>QPMI01000022.1:0-506907 GCA_004431415.1 Cyanophora paradoxa
GAAACTTTGCCCATTAGCGGGTGATCGAGACCCATGACATACCAGGATTTCATAACGGGATCCCAGCGGGCTTTCTCAGCCTTCGCTTGATCCTTAAATTCATAAGGAATATCGAGGTAAACCTTCACGTTTCTTTGATACACTTGCTCATAGCTTAGAGTTTGAACTGAGAGCATAGGGGGTGATCTTTCTTCGTGACATACCAGCATGAATTCTCACGATCCCACTTTCCACCGAGGGATTTCGCAACGTCTTTTTTATCAACGGAATATCAACATAATACTTTTCACCCTCCATCTCTTTTATATTTACCGGAGAAAATAATTTCGGGGTTTGTTATGAACGAGAAGACCGAAGAATGCGCGTAGTAGGGGCTGTGTAGCTTGCGCTCTGATTCTTGAATGATTTATACCACCGCTGACTGTTTACCTCTGAGAGCTTCTCAGTTCCCGCGATCGTTAATTTAGCGAGCTCTCTCAGCGCCCTCTTTGTCTTTTCTGCGCGATCTTCCAATAATGCGCCTTTTGGAACACTTGCGGCGACATCTATGCCTTCTTTTTGAACCTGCCGGATCGAAGCGCTCTACATCGCTGCTAATAGCGTTGCCTGATGGCTCCACCACAGCCTCGACCTCTGTAATGATTGCAATTCGTGCGGCTTAAAAAGCTTCGGCATTACGTTCCCGCTGCATCTTGCACCTCTATCGCGTTTCCTCTCCTTCCCGCAATTTTGTAGACCTCTCGCTATACCTTTGGTCGCTCCTTTATCAACTTTGATCTCGGCAATAATACACGGACGTGGAGACCCGGCTTAAAGTCGCTGAATATATCCTTTACGATTGTGTTCTTCTTGAAATAATAGCCGCTCGGATCCGCTCCATATCAGAAAGCTTAACATCTGCGGGTTTCATTCCTATGGTTCTGTGAATGGTGTTATTATAATTGAAAACGAAGTCGTCCAATTGTCCATAATCGCACACTGTATTATAAGCGACACAGTAATTGTTTATCATCGTTTTTAAGGGTCAAATGAAAGCGATTCATTATTCCCAGCGAAGTGTGATCTCCGACCTGTTTAAAGCGGTGCTCTATTCCATTATTTTTACGACCTCCTGAAACTCCTTCGCGATGAATTCCGACCGTTATCTGTCTCCAATCGAATCATCGGAGCCGGGAGCTCTGTGAGCATCTCCGCAAAAGCGGCGGCAACACTTGCGCCCTCCTTATTCTTTAACTTCTTGGCATATGCTTTTCGGCTTGTCATCTCGATGAGAGTAAGGACTGCAATGTAGCCGGAATTATATGCCATATGAGAGATAAAAGATGAGATCGGCTTGGTAGCACCACGGCGGGGCTGTGATGGGAATAAAAGCTGTTTGGGTCGGTGCGGGGGGCTTCTTGTTGATCTGCATAAATTCTTGTTTCGCTGCGACATCTTGCACTTCTTTCAATGTGAGGGTCTTGTCCTCTTTTCTCAGCTCTTCGTACAATGCCGATGGGTTCTTAAAACCTGTCTTGGGTCATACATGCGCGCACGATCTTAGAGGACGGGTTAGCAATGCTAAAAGGAACATCTCCTAATAAATTTGATTTTGCTTGGCGTTTTGTGATTTTTTGGGGGACTTGCTCAGTTTCAGGAACCGCGATAGGTAGTATGGTGGTCTCTGTCTCTCGCCCGCTACCCTTCTGACGATCCGTGACATTCTTCTAATTAAACCTGTTTATTTTTTGCTGCAATTGCACCCGTGATGCGCGAGTTGACAATTGTCTTTAAGATGTGGGCGCCTGTTGTTATGCGATCCACGACGAGCTTGTAATTCGGATCTTGTGGCTCATCGGAATCGGAAGGGAACAGACGCACAGGCGCCTTCTGTTGCTTCTTGCGCTCTAATATCCACTCCGGCGTAATATAATCCGCCTCATCGAAATCGCGCCCGGCACGCTGATCCTGGCATTTGTAACCGCGGATCTTCCCTTCAGATACTCGATGTAGTCACTCTTTCTTGGAACTTGTGAATCGGTGTATAATCAGCACAGTAGACAGATCGCGGTTACGAGTGAGCGCGGTATAGAACCATTCGCGAGTGGTATAGCGGAACGTAGCCTCACAAATACAATGCCCGAATCAAGTGTGAGACCTTGCGTTGAATGACCTGTTCCTGCATAAGGGAGAGAAAAATGTCTAACATCGCGCACGGAACCTCAAACTGACACCATCGAAAACGTCGTAATGTGACCATTTGCTTTGTGATTTGGTGATTCGATAGGTGTAATCGTGTATGCGTTTATAGACTCGCCCTCAGACGCGAAATGCGTAGATACTTGCGGCAAACGACTTCCAACCTTGTAGAATTTGATGCCATTGACCTCTACGGTTGGATATTTACTTTGCGTCTATCGTGCATCAGTTTGTTGTAGGCTAAGGTCATTTCGTTTCTGTAACGATGCCAAAGTAGCCGTCGGGAATAGCGCTTAGATCATTAATTGTCGGCAACCCGTATTTCGAGATAATCTGTGCGGTTCCAGTCGTTCTCGAAGAGATCCTCTTTAATCGCCCGAATTAATCACGGTCTGTCTCCTTCTGTGCCGCTTGTTATTGCGTAGACTCAGAACGTTAGGAACATGCTCTGCACAGCGGCTTATAGTAGCCCTTGCGATCAGAAACCGAGAGTCGTCATTAATGGTTCGTTTGATAGGTATCCCATTAGCCAATATTTGATATCCGGATAGCGATCGATAAACGACTTGATCTTAGCGAGATCTTTTACGGAATACGCAAATATCTCGTCGAACATAATGTGGCTGAACTCAGATACGAACGCCTCTGGTCTTTTTCGCTCATAGCCTTTCGTAGGTCTGATCATTTGAGACACGGATCCGGAACATTATACAAAGTACGAACGGTAATATTCTCGATTCGCGGACTTGAGAGAGTCCCTTAGCTCTGCGCACTGTTTGTTATAGGGCAAATGACTAAGCAATTTGACTTTTGAGAGGCAAAGCATTAATACCGAGGTCGACTTTCCACTTCCGGGCATGTCAGCAAGGACAAGCATACGATTATGGAGCTCCGCAACCCAATTAAAGCACTCCGGATTAAATCGTCCCTCAGCGAGAACCGGTTAATGAGTGTCTCGGGATCCTGAAATTCGAGAGTTACACCCCGTGGTGGGCGGAGTGCATTCTCAGGGCATCTTTTCCGGGATATAGCTGAATTTGCCATGTTCTCAACGCATTTCGGTCGAACTCTTTCTTACTTGTCCATGAACCTTCGATATAAAGACAGTCCGTTCTGATCCCGGCAACCTTGTGCCCGCGCGCTGTCAGGCGCTTGTATTGCGCAAACATATTAGCGCGGTTACGATCGTAAATATGAAAGTGGATAGGAAGGAATCCGTTAACGAGCTCGCGGTGAGAGCTGATCTTAACGAAATAGATGTGACCTTCGAATTCGCTAAGAGTTTTGACACGTTTCGAATTCTTAGGATTGAAAGTAAACACTCTACTGTTCCTCCGCATTCTTGGGCGAACCTCTCAGCCTCGGCACGGTTGTAGAACATTTTCGTGGATGTTTGCGAGTCTTGGAATTTGCCGAGCATTCCGATCTCTTTCACTAAAATGTGTTTCTTGTCCGTGGTTTGAATGTCACTTGAAAGTACTTTCTTCATCTCCGAGATCGACGTATTGGGCACCAAATGCGAAGGCTCCGCGACCGCGATAATCTCTATCTTGTCCTTTACGTCCGCCCAATGCATGGAGAGAGTGTAGCCTGTCATGAAATTATAACAGCGACCACTCACGGAAAATGCGCGATCCAGAATAATTTCGATTCCGTCAATCTTGCGAGACATGGCGCATCATAATCTACATCCTCATCGTCGGCGAAAGTCGCTTGCTCTCTCTCAAACGCAACGACACGCACGTAGTAGATCGCGTATTCGAGAATATCGCTTCCCGCTTTAAAGGGAACGAAGTCATCAAACACATTGTATTTCGGAAGATATTGCATGCCTTCAGTATCGAAGGGTAGCACTTCGCCATATCGACAGCTGTGTAGGTGGCTTTCGGGTTCGGCTTATAGAAATAGCCGCTTAGTGCGGATCGCTTGTAGTGCGTGAGAATTTCGCGCATATTCGGACTGTAATGTGAGATATTCGTCGCATTTAGAAGCGACTCGCGGAATCCCTTCCCGATTTCACAGACCTTATTATAATATTCTTCTGTCTCGAAATCTTGCTCAATAAAGTGTCGTTGTGCGTGGATCTTTGATAGAGAACATGGAGCCATTAGCTTTGAATGTGATGCTGTCGATTTGTTTCGATGGTGTTAACTTCACAGCGGGCTCATATCGCATTTCAGGAACGTAAATAGAAGACCTTCCAGACCTTCACGCCAGTATACAGAATGCGAATGAAACTGCGCTCGTCAGGCGATAGTTTTAATTGCGTGATCTTTAACAGATCCTTGGATGTGTGCGCGAAGATATCGTGAGTAAGACACGTCGGAATTTTATAGAGTGCTAACGAAGAGTTCGACTTAGGAACATGATTATCGAGCTCTTCGACCTCCATCTTTGCCATGCGCATTTCGAGCGACTTGATGTTATCGTTGAATATATAGATATGCTTGTTGTGAATCATAAAGTGAATATTGCGGGGATTGATATTTTTGTTAATTGATTCTGCCGGAATTTGTATACTAACTTTCCGTCGACATCAAAGACGCGGAAGCCTGTCTGGATTCTCTTACAGAATTTCTCAATATGGCGGAGGGTGAGAGCCAGAGAGTCGCCAGGTGTGCGTTCGCGACCGTGAAAGAATTTATAGAGACCGTCGTAGGACATAGTTAAGTCAGTATATCGCGGTTTTGGCGCCTCCTGACACTTCTTAATGGACGCTCCCCATGTGGAGATGATCATATCGTAGCCGCAAGCGTTAGATGTCGATGATTTGGGAAGCTCAATAATATCTTCGAACTCAGACGCGTTTGGATTTAATGTGTAGTCTGTGAATTTGCTCATAATCGCGGTGCATCGCATACTGTCCATTAGCTCCTCATCCAGGAACTCATAGCGATTGCCAGGGATAGCACCGGCTCGTCATCTTCGACACCTTCGTCCCCATCGATCACGACCTCATGAACAGTTATAAAGGCATCATCGATACTGCCGCCAAGATCATCGAAGTTTTTGCGTAGTTTTTTCTGTTCCTCGGTTGGTGTGTCTTAAAGAAGAACATCTCGTATGCTTGTCCGAACGTTCCCAGACCAATCTTCAATTCATCGTAGTTTTCGAGTAAATCGAAGATTGAATCTCTCTCTTCCGAATAATAACGATTTTGAGCGGTGAGAATTCCATACACTCTATCGATTTTTGCCAGAGCAAAGTTTCTCAACACCCTCACCGAAACTGTCTCTCTTATATTATTGTAGGTGACAAGGTTTTGTCTTCTATATATGTCCGGGAATTCCGGGAATAACAATTACCTCCGACGACCGAGCACCGATCCAGGTCCCACATCTTGAACGTAATTGTTGCGAGAGTTTCCGGATCGTATGCGGCGATTGGGTCGAGAATAGTGCGTTTAATCGCATCCTCTACCGCTTTTAGTTTACCTCTCTGCTGCTTTGCTTCGAGCTTCGCTTCTTTCGCTCGTTTCTGTTCTTGCTTGCGATCGAAGCGCTGTAAACGCTTAGCCTCTTGTTCTTTTTGCTTCTGCTTTCTATATTAACTTGGTGCGAGCGGCACGCTTTTCTTTCCGCTCTGCCCTGCGGAAAACGCGGGGATTAATGATTCCATTCAGAGTATCCCGAATGTCGATCAGCGTTTGGAGCTTGGGCTTCCGATTCATTGTGTTGTGCATGCCCAATGCGCCTGTTCTTCGGTTAGCAAATCCTGACTCAATCCCTGCATAATGTATCGATAATCTCCTCCGAACATTGTTAGCGATTCTGTTGGCTGCGCGCGGCATCTCTATTAGTTCTTTTAAAATAAGCGGAGAAAATAATTTTACCGCAATCTACCAAATCCTCCTTTTCATACCCTTGTTGTTAATTCCTTAAATGCTTTTTGACCGATCCGGGAATAAAAAGGGAGGTAAAAAATGAGTCATTTTTTGCATCGTACGGATACGTTTCACTACGGATTTTGTACATTCTCGACGACATGCTTTCGGGTCTCCCAGCGGGCTTTTGCGGCTGGGGCTTCACCGGCGGGTTCAGCTTTCGTTCCGCTCTTTTTCTGCGTTGTATTCCCGTGCCTTTTCTCTGATTTTCTCCCGATACTCTTCATCGTCTTGGTATCGCTGCTGTTTACGAATTGCGATCTTTTGTAGCTGCTCCGGGTAAATACGGTCGCTTCCCCTGCGGCTAATCGCTCTTGCTTTTGTCTCTGATGCTTGTTTCGCTGCCGCTCTGCATCTTTCTCGCGTTTTAGTCGTAATCTCTCGGCTTTCTCCTCTTCTGTGATCACCTTTTTCGGTCTCCCGGGTCTGCGCTTTTCTTGCTGTGCCGCCATTGCCTCTTGGTTTGAAATCTTGGGTTTCGCCATTTACTATAACCGGAGAAAATAGTTTTTTGTCACTCTGTATTATTTCCCTTGCCCTTATATACCTTTTACCGAAACCTTCAATTTTTGCCCTCGGATCGATACAAGCGCCACCGAAATTCACCGCTCAATAACCGTTCCAGACGGTTCTTTCTTGTTGCTGAGGATATACATAAGGTTGCTGAGGATAAACATAAGGGTTCGTTACATTTTCATCGTCGCCTAATGCCATTTGATCCAATCTATACATCGGATAAGGGGAGTCAGCGCGCAAATGACCTTCTACAAACTCAGGACATGAGCGCCTTCTAATATGCTCTACATGCACGTCCTCTATCTGAGCGGTTTCGATATTAGAACTCATAGCCGCGGGCACAGGCGAGGGCGATCGAGATCGTGGGTGGTTGTGATTGTCGCTGTGGTTAGAATATACAGAAAGGCGCCTACCTCCATTGTCTTCATCGCTTATATCAACCTCTACGGTTGTGTCGCAGCAGGAGTTGTGGCACGTGCTTGTGAAATGTAAATGAAACATTTCGATGCATTGTGTGATGAAATTCATCGACCCTACAATTGGGCAACGTATTAAATATCGGAGAAAATAAAAGGGAATGAGGCTATTGCTTGCTCGTGTGTTTCCTTATGAGTTGGTCGACCTTATAATGCTGTTTACAGAACCGACATGCCCGTTTTGCAAGGGAGTCCACATAAAGACCCGCTCTAAATACGGGCGGGTTCAGCTTTGCCTTGCGGATATTCACAGTCATTAGCGGATATGGCGTTTACCACCGAGCATTGCGGCATAATTCACGGGTGCGGTCGGCACAATATGTGCATATTGCGGGGCAACCGATTGCTGTCGAGTTACGGCTTGCGCATCTGTCTTTTCCTCCTTTTTAATCTCCTCTACGTCGACTTTTTGCTTTAATCCGAGTTTGGAGATCTCTTTCTTCACGAGCCCCTTTAATTTCTTGCGTTCGTTATAATCTTGCATCCATTTCTCGTAGTTAGAGACTTTCATTTCAAGGTCTCTCACTTTCTCTTCGAAGCTCATGACAACGTCGACAGGAACCGTGTGTTTTTGATAGGATCCGCGCTTTTTAAGCTCGGTTTCGGCGGCTTTCGGGACGTCTTGCGTTTTGTGTTGGCTTGCAACAACTTGCGCTTTTAGTACTTTGTCGGTTGCTTCATCAACAGAGCCGCCTCCAATCTGTGGTTTTACAGTAGCTAAATCGTCCATTTGGCGTTTACCGCTATCTTGGTTTCCCTTGTCCGCGGTGGCACTCGCAATAATCGCCTCTTGCTTGGCGACCTCCTCTGGCGAAGTGTCTATAAGATATTCGGGCATTTCGAGACCGCCACCCGACGTTAACCCAGACTCTTCAAGTCCGCGATTAGGATTACCAGAAGCGACAGTTTGAATGGTTTGAGGCTTCTTTCGGTAGACCATGATTATCTTCTCTTACATTTGATTAACATTTTCTTTTTCTTAGGCGAAATTTGCGAAAGTTTGGGGATACCTTCAAGCTCACGCTCAAATTTGGATAAAGTTCGACAGACAGTTGTCGAATCTTTGACAGGCGGCGGTTTTGATGCTTGCTCTTCTTGTTGTTTGCGCTTCTTTTCTTCAAAAGCCGCCCGCTTGTGGAATTTAGTAAACGGATGTTCATCGATCATATCGGCTTTTTCGACCCACCATCGCACAGAATACCCGGTATTATCGTGAATGATCGCTTGGTAGCTATGACAGAATTCTTGGAACATGCGCTTAAAACTCTCTTTATCCATGTTCCCGAACTCTTCGTGATATGCTTCAAACTCTCGCATGTTTGACCAGCTTAGGAATATGATATACTCCGCATTGCTGCGAATGATCGTTGAAAGCTTTGTTAGTTTCTGCGATATTAAAGCCACGGAACAAAACGTATGACGACCTTGCGCCATCAATTTATTTAGCAAATGATCGCGCGAGAGATCAATAGTTCCCGATTCCAAACAATCGTCGAGCACGATGAGAATATTCTTTGGTTTCTTACCCGCAATGATAGCCTTTTTGCGGGCTTCTATGATCGACTCTACGTATTCCGGTTTCCAGGTGTCATGTACTTCGTCTGTTATTTGACCCCAGAAACCGTTAAAACTCGTAGGACAGAAAACCAGAACATACGAGATCTGGTCTTCGAGTTCTTTGATCAGCCACTTTAAGAATACCGATTTACCACAATTGGTTTTCGCCAATAGGAGAAATCGTGCGGGAAGTTTCACCCTCTGTTTCGGGTTCCATTCTTCGAGATCTATGGGCGTCGTCCCTTTTTGCATTCTTTCACTATAAAAACAATAGAAAAATAAGACTGAATGTGGTAATCGCACGAATTCCTCATGAAGATACTCTGCGAATACCATCAGCTCCGATTATCATGATATTGTGAGCGAGCGCAATGCATTGAATTTGCATCTTCTGATAAGCGGCACCCGCATACCACTCCTCATTACCGACTCCACCGGCTGTGACACCATTGAATTCGAAGACCAGATCGAACGCCGATGTGCCTGTGGCATCGATGTAGCCCGTGTTCTCTTGGTTGAGAAGCGACGCCTTTCCGTTTCCAGCACCGAAGTAAATGCCAGTGAGAGCGGGGTAGCTTGTGCTCTCGGTAAAGATCGCCGAATTATATTTATCTTGAAGTTCGGTCGCGGCAATCATGAGAGGAAGCGAAGTATTTGAGTAAAGGCGGTTATTGTTGAGTTCCACATAGAAGTTCACAGCGTTGGTTCTGAGTGCACGAGGAGCCAGAACCGAGAGAGTTCCGTTGTTAACCTTCGTCTTCGCGTTTTGGCGCACAGAGAATACGAGAGTGTGGATGAGACCCGCACCTGTGAGTTGCGAGAGATTGACTCGCGAACCGGAGGCGGTCGGCTGGAAATCTGTGTGTAGGAAACCGATTTCGTTGTAGGGGATCGCGATGCCAGTCGATTTAACTCGGGCAATGGTCTCAGATACAACCGCCTCATCGGCATTTACGACCTTGCAAATAACGCGGGGTTTCAGCACTTGAAGGGAAGCACCACTGTTTACGACCGAAATATTGCCAACATTGTTTACATCCTCAATGATACCATCACCAATCGCCTTGAATTCGATTTCGACCACGATCTCAGAGTTCAGAGCGCAAAGTGGGAACATCGCCTTCTCGAAAGGAGAGGGTAAATCGATTTCGTAGGTTCCACCGACAGTGTTACCAGCGGTTCCGACAAGACCACCGACATAGCGAAGTTTCTTATCAAGTTCGCCCTGTTCAGTCATCAGTAGAAAATACTGGGTGACGAAATCCTCCGGGACAACATAGCGGAATGAAGCGTGAGAGATTTCGATGCGCTTAATCAGCGATCCAATGACGCGAAGGTAGCCAGTAGTTCCAGCGACACCATTCGTGAGATCAGTGAGGGTGATCGGTTAAGATCGAGTTGCAGCGCGAGACCATTCAGGAAATGGTAGCGGGGATTTTGAAGACAACTCGGTTGCCGAGAGCGCTGGGTGGCTCAGTGTCGGGGGCGACCAGAACTCGAAGTGGCTTAGTGCCAGAGGACGTTCCAATGACCAGCGACTTGTTTAGGAAATAATCCTTGTAGTCATCGGTGGTGAGCATAGATTTCAGCGTTGGGCGCTGGAATTGGCTGTTAGTCTCCATGAGCGTTTCTTCTCTTATCTTTGGGATCAGAAAATAATTTAAAGGGCTTAGTAGAAATTCATTTCGGGCGGTGCGTCGTAGGTTTCGATCTCAAAAGTGAAATAATGCGCCCAAATCCCGAAATCTAAGAGAGCGCCATCATGGTCGATGAGTTTAATCGTCAAGCGGTCGAACGATTTTAATTCGCGGAATTCACGAATGAGAGGCACCGTAGTGGACGTGTCGAAGTGGTAGATATCACCATGTTCGAGTTCCTGTGGGATTGGAATGCGCATGAAATAACCATCGACGTGCTTGTTGACTGAGCGAATAAACGGCGCAAATTCGTCAATATATAGCCAGATCATCGCCGCCGGGGTCTCATCTCCACGAGTATAGCCGCGAATGCGTCGATTGAGTGTCACAGTTCCCGTCCCAGGATTAAACACAAGGAATGTATCGCTTGCAAGAGGGGTAAATGTCTCGTAAACATATAGTTGAATATCTTTGAAACCGAATATTGCGAGTTTCTTAGCGATTGTTTTGCGATTACTGGATTTTCTGAGTGTTTCAGGGGAAGCTTTGGAGAACTTGAACCAAAAGTTACTATCACTGAAAAACTCATAGATCTTTGAAGTAGTATTATAGCGGCATTTAATATATTTTCCACCGAAATCTGAAAGGCGAGCTGCTTCGAGTCTTTCTGTGACTTTTGCGGCAAGGTCGTCTTTGGTGTAAAATCCTTTGGGGATTACGATGGTCACGAATCCGGAATCCGAAGCTGTGACCGAGAAATAGAGTTCCATGCGCTCGATGGTTGCACCAGTGGCGTCTATATCGTTTGTCACGGTCGATAGAACGTTTGGAATTGTTGCCTGCACCAGGCGCACCGATTTTACGTTGTCATAGCGACGGGGTAATGTCACTACATACTTGTTTGGCTCTATGAACTCCTCGTCGCGATCATCGCTCGAAAAGCTCAGGTATTCTTTCATCTTACTATAATAGATTATGAAAAGAATAACAATAAATTGCGACAGTAGAGACCTTGAAAACGGCGTGCTGCATTTGAAAACGCGCCTTAATAATGTTCGACGATTTCGTGTGCTATCCGCTGAGATTCCAAATAGCTCTTATGTTGTTCCGCCCGATCAGACAATAACTATAACGCTTCTAAACGAAGAGCCCACAGTAATCCCCGCATCCAAAATGATAGCACCGATTCCCAGCGTAAACGATTATTATTACGTCGATACTGATAACGAACGATACCCAAAAGAGAGAGCTCTAAACAGTGATGCTTTACTCGGATTTGCGGGCGGTTCTTTTGATCCGCTCGGTCTCTTCCCGGTTTCCTATTCTCTCGCTCTGTCTGCGAACCGCTTCGTGTTCTCATCTCCGAATAGCCCTTTTACATTAGAGTCCTCAGACCAGGAGTTCTGTGACTGTCTCGGCATAGAACCCGGAGTGGTTTACGCCAGCACACCAGAACCAGTGCCGGTTCCACTCAGAGATTACCCCAGTCGCTACGCGATTATATGCCCGAAAATGGTCGACTTTAATGCAATTCCATATATTTACCTTGATATCGAAGAGCTCCGCCCGTTTACCAAATTCGCAGCGGTTACTGGGAGACAGAACAATTTCGACGACTCCTATCTATTGCGAATTCAGATGAACTCGGACTTTGGTAGATATTCCTTTTACCACGAACCGAGCGCAAGCATCCCTTTCGTAAATGTCACATCGCAACTCGATTTAGATCGTCTCACAATATCGCTTCGAAAATGGCGGGGCTCTGTTGCGGATATAAACGGTCTCTCATTCTCGTTCCAGCTCGAAGTGATCACGGATTAAGCGCTGTTCACACGTAGTAGCCCTCGAAATCAATTCGGCATGCCGAAGCTACATTCGTAGTAAGCACCCAGATTACGAGTGTTCTCACAGATCTCGGGTTTGCTAAGAAATGTTCGTCGGGTTCTACACTTCCGGCTATTTGATTTGCATTGGTAAACACTCTCGTCGCGCCGGCTTCTGTGTATGTAACAAGCGCCGAAACTCCCGGAGTTAATTGGTAATCGATCTCAAACGTTTTAATGTAGTTTCCATTCGCAGCCGGCTTCATTTTTATAGAGGAAAGCATAAACAGACGCGGAAAATCAATGCGTAAATAATTGCCTCCCGACCTACTACCTTGCGGCGGGTTTGTAAATCCCACCCACCCCGTAGCATTTGACCAGCGGGCATTGGAGGCTGTGCCGAATTCCGCAATAAAGGCGCTATTATCGAGCGGCACCCAGTTAGACTCCGGGGGTGCGCTTACATCTGTGCACCCGGACAGATTAATAATGGGAACGTCTCCCTCTGATATATTCATCGTCAGCACTGAATACATCGCATTAAAATACGTTTGCTGTGCGGAAACAAACGCGAGCGCTTCCGTTTCCAAATATTGCAGGTGCGTCGTTGTGATAGTATCGAGGGTCATTTTATCTTTCGGTAAAGGAACGCTCAGCTTATAGTAGCGATCGTAATTCTGATCATCGTTTCTGGGTAAAAGTTCCATTAGCTTTACGTGGGCGTTTAGATCGCTCGACTCTAAGAACATGCTGAGAATTGGCGATCCTGTGGCGCTTAGCATCCATTGCACGATCCCCCAATTTTTCATGGTGTCATACGAATATCCCGCGGTTGCTTTATCGGCGTCTTGGACGTGACCCGCCGTAATCGAGACCACGATAAGCTCCTCCTCGCAAGAGTTTCCGAATAAAGTGCGGGCAAATGTGTAGCCGCAAACCCCGGGCGAATTATTTCCACTCATGCAACCATCGATTAAACAATATGTTCTTCCGGCGACTGTGACTTGTTTCGGCTCGAAATAGGTCGGAGCAGCCGAGGTAGCCCTTGCAGCATCGCGCACAAGCATCCCATTAATGTCTTCATCGTTGCTTGAAATAAAAACGGGGGACATTAAGATCGTGTCAAATGCAGTCACGATGGTTGGTTTATAGAGATCCGCCATGGTCGCTGAGCCGCAGAGTTCCAGAGCCACAGCTTCTAAGTTAGTTGCTTCGTACTTTGGGCGCTGTACAATCGATGTAAGCACTCGTGGATTCGCGAAAATCAGCGGTAGTTTCGCTTTGTAGAGCGCCAGAATATCAGTAGCAGTATATTTAGGGGCGCCATCGGTTCCCTTGATATTCAAAAGGAGCGCGATTAATCCACCTGTGGATGTTCCCGCAAAGCAGTCGAATAGCTGTTGGATTCGTTTACCGGTTTGGGCTTCAATCTGTGCCAGTATAGCAGCCTCGATTATTCCACGCGACCCTCCACCACTCAGACATAAAACGGTCTTCATTATCTTATATACTTCTTATATATCTTCTTTGTTTATAAAGAGGATGTCGTTCCTGAATCCGCGACCAGATGCACGAGTTATTAATTCGACCACTCAGATAGAGGACACTGATCAGGTAAACACTGAAATTCGCGGGTCTCTGAGAATAAATTACAATGCAGACCGCGAAGATCCAGTCAGTGGGACACCGAGCAGACCCGCAGCTTTGCAGTTAATGAACGTCGAGAAAGGGGATCATAAACTTGGAATCGACTTTTTACTTGATGATAACGAACGAAACAGAGTCGCCAGCATTCAGGCAACCCGCCAGCTACCGAAAACGGTGCGATATAATCGCAGGAACATCCCAAAAGCATTCGATAGAGGTCGCTTAAACTTCTTCATTCAAGATGAGAGCGGTTTCCAAAATGCAGCTATGAGAATCGTGGATAATAGCACACTTATAGCGGGAGTATCCACACGGAAAACAAAGGTAGAGGTCGTCCATGATCTCTCAGCAGGTAATCTTACGACGAGTAACATTACAGCAAGTAACATCACTACGGATACCCTAAATGTAAACTCGCTCAACTCCGAGTCGTTTTTCGCCACCAATGTCGCAACCTGTAACCTAAACATCGAATCCTTTGTGATTCAGAAGAGCGAATCGGTTCCCAGATAACAGAGGGTGTTTTCACATTAGACCCCGCGAAACCGACCTTAGAAATTGTCGAAAATGGGAACGTTGTGGATATAATTGGCGCCAATGCTCCGAATGTGAGATCCTTAGCACTTGATAAAACGACTATATCATTTGCAGAGGAGATTCCGGCTTTTACCACAGAGAAACAGGCACTGAGAACAGATCATGTTTACATTACCAGAGACAATATAAACGATCTTTTAGGCAAGGACATCGTAAAGGCGTTTTTGGAGTTCGAGAGGAGCAAGAACACCAAAGATTCCAGCCAGGATGGAACCCTCACGACCCACACAACCGAGATCGCGGCTTTGCAGTCCGAAATTAATGCACTGTTTGCAGCAGATGGAGCGCTTGCAATTACCTTAGCCCATATTCTATCGAAAAGGAACATTTACCCCGCGACTGATAACACATACCGAGTTGGTTTATCGAATCTGAGATGGTCAGAGGTGCATGGAGTTTCCATGTTTGCCTCCAATTTAATCCTTCCATTAAATCACTCACTCCGACCTAATCAGATTCTTACCAATGGTAATGCACTGATCAGCTACACCGACTATAATAGTAACCTTTCCCGCTCAGTTTCGCGAACTGAGACCTACACTGTCGAGGGATACCCTCAGCAGCTCGCAAATGGGGTCTATGTCGCTTATGTAGGCAAACCTACATATACATTCACTTGGGATCAGTTGGGTGTCACAGGTTTCGAGACGAATATACCCACTGTTTCATTGGTGGATCACACTACTTATTATAATCCTATCTATAACAATAATGAATCTAATAAAGCATTTATCCAAAATGTCACCTCCACAGGGTTTCAGGTTTCGTTTGTCATTAACGAGACATACAATTTACTTATCATCCGAAACAACTCATTGAGTTCCGAAGCTACTATTAGTTTCACTCTTAACATCAATTACATTAGCCCTGTATTCGATAGCAAACCCAGAGTAAAGGTTTACCGAGATTTACAAGGTAGCAATATCGTGCCCTTCTCACAGAATTTCGATCTTGGGGCGAATTCTTTAAGGTGGAACACAGTTTACTCTTTGAGTGCAAACACCTGTAATATTGTAGTCGCAGGTTCATCGGCTACTATTGGAGATCTGACCGCGCCTTTTAGAAAGGAGTATCTTAAAGAGCTGTATATAACAAAGTCTGATTTACCAGATGCTATTTCGTTGGTACTCTCCCCGACTCCCAGCATATCATACCACAATGTGAAAGACACAAGTAATGTAGTGCAGAGTGGAAGCAAAGTATTCCAGGCATCCGAAATAGGATCGGTCTCATATAGATATCTTGCAGGGGTTCCAGCGAATTTTAATTTCACATTTGAGACACCATTTGTTTCCCCTCCTACTATTGAAATAACAGACACGAATTTGTATGTGGTCAATGATGGGTCAGCTACATCACTTCAAAATGCACCAGCCGGCTACTCCCCATTTGTTGCAACTAACATAACAACCACCGGCTTTACACTTGTAGGAAATGCAACAGTGACATATGCTCTAACATCATACCCTGTTGGGTTGTATTTTTCGAAATTTAATCTCTCTGTTATCCCAGCAGTGTCCCTTGCTCCTCCCTTTACTATCAGTTGGAAGGCAACAGGAACTATTCCGCGATTTGACCCCGAAGATCGATTAAAAATAAGGTATCCTCTCGATGTTACAGACATTCACACTACGAGGATCAATGGGCAGAATTTCGTGTTTAATGGAACCAATGCTACTCTGATCGATAATCGAGTAACGAATAATTACTTTTTCGATTCTCGATACATTAATACTTGCAACATTGTCATACATAAAACGTTTGAGGATCGCAGTAAGACCTTAACAGTCACCTTGCCCACTCACTCGAATGTCTCAGATGGATTTTACTATTATCTGTTAAATCGCTATTACACCTCTTATATTCCATATCCTTCTGAGACTGTCAGCATGAGCTATCCCAAAGTCACCCTAACATCGACCAATGCTGACTTCTTTGGATCCACAGACTTCATGAGAGACTTCTTTTATTTTACATCCTCCACAGATGGTCTCTTAGTTTATTACTCTTACAAATATGAGTCTATTGCTACCCAAATCGAAAGCCACCCAAACACTGATGTGATCACAGCAGGCGATAAGAAATATATAAAAACCGCTTCCCCATGGGTTTGCACTGTCCGGCTCGATGACAGATACACTCCTAACCTAAATAACATTGGATTGCACTCGACATGCAATATTTATGTGCAAGGTGCGATTTCGGCTTCGAAGTACTTTGAGGGTGGAAATTGTGATACAGGACATAGGTTGCTATCGCGAAATGGACTCTTTGAGTCATTCAGTGGGACGGCTCTACCGCCTTTTATCAGGGACACAGTCTATGATACCACATGCAATATTTGGGTGTGTCGATCTGTGAGCAATCCACCTGTGACACAGGAATTATACAAGTATCTCGCAGATACCTATGGTGCAATCTCAGGATCCTCCACAGGAAATCCAGCGACGGCTCCTATCGTGTTTGCGAATGCATACACAGCGCCAACCTCATTAGCAGGGTCGACGGAACCGCCCCCAGATTCAGATCCTAACTTGCCTCCTGATGAGTCAGACCCACAGACCCCACCTACCACTGATCCTACAACACCTAATAATCCCACAAATCCTACGAATCCAGTCGGAGCACCGGGAACTGATCCAGGAACGTTAGTGCTTATGATTCTCTTGCCGATTCTCGGTGCTCTTGGGCTTGTGCTTGCATACAAATTCCGAGCTTTGTGTTGTGCATGCATAGACAGAACCATTGCAGGAGCAGGTAATAAATACTCCACACCTGAGCTGAATGTGACCCAAACAGCCGAAGGAGATGTGGGCTTAGAGGTGAGGTCAGCCGAGGGGCATGGTCTTAGTGTTGTGAGAACTGATCAACCACCAGCAAGTAGGGCAGCACCCAAAAAATCGCGAGCAGAACGAATGGCTGAATCAATAATAAAAGATAATGCAGACTTTATGGCGGAAATGGCACAGCGAGAAGGGAGAATATATGAACATGTTCCAAATGTTATGTAGCGACCCTAATTTTTGTATTATGCCATAATAGAGAAATAATGACGGAACCCATAGTAGAAACGACAATAAAGAATGCTGTATTGGATAATAATTTTTATATAACCCACGCCAATATACCCAGTGAATCCAATGACCTGATAGTAGATCTAAAAGGGTATGTGATGGGAGCTATGGCTTCCAACCTGTGGAATGACATTTTTGGTTACGAGTTTGGTCACATATATGACATAGCAAATGGGATTGGCTATGTGGATGCAATGGCAGGAACAGCCTTTCGAAATCTAAATTGCAACTGTGTGGGAGGGTGGATGTTTCAGATCTGTTCAAATGTCGATCCTACTATTGATCCAGCTACTGTGACCTTTGATTGCAATCTATTCGCCCCTAAAACCATTTTCTCCATCACTTGCAACCTTGTATGTTCAGATGTGCCCATTGTGGCACCTATAATTGGGGCAAGTAACATTTATATACAAAAAATGCCTGTGGCTACTCAAAACTTTGTTTCGTCTAACTATCTATCTCTTGTTGGTGGGACAATCACAGGAAACCTTACAGTAAATAGTAATATTTACAGTAGCAATATAGAGACCAGTAACCTAAAAGTGAATGGAATTCTTACAGTTGGTTCATATGCGTTTACTACATTGCAAGAGTTGAACAAAGATTACTACCAAATAACAGCCAGCAATGATCCAGCTTCAAATATTCCCAATTGCATTTTTGCATGGAAAGCATCAGGAACAGAAGGTCAAAGTGCAGGTTCTACACTTCTTTATAATAGAGTATCAAGTTCGATCCCATCGCTCACGGTGAGCGCCACAGGCAACCCTTTTATGCTTCCAATATATCTACAAATAATCAGATGAGTTTAACATGCGCTTTGAATACCTCAGTCACAGCATCTTCAATAGTCAATGGTAGAATAATAGATTGGTCGCAAGGTTTGACATATTTCTATGTGGGTAGATACCATCCCACAAACAGTTTATCACATGCTCACATAGATATTTCAAAGACAGTTACTCCTTCGAGAATTATTAAATATGGAGCGAGATTCTCCACCACATTAGGGACAACTGATTTCATCATTAATGGGGTCAATCAGACTCAAATGGCTTTTACAATTCCTTCTCTGATTAATAAATGGTATTATGCAGATCAAACACTTACATCAGACAGCTATTCAGTTGGATTAAATGGTGTCGATATTGGGACTGTTACAGGAGTAAATTACTTACCTGATTCAACAGTGACTACTTTTAGAATCGGAACCCTTTTTAGCGGTAGTGTTAGTGAAGTTATTGTTTTCAACAGAGCATTAACCACAGCAGAAAGGCAACAAGTAAGGTATTACATTCAACAAATGTATGGATTCCCAATTACTCAACCTCTGACCATTTACAGAGGTTTAAAGATCACATCACCCGAAACAGTAATTGATTATCTCACAGTAACAAGTAATGCAAATTTACCACATCATCCAACGTCGAATGTGGTTCAAGGTTGGATACAAAACCACACACACACGAAAGCGCAAATTACAGATTTCGCCCATACTCACACCAAAGATCAGATCACAGATTTTGCCCATACTCACACCAAAGATCAGATCACAGATTTTGCCCATACTCACACCAAAGATCAGATCACAGATTTTGCCCATACTCACACCAAAGATCAGATCACAGATTTTGCCCATACTCACACAAAAGATCAGATCACAGATTTTGCCCATACTCACACCAAAGATCAGATCACAGATTTTGCCCATACTCACACAAAAGATCAGATCACAGATTTTGCCCATACTCACACAAAAGATCAAATAACAGATTTCGCCCATACTCATTTATGGGAGCATATCACAAATCCTCCCTTAACCTTCCCACCTGATTCACATACTCATGATTATTCTGAAATTACAAACTCTAACCACAGGCACCCATGGAGCGAAATAGATGAGCAACCAAAATTCGCATCAGCAGGAAATTTATTAACAGATTTCCAATTTGGTGTAAGTCTCTACCAAAAGATAGACATTGCCGAAAGGTTACAATTAAATGACTATTACGTTAATCGAAAAGGAATTGAAGCAGGCACCACAATGGATGGCGAATTATACATTAAACAACCTTCAAGATCTCAAATGGTTTCAGCAGGTGGGGTGGGGGTTATAGACACCAAACCAGGAATCTTTTTGACAAGTTATTATAATGATGATATCCCATTAACAGCAGGTTTACCACCACTTCCATTAGATCCTGTGAGTTATGATGATAAAGACGCCATCTTACAAGTGAATGTTACAGATGTAAGCGCAACCGATGGATCAAGACCGAAAATAATATTTAGTCGCTCCAAATTCAATTACGCACCTCTTGCAGGACAACCAAAAGATGATTTCGGGAAATGTGAGATGGCGTGGATCAAAACAACAACAGGTGGCGCCTTAGAAGTCAATCAGAGAATGGCGGCGAAAAACTTACACAATGAAACCCTTTCGGGTGTTGTAACAGATGATTACCTTGAAAGCAAAAATTATGTAGATGATACAGAACTTGCAAATATCCTCGAAAACTACGTGACAAAACCAGAACTTGATGTATATGTGACTGAACCTGAACTTAACTTAGCACTATCAAATTACCTCCCTCTCAAAGGTGGAACCATCGCCAGCAACTTGGTGGTGACAAGCAACCTTACTGTGGGTGGAAAGATTAAAATGGGAACCAATAGCTATTTAGAATCTTTCAGTGAAACGTATTATAGAGTTACAGCAAGCAGTGACCCAGCTTCACAAATTCCGAATTGTCTTTTTGCATGGAAAGCATCAGGTGTTCATGGTGAATCGGCAGCCACTTCCAATCTTTTTAATAGAGTCCCAAATTCTTTGATTCCATCAATTAACGTGGGTTCGGGAACCAGTTCGTATTTTACATCAAATGCAGCAATCAACAACCAATTCACTATAACAACTCCTTCCGGAACCAGTATGTCCGCATTTTCCTATCCAAATGTAACAATTGATTGGTCATCAGGACTCACATACTTTGTAATAGGTAAATACCACCAAACATCCTCTGTTGTTGATCATCATTTACGAATATGGAAGACAGATTTATCAAACAGAAGTGTTCAGTTTGGTGTTAAGTCGAATACAATAATTGGAATGACAAGTTTTGCAATAGAGGGAGTCCAACAACCAACCCCTTCTATCACAGTTCCCTCTTTGATCAATAAATGGTATTACATAGACCAAACAATCACTTCTGATTCTTATTCGGTAGGTTTGAATGGTGTAGATATCCAAACTGTTACAGGGACTAACTATTTACCTGATTCCATAGTAAACTTTTTTGGATTTGGACAAATTGTTGGAGGTAGTATTGCTGAAATTATAGTATTCAACAGAGCATTGACAAATGATGAAAAACGTGATGTGAGGTATTATATTCAACAAATGTATGGCTTCCCAAATACTCAACCAATCTTAACTCGGGAAATTCTTAATATTGTAGGAAAAGACAGATTAACTCTTAGCAACTTGCACATGCCCATACACACTCACACAAAATCACAAATAACAGATTTTGACCACACACATTCACGATTACAGATACCCGATTTTGCACATCTTCACACAAAAGATGAGATTTCAGATTTCGCCCATACTCACACAAGAGATCAAATAACAAATTTCGCCCACTCTCATTTATGGGCGGAGATCACAGACAAACCAACATTTGCTACTGTTGCAACAAGTGGAAATTATGATGATTTAATTAATAAACCAACATTCTCTACTCCTACTGACTTTGATGCTATAAGTGTTCTTGGCGATTATTTTTTGAAATCCGCTGATTGGACAAATGAATCATATATAAGTTACTACACGGGAGCATACACAGCAGCTCAAAATGATTTAGTATGTAATAGCTACATGTATTGGGATATTCCAACAGGAATGAAAACATGCTACATTTTTTATATAGCGCACTTCAACTGTCGATATTTTGACATTAAAGGGTTTAATATAAATGAAGGTTTTCAAACCACAATGCGAGTAAATGCATATGCACAATCATACAACTTAAATACATTCAGGCTATATGTTGCTGTAAATTGCGAGATGTTCACAAAAATTGGTGTTCAAGGTGTTTTAGGAAGAATATACTTACTTGGTATTATTGGTTGGAGCAAAAACCCAGCTTCGTCAGGAAATAGCGGTTATCTCCATTGGGATAATATCTATGGAAAACCAACAGCTACTAACACAGTTGGCGCACACAGTCATTCAAAGACCGATATTACAGATTTTGCCCATACTCACACAAAATCGGAGATCACAGATTTCCCAACCTTAGACCCGTTTGTAGCCAATACGATCACAGGTAACACAATTACAGCCAACAATACCATGTATGTGGGATCCGGTCAAATTTACCAACCGAATGCACCTCTTTATTTAGAACAATGGTTTTTCCACAATTCCACAAATATATACGATAAAACGTTATTATGTCGGGGAAATGCTTACGCAAGAGCATATTATGCAATGGATGAAACAGATAATACAAAGATCGCAAAACTTGTTTCAGAACAACGGGTCAATAAAGACCAGTATATTCAAACAGGGAGTTTCTCAAAATCTTTAACAATCACAGGTCCAGGTCATTGGGGATTTCCACAGGTTGTCACATTCCCAAAAGCATTTGCGGCAGCCCCAGAAGTGGTTCTCAATCTTAAACAAGGGTATAATGGTGGTTCATATGTATTGGTATATGGTGTCACAAGTTCCACAACAACAACATTTACTATTCATGCAACAATTTCGGCAAATAGAGAATACAATGAAAGCATTGGACTTTTCCACTATCAAATGAGTTATATTGCAACAGGAAAGATGGTAGCATAAATCATGCATAAGAAAGGCATGTATCTTGCATAGTGGGCGGGGCGCGAGTGGTTCCAGTTGCGATTAATCGTGGTCTATCGTCGTACTTCGTCGTAAATATGCTAATCGTACATTTCGACTCGATTGAAGTACATTTCGATTCGTACATTTCGATTGAAGTACATTTCGATTCGTACATTTCGATTGAAGTACATTTCGATTCGTACATTTCGATTGAAGTCGCGAGTGTGTGCAGGTGGGCATTTTTGGCAGCACAAACTTGCGAACGCAATCGATCTCGTACTTATCATCGTACTCTCTCAGTGGGGTTCACCTCGGTTTTCTTTTTGGATTACTGAAAACAGTCCGGCAACGATCGGGAACATTTCGTAATAATGGGGTCTTACTGTGCCTTACTGAGAGATCGGGGGACGGGATTATGGCTTACTGAGAATGGTAAGGGATCGGAGAGAAGATGAAATGTAGATTTTCGTGATTGGTTTCAGTAAGGAGGGGTTAGATGTTTGAAAAATACAGTGTGGCTCAGTGCGAATTACAGCGATTTTATTAATTTGTGACTGAGAATAAAGAATGTTTTATACTTGCTCACTGAAATAGGTCGGCGGGAATTAGTGGGGTTCACCTGCAAGCGAGCCGCGCGGGTCGCGATCTGGCTCACCGCGCCCCCGGCCGCGCCGCCGCATATGCATGACCAACCATTTTTTTTGTTTGGTGAATTACCGGCCACAGCCTCTAGTCTACTCCAGCACTGTGGGGGCGTGTACAGGCAAGGTAGGGCATGATCGATCGGAATTATGTGGAACGGGCGGGATTCGAAGGCATGACCAACCAACCCTTAAGCTTGCATGTAATATATATATTAATTGCGCATATATCAAGCCTGCAACATTAATTGCGCGCGCAGGATGAGGTCGACCCCGCCATCGAGCCCCTGCCCGCGGAGGAGGACGAGGCGTCATACGAGGCGGCCATGCAGGTGCGCGGGCCGGGGCCGGGCGGGAGCAGGCTTAAGCTTTCGGCCGCGCCCCGCGGCCCGGCTCGGTACCAGTCCCTCCACCGTGGCACTGATTATGACGCCCGACACGTGCACGTGCACCGGCCGCCGGGCGATCAGAAGAAAATCCGCGAGCAGCGCCGGCGCCGCACCGTCCACTGGGGCCTCCCCGCCATCGTCGAATTTTCCGCCCCCGATCGCGAGCCCCCCAGCCCCCGCTCCCGCCGCTCTAAGAGGTGCCCGTCGACGTCATCGCTCGAGTTCTTAAGCTTGTCTGTGTTTTCCTCGCTCCGATTCCCCGCGCGTGCCCGCAGCATGTGCCTCCCGCGGCCGCTCAAGTCTGTCCTTTGCAGCGGCGCGGTTTCGATATCGGGCCCCGCCCAGGGCGCCGGCCTGCAGCTGGCCACCGACCGCCCCCTCCCAACCTCGAGCTCCACCGCCAGCTGCAAATTTGGAGGCTTCGCGGCCGCCTGCCGCCTGCCGGCCGTCACGAACCCCTCCGGCCCCGCCCCCGCGGCCGTAGCACCGTCGCCTTACAATAATTACGAGGCGCCAAAGCCGATCGCGGCGTCGATCGCGGCCCCGCGCTCGAGCTCGATCGATACCTCGATCGATATCGGGGATCTGGAGCCGCGGGGCAAGGCTTCGGCCCCCTCCAATTCGTGGACGGCCGGGTCCCGGGCCCGACCCCCCCACGTCCTGACGTGCCCCCGTATGGTCGTCTTGGCGCCGGCCCCCCCTCCACTCGTCTTGGCGGTCGCGGAGCCCACCACCACCCAGCTCACGGAGCTCGCCGGTACCCTCCTAAGCGGTCTCGGCCTCGATCGCGACCCCCTCCTCCTCGACGATCGCGAGGCCGCGCCCGTACCCCCCTCCCTCGCCCCCCCCAAGCCCAACGGCAAGCTGCAGCTGGCGCCCCTCTCGCCCTCCACGGGCTCCCCGCGACCGAGCTCGAGCGCGGCCGCGGGCCCGCACCGGCCCCGCCTCTCCCGATCGCGATCGCGGTCCCGGTCGCCCACCGGTGATGTCGATCACGATTACGAGGCGTCGGCGCGGCGGGACCCGTCGCTGCCGCCTCCCAAGCCGCAGCTGCCTGTCGCGGCCCGCGGGCGCCCCGTCGACCTGCCCGCCCGCCGGACTCGCGATCGGCGCTCCTCACCGTCGGGATCGGGGTCCCCTTCGCGCTCCCCCTCCCTCTCTACGCCCCGCCCCGGGACGCCCCATGGCCAGGGCCCACCCAGCTCCTCCTCGCTCAGCACCTCCAGCCTCAGCTCCATCGGCAGCGCCGGCTGCGGCTCCGGGTCGGCGCCGACGACGCCCAAGTGCCAAGGCGCGATCGCGACCAAGAGCCCCGGGCCGGCGCTGGCGCCAGCCGCAGCGCCGGCATCCGCGCCCAAGTCCCAACAGGGCGCCAGCTGCAGTCAGAGCTCGAGGCAGGCCTGCGGCCGCGGCCTTCGCCCGCCGAGCTCGGGCACGGAGGGCCGCCCCAAGGAAAGGGATCCGGGCCTGAAGGCGCCGCTCTCGAAGGTCCCGAGCCTGAAGCCTTTGAAGGCGCTGCCCTTACTCGAGCGCGAGCTCGACGAGCTCGATCGCGAGCTGCAGGAGGCTGCAAATGGGCGCCGCTCGCTGCGGCAGTGGGTGGTACGTATACCGGTGCGGCCCGCCGCGGCAAGTACGTCCGCTTCTTGATCATGATCCGCGATCTTCTTTATTATCCTGCAGCTGCCAGGCTGTATAATTAAGCTTCTCCCCGGCCCTAGCTACTAGGCTATAGGCCTGATCATGATCGATATTAAATCCGCTGGCCGGATCTAACTCTCAGAGTCTTCAGTGCGTGCTTCTATTCCCAGTTAATGCTCGTGATTGTAATTAGTCGCACCGAGTCTGTCTCTCCGTGTACATAATTAATATTTGATCTGTCCGTGTCTTTGGATATGTATACGTATGTACGCGCGGCCGACATTTACGTCGACCGCAGATCTAGAGCCCGAGAGAGGCCCTCGAGCTTGCCGATGGGTCTAGGCCCCTAGCCTCGCCCTGCGCCTAACACGGTGCGGGTCCGGCGCCGGGCGGCGCGGGCGGCGGCCCTCCGCCGGGGACGGGCGCCGCCGCCTCTGCTGCCGCCGCCTCCGCCGCGGCCGCCTCGGCCCGCAGGACGGTGACGAGGAGGGCGTTCAGCTGCCGCCACGCGAACTTGGCGTCTGGGTCGGAGTCGGCGCCCGGGGCGAGGGCCGTCACGTTGATCTTCCGGAAGCGAGCGGCGCGCAGGAGGCGCGCGTCGCCCGCCACGGCGCGGAGGAGGCACAGGAGGGCGGGCACGGGCCAGCGCGCCCGTTTCACAAAAGGTGACCCAACGGAAGTATCCCCCAAAGCGAGCTCCAGCTCCTGCAGATTCGGGAGCGATCGCAGTACCCCCAGGAACTCATCCACCGCCTCGCAGGCTGCGGGGCGATCGTGAGATGCCGGAAAGGGGGGGGGGGGGGGGGTGCGAGGTGTATGGGAGGCGAGAGGGGAGTTTCGGGGGGTTTCAGAGGGGGGGGGGGGGGGGGGGGGGGGGTTCGGGGCTTAAAGGCCTTGGCGCTGGCGAAGCCGTGCCGGACATTCCTGCAAGCATGCGAGTGCGCGTGACCGTCTGCTCCCGCGACAGGGCGAGGCGGGTAGAGCGGGTCTGTTCTGTACCGGCCGCGGCCGGTGGAAAATCCATTGGAGCGCCACGCCACGTCAATCCTGCGCCGCACCGGCGGACTCGAGCGCGTGAGATGCGGTTTCAGACGAACGCGGGCTGCGGCGGGTTCTAGCCGCCCCATCAGCTGCAAGTTGCCTGAAACGCACAGCTCAAAGACATTCTGGTTGACGCGTCGCCACTTGCGGCACACGTCGAGGCAGGTGAACGCCGGCGCCCGACTGCAGCGAGCTGCAGCTCAGGACGGGCTCGTTGACGTGACGGAAGATCAGCTGCAGGATCTCGTCTGGGAGGCTGTTGATCGCGCATGCGCCATCGTTGACGTCGGCGCTTGCTTCGAATTCGAGTTGCGGTCCCGTCCGCGCCGCACGCTTCACCGGCCGCGGAGGCTCGGCCTCTGCGGCGTCCTGCTGCTGGTCCTCATTGAGGCGCACGCTTCGACCACTCCGCAGCACGCGTTCATGATCACCCTGTCGCCGAGATAAAGAGATCGGCGCGGGAGGCAGGGGCAAGGACCAGGAGGTCGCACCGCAGGCTCGCTCATTGCAGCTGCGGAGTGCGTGGGCTGTGTGCTGTTTGGCGCTTTGTGCGTGGTACGAAGGTCGCTAGCGGGAGCTGCACGTTCGCCTGATGTCCGCCAAAGGATGTGCTTCGGTATCAACTGCAATGAAAGTTCTGCGCAGAGCTTGCTCGCTGAGGCCCACGAGCGCCGAGCCCGCTCGCTTCAGCGGCGACTGTACACTGTACCCCACAAGAGCGAGCTCGCTCGGCGGCGTTCCTTGCTGGCCATCCTCTTCGTCTTCTGTTCTCCTCCTCCAGTTCGTCTCAACCGATGCCAGCCTGCAGCCAGGCGTTCCTCGCACCCGTGGCGGCGCTCTCAACTCCGCCGCGCGTGCCAGCCGCCGCTGTGCACGGACTCACAATCTGCGCTGTAGACGTTGCGGCCCGGCCTCGTCGGGCGCGGGCGGGCCCCAGCGTGAGCAGCGCATTCAGCGGCGAGAAGCTGCGGTTCCGCGCGACCGCGGCCAGAGCGCCTGAAGCGCCCAATGTCTTCCGTATCAGCTGCGAGGCTGCTGCAAGCGGTGCGTAGCCGGGTTGACGCCCCCGATGCGATTCTAGATCTGTGCGCTAACAGTAGCAGCCAGGCTCGGCAGCGTTGACGGGCACGACTGTCTGGATTCAGAAGGACGTCGGAATTAAGCCTCGTGCGCGGTTTGCTTCGGGCTTCGCGGGCTGTGAGTCGTGCTGACCGCGCCGCGCGCGCACGCGCACGCTCTGCATGCGCATACGCTTGCAGGGTCCCGCGGCTGCCACCTCATCCACATGGAGCTGCTGAACGCGCTGCGCGACGATCTCAAGGGCATCAAGGTCGGCACGGCGCACTTCTTCCTCATGGTCCGACCCCCGCATGCACGAAGCGGCCGCGTCGACGTCGCACGCTGATCGCCCGCGCGCCGCAGCACACGAGCGCCTCGCTGACGATCAACGAGAACGCGTCGCCGGACGTGCCCGTGGACATGGAGATGGCACTGAACCGAGTCGTGCCGGAGGTGCCCATCCTCGCTGCCCAGGCCCAGGCCCTCTTCCGTCGGCTTATGCGCCCCGCGCTCCAGTCCTGGCCCTACGACCACGCAGACGAGGGATCCGACGACATGCCGGGTACATGCGCCTCCTCCGCCCCCGGGCCGGGGGGCCCTCCCCTCCGGATCCCCCTTCTGCCCTGCTCTAGTTTTCCCAGCGTCGGGCGCCGCGCGCGCCCTGCGCCTATGCTTAGCCTGCATGCAACTGACCCGCTGCGCTGCGAGCAGCGCACGTCAAGTCCGCGCTCGTCGGCAACTCGCTCAGCATCCCGATCAAGGACGGGAGGCTTCACATGGGTACGCTTCTTCTGATCGATTGAGTTCACGTGGAAGGGTCTTCGTTCTCACACACCTTCGTTCGCGCGCAGGGATGTGGTGCGCGCGCGCGATACGCGTACCCCCTCGCTCTCCTTTTTGCGGACGGGCGAGCTGACTGAGCTCGCCCCCCCTCCCCCAGGCAGGGGATCTGGCTCTGCGAGCACAGGAACTTCCCTGATGCATATGCAGGTGTCCGCGCGGAGCGGCGGCCACATTAAACGAACTACAGTCCCGTGGTAATGCAGGTGCAGTGTCCCGGCTGGATCAAATCGAGGCAGATCCCGAGCGCGGCTGGATCGGCGACTCTCTGTTCGAATATCAAATAGTACACACTCTACACGACATCTACGCCTACCGACGCGCGCCAGGCGGAAAGGGCCTACGAGCTCCTGCTGATCCCAAGGCCCCCCCTAACCAGTTGCTGCCGCCGCGCTCCGCTGGAACCGCGGCGCCGGGCGCCGCGCTCCGCGCCCGGATAGCCGCACTCAAGGAGCGCACGCCGCGCGCCACGGAGCCGCCCGCCAGCGAGACCGCGCCCTGGGCGGCCACATCCAGAGAGGCGGGGCCGGCGGCGCCGAGGGCTGCCCGGCGGAAGATCTGATCCTGAGCGGCGTTTTCGTGAGCACTCAGGGCATAGATCCAGGCGGCGCGCAGCGACTCGGGCGAGGACGCACGGGCGCGGCCGCGGGACCGAGAATGCGCGGCGGTGTTCGACCCGCGGGCGCCCCGGCTGCCTGCGCGGGCCGTGAGCGTTCTCGTCGGAGTCCGTGCATCTCAGAAAGAGCTTCTGCGCGACAGGCGGCGGGCTGGTCCGCACCTGGCGCTCGGCGTTCGACTTCTCCCGAGGCCGGTCGCGGCGCAGGTGCGTGGGCGGCCGCGGAGACACTAGCTACGAGAGCTCCGGAGATCTCCGACGACAGTGCCGCTCGCTGGACGCGTGCCGCCCTCGCGTGTCGGCCGCATGCGCGGGCTTGCCGCCGCCGGGGCGCTAGGCGAAGGCGCAGCTGTAGCTAGCTAGTGCTGAGCGCGCGGCTCTGCATCTCGCAGCGCTCCTAGCTAGTGGGCCTGCGACTTCGCCGCGCGGCTGCCGCCGTGCATGCACGTAGCCCTGTTCCGGGTTGCTAGCGCTAGCCTGCAGCAGGCCTAGCCGGGCTCACCCGGTTAACCCGGTTCCATGACGGTACCCCCGGTGGGGATCGGACCGGTCGTCGACGAGGGAACGGACCGGGCTCTAGGATTTGCGGTGCCGGACCACTGCCGGTCGTCCGGAACACGTTCCGGATCCGGTCGACGCTACCGGCCGGATGTCGCCTTAAGCGCCTGATTTCCCCGGACTTGGGAATGCAATGCGGGCTCGTTGACGTGACGGAAGATCAGCTGCAGGATCTCGTCTGGGAGGCTGTTGATCGCGCATGCGCCATCGTTGACGTCGGCGCTTGCTTCGAATTCGAGTTGCGGTCCCGTCCGCGCCGCACGCTTCACCGGCCGCGGAGGCTCGGCCTCTGCGGCGTCCTGCTGCTGGTCCTCATTGAGGCGCACGCTTCGACCACTCCGCAGCACGCGTTCATGATCACCCTGTCGCCGAGATAAAGAGATCGGCGCGGGAGGCAGGGGCAAGGACCAGGAGGTCGCACCGCAGGCTCGCTCATTGCAGCTGCGGAGTGCGTGGGCTGTGTGCTGTTTGGCGCTTTGTGCGTGGTACGAAGGTCGCTAGCGGGAGCTGCACGTTCGCCTGATGTCCGCCAAAGGATGTGCTTCGGTATCAACTGCAATGAAAGTTCTGCGCAGAGCTTGCTCGCTGAGGCCCCACGAGCGCCGAGCCCGCTCGCTTCAGCGGCGACTGTACACTGTACCCCACAAGAGCGAGCTCGCTCGGCGGCGTTCCTTGCTGGCCATCCTCTTCGTCTTCTGTTCTCCTCCTCCAGTTCGTCTCAACCGATGCCAGCCTGCAGCCAGGCGTTCCTCGCACCCGTGGCGGCGCTCTCAACTCCGCCGCGCGTGCCAGCCGCCGCTGTGCACGGACTCACAATCTGCGCTGTAGACGTTGCGGCCCGGCCTCGTCGGGCGCGGGCGGGCCCCAGCGTGAGCAGCGCATTCAGCGGCGAGAAGCTGCGGTTCCGCGCGACCGCGGCCAGAGCGCCTGAAGCGCCCAATGTCTTCCGTATCAGCTGCGAGGCTGCTGCAAGCGGTGCGTAGCCGGGGTTGACGCCCCCGATGCGATTCTAGATCTGTGCGCTAACAGTAGCAGCCAGGCTCGGCAGCGTTGACGGGCACGACTGTCTGGATTCAGAAGGACGTCGGAATTAAGCCTCGTGCGCGGTTTGCTTCGGGCTTCGCGGGCTGTGAGTCGTGCTGACCGCGCCGCGCGCGCACGCGCACGCTCTGCATGCGCATACGCTTGCAGGGTCCCGCGGCTGCCACCTCATCCACATGGAGCTGCTGAACGCGCTGCGCGACGATCTCAAGGGCATCAAGGTCGGCACGGCGCACTTCTTCCTCATGGTCCGACCCCGCATGCACGAAGCGGCCGCGTCGACGTCGCACGCTGATCGCCCGCGCGCCGCAGCACACGAGCGCCTCGCTGACGATCAACGAGAACGCGTCGCCGGACGTGCCCGTGGACATGGAGATGGCACTGAACCGAGTCGTGCCGGAGGTGCCCATCCTCGCTGCCCAGGCCCAGGCCCTCTTCCGTCGGCTTATGCGCCCCGCGCTCCAGTCCTGGCCCTACGACCACGCAGACGAGGGATCCGACGACATGCCGGGTACATGCGCCTCCTCCGCCCCCGGGCCGGGGGGCCCTCCCCTCCGGATCCCCCTTCTGCCCTGCTCTAGTTTTCCCAGCGTCGGGCGCCGCGCGCGCCCTGCGCCTATGCTTAGCCTGCATGCAACTGACCCGCTGCGCTGCGAGCAGCGCACGTCAAGTCCGCGCTCGTCGGCAACTCGCTCAGCATCCCGATCAAGGACGGGAGGCTTCACATGGGTACGCTTCTTCTGATCGATTGAGTTCACGTGGAAGGGTCTTCGTTCTCACACACCTTCGTTCGCGCGCAGGGATGTGGTGCGCGCGCGCGATACGCGTACCCCCTCGCTCTCCTTTTTGCGGACGGGCGAGCTGACTGAGCTCGCCCCCCCTCCCCCAGGCAGGGGATCTGGCTCTGCGAGCACAGGAACTACGGCGGCCCGAGGCGGCTGTGCGTCACTCTGACCGGCCTCCAGGCCTGAGGCCGCGGTCGGTGTCCACTGGGCCAGGTTAGCAGTCCCGGAACTTGTCTTGCGCATGCGCGATTCGGCTTCTGTTTCGTCTAGAAACTCACTGCCCGCCCCCTGGCCCCAGATCTAGCTAGGCCTAGATGTGGCGCACCCTTCCGAAGGCGTTTACAGGCCAGCTGTGAGCTGTGGCCTTTATAATTCGGCGCCCGTTGGCCCGCGGTCCCCGGGACCGCAGCCCAGGGCTCGCTCTCCCGGCCGCGCGGGGGCCCAGCTCGTGGGCGGGAGAGGAGGGGCGGGGGCTGTGGGTGTGTGTGGGCCTAGGGACCAGGGGGCCGGCCGGCGGGGGCCGGGCGTTCCAGCCTGGCTAGCGCTGCAGCTGACAATCATTGAATGCTAGCGGCTCGATCAGGCCTAGGGGCCGGGGGCCCGGCGGGGCTATCCAGGCTGCCCGGGCGCGGCCGCCAGCCGCGCGCGGGCGCGCGGCCCAGGCCCACCTAAAGCTATAGGCCGCTAGGCAGCGCTCAGCTGCCGCAGTGCAGCTAAAGCTGTACTACGGTAGGCCGCTACGCTGCCGCTACTAGTGGCGCTGCAGCTGTGGGCGCCCCGCCCGGCGCCGGCGCGCCGGCCCCCTTCTATATATATATAGCTAGCGCTGCTCAGCCCTGCTGCGTTACCCCGCCGGCCTCGGGCCCCGGGCAGGCTGCTGGCAGCCTGCTGCTCATCATGGCATCAGGCTCATGATCATGATCAACCCCGGGCCCGAGGCCTGCTCTGCTGCGCATGCTCAGCGGCTGCGGAATTTCTGCGATCGGAGCTCTTGGAGATTGTCGTTTCCCCCCCTCTCGGAGTCACGGGCAACTTAACGTCCGCTTCGAACTTGGTCGCGCTCGCAAGCTTAAGCTTCTCCGCAAGTCCGATTCGAAAAATTCGGCTTGCACGGTTAACGTTGCACCGTGGCACGTGCAAAGAAACCGGTACTCCCGCGAAGAAGCTGCATGCGTCTGTAGGCGAGCGCGTCGGAGCGCCTACTATCGATATCATCGTTTTACAGCAGCAGCAGCACCTACAGCTGTGCGCGGAGGTGATCCTGCCGGCGAGATCGACGCGCACGCGAAAGTTTGTCCGCACTTACCAACTGCCGCAACGCTGCCGCCGGTGGCTTCGGCGAGTAGACTTGGCGCTCCACACTGTGACACGCGTGTGATCGCAGCAGCAGATCGGCGTGGCACCGTTAGAATTCCTCAGCGGGCACATCAATTGCAGCCTGCATCATGGGCTGCATGCCTTGAAGGCCACTACATTGGTGCCCATCCGTCCAACCGACCGGCCCGAGCTTGCGCCGCTTCCCGCGCAAGCTGTCTCTTCCTCGAAGTTCTCCGTCGACAGTACCGTGGGCCGGGCTAGCGTCGGCCGCTGTTCAGCCGCTGAGCAGCGCCAGCTGCAGGCCTGCTAGGCTCAGCGCCATGTCGGGGTGCACTAGTTCTTGCCGCGCACCTTCTCTCTCATTCGTCTCTCGCTTCGTGAAGCTGAGCGTTCTCGGTGCAGGCCGATGACCTGGTTGGGCCCTCCGGCGGCGCGACCTGACGGCCATGTGCATGGTCATGGCCAGCGACAGCGCGATGAGAGCTGGACGTTGCCGAACCGCGAGTACGACATCGATGCGGCTTTCCACTTGCTGGCCCGCCGTCCCCGGCACCAGCCGTATGGATTCGCGGGGCGAGCGCTGGAAATGCAGATGCAGCCGCCGCCGCACATCCCGCAACCACAGCCGCCGCCGCAGGACCCCAGCCACCTCTGGCAGATGTGGTCGCTGCAATCCGATCGGCCGCAAAGCGCCAGCTCGAGCCCGTCCGTCGGAAGCTACGGCGCCGGCCGCGCGGGCGGCGCGAGCGCGAGCGCCAGCGCGAGCGCGATCTATTTCGAGGGGTTCCCAGTCGGGCACCTGCAGCGGGCGTCGATGTGGCCGCGCGAGGACGCCGCGGCCCCCTTCGTCTGGCCGCCCGCCGCGGCATCGTCGTCGCATCCGCCGGCGCGGCCGGCCGGGGCCGGCCCCGCGGCGAGCTCGAGCTCGCGGCCGGGGGGAAAGAAGGCGGCGCGGCCCGTGTGGTCCCCAGCGGCCGACGACCCCATCCTCGTCATGACCAGCGTCCCGCCCCTCGTCGTGGGCCCTCCGGGCCCTCCGTCCGCCAGGCGGCGCTCGGCCCCCTCGGCCTCCTCGGCCGCGGCCCGCCGCGCCGCGCCGCAGGGCGCCCCCAAGCCTCAGAAGAGGGCCCGCGAGGGCGGCGCAGACGGCCGGGACCGGGTACGCGTTCTTCCCGTTTAAGCTCGACCGCCCCGGCCCCGCTGAGCGGCGCGCAGGCGCAGGCGCAGGCGCCGGAGTCGTCTCCGGCGGGGCGGGCCGGGCCCGACCCCTCCGAGCGGAAATGCGACCCGATTTCCATGCTTGGAAGCCTGCTCCCGCTCACCCAGGGGCCGCCGCCCCCGCAGAGCATGCCGTTTCTTCCCCCCGCCCCCGCCCCCTCCCCGCCCCCGCCCCCGGCGCATCCGTCCTCCGAAGGTCCCTCCCCCCGGCGGCACTCCGACCCCGCGGCTCCACCCCCCGCCTTTCCTTTCCCTGGGCTCTTGAGCTTCCCGTGACGTCACCCTCCGGTCCGGCTTTTGGAGGCCCCCTGCTGGTTTTTGGGCCAGCCCGGCCCTCAGCACGCGGCGTGCCGCCTGTAAAGCGCACGTCCGGCACGGCGCACGAAATTGAGATCCCCTTTTCGCAGTCCAGGGCGAATCCCTGAGATTGGTTTTGGGCGTTTATCCTTAGGCGGATGCAGAGATCCGAGTCAGGCTTAGGATTACCAGGCTAGTTTCACAGCAACGCACTAGAACAGTTCGAATTCGAATTCTTTAATTCCACGCCACATAATCTCTTAGATAAGATAACCGGTACGTATATGTGGTTGTACCAGTGCTCATTCTGCTACAAATTAATTTATACCCTACTTAGTTAAGTGTATACGTACTGCGCAGCTGGTACCGGTAGACTCTGAGAGCCACACCGCTCCTTGCTGTGTTTGTGCGAAGAGTATAGTACATCGATATCCTGATCATTAAACACTGATACAGAACGATCTAGAGCTCGTTCGAACAACGCCATGCGCGGCCCTGCCAGGCTGGGCCGCTCTAGGCTGCGCTAGGCCAGATGTGCTTTCTTCTTCTTCGTGGGATGGGACGCGGCGCGGGGCACTGCGCGGCGCGCGCGCGAGCCCGCGGCTCGGCTCGGGCACAAAAAGGAGGGGGAGGGGGTCTACGGACGCACCGACGAAGGGCTGGATGTTGGGGCCGGGTACGGCTTTCGGGTCGTAGCTCGGGTTGACGGCGGGCGGCGCCGGCTTGACCTCGGTCCGGTACCTGCGCACCCCCCACTCGCAAATCGATCCGGCATTCGCAAATTGATCCGGGGCCGCACTCGAGGTTGGACACCGCCCAGCGGGCGTTGGCGAGCCGGTCCTGCTGCAGTAGGATGACCCGCAGCTGCGCGCGAAGCGAAGGGAGCCGCTGTGAGCGGCGGAGGCGGCGGTGGCGGAGCGCCGAGGGAAGGGGCGCCCGCTTCCCACCTGGCTCCGTATCTCTGAGTAGTCCGAGCGCTCGTGGAGGTTGAACCTGCGCGGGGGAGAAAAAAGCGCCTCGCGGGGGGTACGTCGGAAAGCACGCGGGGGGTACGCGCCTTCGCAGGAGGTCGTCCAGGTCGGCCATCTTCCCCAGGAGCGGGTCCTGTACCCCCCGACCATCAGAGATGAAAGCGAGGAGGGGGGGGGTACGGGAGCGCACGAAGGAGGCGTAGTACCCGTATGGGGGCTCCCCCTCCACCATCTCGAGATGCTTCTTCACGCTGAAGCAGCGCTCGAGGTACCCCTGGAGGGGGGAAGAAAGAACGTCGGCGTCGGCCTCCTCATCTCTACGGCGGCCCAGTACGAGTCTAGTCTAGGCGGCTCAGCTAAGGGCGGCTCTAGACTAGTACTCTAGGAATGAGCGGCGGTCGGGCCCCCGCCAGCCGAATACGACTCTTTTTAAAGTAAGGAGCGGCTCTGGTCTAGTCTCTCGATTCGAAGGGCGGCTCTGGTCTAGAACTCTAGGGAGAATCCAAGGGCGAATCTCATGGCGGCTCTAGCCTAGTCTCCCGGCGGCCCCATAGCGAAGGGCGGTTCTACTCTAGTGTTATTCTAGGAAGGAGCGGCGCACCAAGGCAAAGGGCGGAGCTTAAGGGCGGCTCTAGTCTAGTCGAATCTAACGCCCTAACGCCCGCAAGGAAGGAGCAAACAAGCCTCGCTCCAGTCTAGTATTATTCTAGGAAGCTTTAAGGAGTGGGGCGCGCTCGCCTCGAGGGGCGCGCTCGCCTCGAGGGGCCCTCGCCTCGAGGGGAGCTCTACTATTAGGGGAGCTCTACTCTAGGGGGAGCTTTTATTCTAGGAGCTCTGCTCTAGTCTGGGAAGGAGCAAGCGCGCTCGCCTCGAGGGGCCCGCGCCAGTCGAAGACGACGGCGAGCAGCTCGCTCCAGAGCTCCGCGAAGAGCACCCCGGGCATCGCCTGCGGGGGGGGCGGGGGGGCAGAGGGGGCGGGGGCAGAGGGGGCGGAGACCGAGTCAGAGTCGGATTGGCGAGGGAGGCTCGCTTCGGGGCGGGGGCGGGGGCGGGGCTCGCTCGGTCAGATGGGAGGAGGGGCGAAGGGGCGCGAGATGGGAGCCAGCGCTCGAGGACTTGCTCGAGGAACTAGCCTCTAGCTCGGTTCTTCTGGGTTGGCGCAGCCCTCTAGAAAGTTTCTTCTAGTTCTAGTTTGCCTCTTTCTAGTTCCGGGGGCGCGGCGCGGCGCGCGCTCGGTCGCGAGTTCTCGAAGCTCGGTCCTCCATCTAGCTTCAAGCTCGGTCCCCTATCTAGGTTGGCGCGGTTTCCTGTTCGTTCTAGTTCGTTTGTTTCTAGTCCCCGGCGCGTCCCTCGGCCCGGGGGCGGGCGGGCGCACGGGGCAGTCGGCGTAGAGGCCGTAGTAGCGGAGGACGACGGCGAGGACCGTCTCCGGCGCCACGTCCGCGTCCCCCTTCAGCAGCGCGACCTGCGGGGGGGGGGGGGGGGGGGGGAGGAAGTTAGGGGAGGGGGTAGGGGAGGGGGGTAGGGGATAGGGGATGCCTGCTTGCGGCGGCGCGTGTTGCGCGCGTAGTTCTGCTGCCCCTTGAGCTCGTGCTGCGGGCGCGGGGTCAGGTCAGGCAGGTCCGGGTACGCGAGGGAGGGGGGGGGGGGGGGGGGGGAAGAGTGTTGGAGCGGGCGGCCCAACTTGAACTCTAAGAAGTTCTCGGCTCGGCACAGGGGGGCGCACCATCTTGAACTTGCCCCCGCCGCCGCCGCCGAGCATGGACTCCACCGGCAGGTTCGTGTTCACCTCCGTCACTGGGGCGCCTCTCCCTCAGCGAGGCGCGGGGGCGGGGCGGGGGCGGAGCTCAAGGCAACGGCTTTCTTTTGGCTTCACTGGGGGCGCCCCTTCCTCAGGGGGCGGAGCGAAGGCGGAGGGCGCGGCGCCGCTCGTCGCTCCAGAGGCTGAAACGAAGCCCCAAAGCAGCTAGCTTTCTAGCAGCCTTCTTCTAGTCGAGGCCGGGCGGGGGCGGGGGCCGGGCCGGGGGGCGGGGCGGGGGCGCACGGTCGATGAGGCGGACGGAGCGCGGGGCCATCGCGTTGGCCAGTAGCACGGCTGCCGGCGCGGGGCGGGGTGCGTCAGGGAGGAGGGCGGGGCGGGGCGAGCGGGCGGGGCGGATCTAGGCTAGAGAAGATAGATAGGATATGACTTCATCCATTTCGCCTAGATCGCTTGCTGGCACGGATTCCTGGGGATCAGCTGGAGGACGAAGAAGCGGGGCGTGGTTAGCTTAGGCGTGGTTCTATGTCAGCTTTGACATCCGTAGTGTGAAGGCCTCAAGAGCTCAGACGCAGTGAGGTGACCGGGACTGGAGATATCAGACGTAGTTTTGGAGATCTCAGACCTAGTTGTAGGTCCAGGGCAGGGCGGCCCGTGCAGGACTAAGGGGGGCGGACGGGGCGCACGGTCGTCGGCGAGGGAGCCCTGGCGCAGCGCGGCGTTCATGGGCGAGTGGTGCGCTGCCATCCGCTCCATGCACGCCCGCTCCCGCGCGCGCTGAAGGAAAGAGGAGTAGATAAGATAGGAGGCGGAGGCTGGGGCGGCGCCTCTCGATAGACGAGAGGGAGGAAAGGGGGATAGATAGATAAGGGGCGGGGATGGGGGCGGCGGTGCCTTGCCTTTCGCTGGAGCTCCTTCTTGCGGACGGAGAGGCCCTTCTGCATGCCGTCCGCCGCGAGGATCTTCTCCACCGTCTTCGCGCTCAGCATGCCTGCCGGAGTGGGATGAGGAGGAGGAGAAGGAGGGGCCGTGAGCGAGCGTCGCGGGCTCGCGCCTACTCTTCTGCTACTACTACTCTTCTACTAGTAGAAGGAGCAGCGGCCGTAGCTACTCTCTCTCTACTCTACTCCTCTCTGCTCCACTCTTCTACTACTCCGCTCCTCTTCTCTCTCTCTCTCTTCTGCGCTACGCCACGCACCGAGCATCCCGATGCCGAGGGAGGCGACGAAGATGGCGAGGGCGCGGCCCCACGTCGACTTCGTCACCAGGTCGCCGTACCCTGGCGGGTGGGGGGGTTCAGAGAAGGGGGTAGCGGGGGAGGGAGGGGAGGGGAGGGGGGGGGGAGGGGGATGTCCGCCCGCACCGACGGTCGTGGCTGCGCGGCGCAGAACGACCCGTCAGATTCGGAGGGGGTGGGGGGGTAGGTGCGTGACTCACCGGTGACGAAGACGAACCAAAGGGCGCCCCAGACAGTCTCGAACCCGGGGCTCGCGTACTGCTCGTGCGTCTTGATCGAGAGTGCCTGCGGGGCGGGAGAAAGGGGAGGGCTCAGGGCGGGCGGGGGCGACGGGGAGATAGGGCGGGGCGGGGTGCGCCGGGTACGCACCGCGAGGAGAACCAGGACGAACATAAAGACGGCAAGGGAAAGGCTGCGGGCTCAGAGTAAGAAGAAAGAAGGAGAAGGAGAACAAGAGGGGGGTACGGCGCACAAGGGGCGGTCGGCGACGACGAGGGCGACGCGGCGGTTGCGGGAGACGCGGTAGTACATCCGCATGACGCGCGTCACCTGAGGGGAGGTTCGGGGGGGGGGGGGGGGGGGGGGGGGGGGGGTACGCGCGCGCCTTGAGGGTGCGGAGGACGACGAGGAGGGAGACGAGGCCCGGTACCCCCTGGTAGGAGCCCGAGAAGACCACAGTGACGCCGGGGAGGTCCGTGATCACTGGAGGGGGTTGAGGAAGGTCGGAAGGAGTACAAGGATAGGGGCTCTTAGGAGGTGCGGGGCGGGGGGAAAGAAAGAAAGGGGGTACGCACGCGCGGGGAACTCAAACCAGTTCCGCTCAGCGAAGTGCAGGACGGAGGGCTGCCGGCCCCGGTCCCGGTACACGATTCTGGGAGAAGATGAGGGAGGGGGGAAGAAGGCGGAGGGGGATACGCCAACGAACCGGGCGGTAAGGTCGAGCCCGATGAAAGTGGAGACGAAGAGGTCCGTCCAGAGCAGCGCGTGCCGCTCCTTGATCTGCGGCGCCACCGGATGACAAGGGATGAGACTCGCGAAGCGCACAATGTAAAAATTGCTTATTTATGAATGGACTGGGTCTCTAGAGTTACGGACCTGCTGGGCGTAGGGGAGCCAGGGGGCGATGGCGAGCAGGACGCTGCCGGGCGGGGCGGGGCGGGTGTCAGGCCTGCAGGGCCCGGGCTCGGGGGGCGGGGAGGTGCGGGGCGGGGCGGCCGCTCGCCTGAAGCATATGACGAGGAGGATGAAAGCTTCGAAGACGCCCCGCAGCACCCGCTGCGCGATGTCAGGGAAGGGCGCTTCGGATTTGATCGCTGATTCGATCCGGTCCTAGGGGAGGGAAGGGCGCGCCACGACGAGCTGGCGGATGTCGGGCTTGGGGAGCGTCGCGTCGTCCTCCGCGTTCGCCAGCGCCTGTGAACGAAGTGTCGGATGCGAAGAAGGCGGGAGGGGAGGGGGGTACGGGGACGGACCAGGGAGGCGGCGGCGGCGGGGCCTAGGTAGCGCTTGATCTCGGCGTTCCCGCGGAAGCGGAAGATGTGCGGCACGTGGAGCCTGCGCCGAAAGCCGTCAAGAAGGAGGGGGGGAGGGGGAAAGGGGGTACGGACCTGTGGCCCTGGCGGTCCCGAGCGGCGAGCTGGCGGCGCCGGCGGATGGCCCGGATGCGAAAGGCCGCCACGCCCGAGGCCGTCAGGAGGGCCACGAGGGACCCGTACACGGAGTCTGCGAACGAAGTGATTGATTCAGCTTTGAAGCTCGAAGAGGGGGGGGGTACGGCGCACAGAGGGCGGCGTAGTCGGAGGGGCAGGCGTTCAGGGTCCCCGACGTCACGCAGGGGCCCGAGGCGACCACCAGGTCGGCCTGCCGGGTACGCAGTCATTTGAGAGGTCGGAGCGGGCCAGGAGGGGTACAGGGGCGCGCCTCGTCGGCGATGCCGTCGTTGTCCGAGTCACGGGTGAAGGCTCCCAGGAGGGGGAACCGGTCCTCCACGTCTGGAGGGCGGGGTACCATCGCAAGGGGCATACATGTTGGAGGGGGTACGCGCACCGAGGAGGCCATCCCCGTCCTTGTCCAGGGCCAGGCGGTGGAGGCTGGCGCCTCCTCCGGGCTGCAGAGAGACGCGGCTAAGAATAGCGAAGGAAGGAAAGGGGGGGGGAAGGGGGGGGACGAAGGCACCAGGGGGGAGGCCCACGCGAGGAGAGTACGGTCCAGCGAGACGGCGAGCACCGAGCCCGGCTCGAAGTCCAGAGCGGCGCAGAGGAGGGGCGGCTCGCCCCGGGGTACGCTCGACGGGTCCAGGAGCCGGAGCGTCGAGGCGCCCGCCGCCGGGGCCTGCGCAGGGGGTACGTACGCGTTGGCGCCTGTCGCACGGCTAGCGGGAAGGGGGATACGCGCCTCGGTGTAGAGGAAGCGGCCGGCGCTGGCGGCCTGGAGGGCGAGGGGGTGCGCGGATTTGGTAAGCGGGAGGTCCCGCCAGGAGGCGGCGGCCAGGGAGTAGGCGCGGAGCATCCAGGAGGAGCGGTCGGCGGTGGAGAGCTGGGCGACGAGTGTACCCCCCGAGAGCGCGAAGTTCTCGAGGCGAACGAAGGGGCCGGAGGCGTAGGCGGCGGGGGGGAAGGAGCGCGGGGCGCGCTCGGGCAGGGAGAGGAGGGCGAGGGTGACGCCGAGGCCGCCCGAGGGCTCGGAGAGGGCGAGGCTGGAGGGGTCCAGGGACACGCGGGCGGAGACCTCGGCCCAGGCCAGCGCGCACGCGCCTGCCGCCCCGCCCGTCGGTCCCGGCCGGCTCAGGGGCACAGAGGCGGGGGGTACAAGCGCACCAAAGCCGTCCGGCGCTCTGTCCATGACCTGCGGGGGTAGGGAATCGCCTCGGTAAGGGCGAAATGGGGGGGGGAGGGGGGGGGGTAGGGGCGCACCGGGTGGAAGAAGCTGGCGATGCGCGTGGGGGGGTGTACGGGCGTGGCGAGCTCGGAGCTGCCTGTACCCCTGTGGAAGAAGTGGACGGCGGATGTACCCCGCGCGGGGTCGAACTGCGAATAGGCAATGTAGGGCCCGCAGGCGCTGGGCTCCAGGCGGGATGCCCCCGGCGGCAGGGGCCGCAAGCTCAGCTGCCCGGGGTACGCGTCACAAAAAGGAATAAAGGAGAATGGGGATAGAGGCGCACCGGGGCTACGATGCCGAGCGCCCTGTCGAAGTACGTGACGTCGGTCCCGTTCCCGCGGCGCTCGGTCCAAACGACGGCGTCCCCGTGGGCCGAGAGGTGCCTGGGGCGGCTCAGAAGAGGAAAGAAAGAAGAAAGGAGAAGGAAGAGAAGGGAAGGAAGGACCGAGGCTCGGACGAGTCGAGGCGCAGGAGGCGCCTGCGCTCGGGAAAGGACTGCTGGTAGACCTTGTCCAGGCGCGCAGGCGGCGCGAAGTCGAAGCCGAAGGGATCTGCGGCGCGAAGAAGCGGCGAGCAGCGCCGAGCAGCGCTTAGTCTGAGCCCCGCGCGGCGCGGCGCGGTGCTCGGGGCCTGGGGCAGCACCGTCCTTGGGGAGCTGGGCGAGGATCTCCGCGTAGGGCTGGAACACGGCGCCGAAGCTGCGCGCAGGCAGGGCGGGACGGGGCGTGGCGGGGCGGTCGGCACGCGGGCAGAGATTCGAGCTTGCAGCGGGGAGCGGTGCCCACCCTTCCGAGTGCAGAGCGAAGACCTTGGTGCCCTGCGTGGGGTCCGCGTCGATGTAGAAGACGGTGTCGTTGTCCAGGAAGAGCTGGCGGCCTGCAGGGGCGCTTAGGAGGAGCGCGCCCCGATCCGAGAGGGGGATGCCCGCCGCATGCGCACCGAGCTGGAAGGGCTGGCGCGCGAGCGCCATGCTCGGCCGCCAGAGAGTGCTGTTCCACGCAGCTGCCGGGTAGGCGCCCCGGGTGTCCTCGCCGATCCAGTCCAGGTTCACATCGTTGAGGAAGTTGCACCGGCGCAGGCCCTGCCGCGCGCTGGCCGCATCGGTCACCGAGCAGGCCGCCTCTTGCGTGCCCCAGCAGCCGCTGGCTGCGTTGTGCTGTGCAGAGGCGCTAGCTAATAGCAACAGAGCTGCTAAGGCCGCCAGCGCGCGGGCTGGCTGCCCGGAAAGGTGCCTCCGCAACTGCATCACGCTTGCGGTCACACTGCCATCGGATCGGCCCTTTCAGCTGAGCTGATGCGGCTTAAAGAATCCGCACACGCCGAGGCCGCCTGGCGGCTCTTGACAAAGCTGTCCGACTCACAGTCCGAGCTCTTGTGGGGTACAGTGACGAGCGAGACCTCAAACGAACGTGCAGCTCCCGCCGCTGCTGGCTGACACAGACCGAGAGTCCGGGGCTGCAATGAGCGAGCCTGCGGTGCGACCTCCTGGTCCTTGCCCGTGCTTCCCACACCGACGGATCTTGCCGACAGGGTGATAACGAAAGCGTGCTGCGGAGTGGCCGACTTCTTCGACTCAATGAGGACCCGCAGCAGGAAGCCGCAGCCGACCGATCTCCGCGGCCGGCGAAGCGTCCGCGCCGCATCCAGACGGGACCGCACCTTGAAGCAAGCGAGGGTGCCGACGGCAACGCATACGTGATCAACAGCCTCCCAGACGAAATCCTGGAGCTGATCTTCCGTTTCGTCAACGAGCCGATCCTGAGCTGCAGCTCGCTGCAGTCGGGCGCGGCGCTCACCTGCCTCGACGTTTGCCGCAAGTGGCGCCGCGTGAACCAAAAAGTCTTTGAGCTGTGCGTTTCAGCTGATGGCGCGACTTGAACCCGCCGCCACAGCCCGCGTTCGTCTGACACGCGGCCGCCGGCGCAGGATTGACGTGGCGTGGCGCTCCGATGGATTTTCCACCGGCCGCGGCCGGTACAGTGTAGACCCGCTCTACCCGCCTCGCCCTGTCGTGGGAGCAGACGGTCACGCGCGCTCGCATCCTGCAGGAACGTCCGGCACGGCTTCGCCAGCAAAAAAGCCTTTAAGGCCTTTAAGGGCGAGGCATTCATCAGCCTAGAATGCCTGCACCCGGCTTTCAATGGCACGCACGCGGAGTGGGTCGGCTTTGTTCGGCACCACGAGCGCCGCATCGCGTCGGCCCTCGTGCCGGGAGCTGCCGCCGCCCGCCTCGAACAGCTCACCCGCGGCCCACTCCACACGCTCCACCTCACCGTATACTGCGCCGAGCTCGACGCGTTGCCGGACTTCGTCGACGCGCACCTCCCGCGGGACTGGAGCCCTCGCGTCCTCTCCCTGCACCTCCCGCTCGTCCGCGACCCCTCGCCGGCAGTGTTGAAGCTGGGCCCGGCCCTCCTCGGGCGCGCCCCGGGCCTCGAGGTGCTTCGCCTCGCCTACGGCCCCGGCATCCCGCTACCCGTCGCCATCCACGCCGTGCGCGCGGCTCCTTTCGCGTACCCCGCCGCTCCGATTTGATCCGCCCCGCGGTCGCAGCTGCCGGCGGCAGAGAAGCTACACACCCTCGGGGCGCGCCTCATTTTCCCACAGGACACGCCTGGCGCGGCGTCGCTCGGGCGGTTCCCCTCGCTCCGCGCCGTCGAGCACGTCGACCTGGGCCCCCTCGAGGGCTGCGAGGAGAGGCTCGTCCTGGCGACCCTCGAGGCCCTCGCGGCCCGCCCCGTCCTCTGCCGCAGCCTCGCCCTCCCCTCCTTGGCCCCCGACTGCGAGCGGCTCCGCGCCGCCCTCGGCGCCGTCTTCCGGCCGGGGGCCCTCCCCGGCGGCCCCGCCGGCACCCGCCTTCTCCTCAGGCTCTCCAGCCTGTCCGACTTCGGCGGCTCGCCCCTCCTGAGCTCGGTCCTGCGCGGCGATGAACAGTGCGTGTACCCCGCCCGTAAAGCGAGGGCCTGCGTGTGCTGACCACGGGGAGCGCCTGCGCGCGAAGGCTTCTCATCGCGTCGCGCCCGCCGCCACCTGCCAGCGGCGACCGCTTCTCGCAGCTGGCGCTGGAGGCGCCCCGCGCGACGCTCGCCGACGCCTTTGCCCTCCTTCGTGCGCCCCCGCCTGGCCCTAGGCCCGAGCCCGAGCCCTAGGCCTGAGCCCGCCCGCCCCGTTCGACTCGCGGCGTCCCGCAGAGGGCACGGCCTCGTCGCTCAGGCGCCTGGCTCTGTACGAGGTACCTTTCGTGGAACACGGTGGTACCCCCGAGCAAGGTGCCACGCATCTTACCCCCCCCCCTCCCCCTCGAAACCCCCTCTCGCCTCCCCATCATTCGCCCCCAATACACCTCCCCCCCCCCCCCCCCCCCCCCCCCCCCCCCAGCATCCCATCGATTGCCCCGCAGCCTGCGCGGTGGTGGAAGAGTTCCTGGGGGTACTGCGATCGCTCCCGAAGCTGCAGGAGCTGGAGCTCGCCTTGGGGTACTCTTCCGAGGGGTCCTATGTGCGGGCGCGCTGGCCCGTGCCCGCCCTCCTGCCCCTCCTGCGCGGCGTGGCGGGCGACGCGCGCCTCCTGCGCGCCGCGCGCTTCCGGAAGATCAACGTAACGGCCCTTTCCCCTTGCGCGGGCTCAGACTCGGACGCGAAGGACGCGTGGCGGCAGCTGAATGCCCTCCTCGTCACCGTCCTGCGGGCCGAGGCGGCCGCGGCGGAGGCGGCGGCGGAGGCGGCGGCAGCAGAAGCGGTGGCGCCCGGCTCCGGCGGAGGGCCGCCGCTCGCGCTGTCCGGACCCGTACCCGCAGCCGCTCCAGCGGCTGGGCCTTCGTGTTAGGCGCCTGGCGGCACAGCCGCGGGCGGAGGGCCTCAGGGCCTAGATCCAGCCCCCGCATGCCTGTAGGCTAGCGCTTTTTTATCCCCTGCATTCTCACCGGGCGCGGCCCTACACAGATATTAAAATAATGTCTATACTGTATCTGTTGTGCTTTCTTCTAGATTTGTATGTAGCCTAGTAGCCTAGGCGGCCCAGCACAATAGCTTGAGCCCTTCATTTCTGGAATCATCGGATCCTCGAGCTCAAGCTCATTTCGGGGCTCCAATTTCCTCCGTGTAAGATATTTTTACGACACTCTGTACTCTGTTCCTTGTTCCGAAGTTCTGGTTTAAGCTTTAAATTTGGGCACATTCATTCACCCATGCATATGGCCACCAGCGAAAGCGAAAGCGAAAGCACGTACGATCGTACGCGCCCGTGTGAATTTCGTTTCAAGTTTTATTTCCGAATTCGAATTCGCCGATTAAATATTCGCGCGCCAGCGCATCCACGTATCGCAGTGTATAATCGCACCGATTCGCATGTTTATATTAATCGCGCGCCAGCAACGGGGCCCCGCCGCCCCGGGCCCGGGGCCGGGGCGCGCAGCCAGGCTCGCGATCGGGGCCCGGCCCGGCGCGGCTGATCCGAGCGCGCGCTCCGAGGCTCGTTCAATTTCCAAGTTCGAATTCGGAAATGATACCGAGTAGCGCGCGCGGGTCTTCCGAACTCTTTTCATGCTGCCAGGAGGGCGATAAGCGCGACCTTGCCGCCGCTGAAGCGCCGCGCGGGGCCGCCGCGGGCCGATTTTGCAGCGCGCAAAGCGCGGCGCGTCGAACACGTGGTCGGGGGGTACGACGCACTTTCGCACTCCGCTGAATTCTCGTTCGCTGGACGTGGAGATGGCGGCCGCAACCTCAAAAGCGCGTATCTGCGCCGCCAGGCCTCATTCTTCTAAGAGCTCCTCGCCCTCAGCCTCCAGACTCGGAAGCGAGCTCCCGCAGCAGCAGCGCAAGCGCACCCGCAGGCGGCTCCAGTTATCCCACAGCCCGCAAGAGAGCCAAACAAAGGCCTTGATCGGCCTCGGCCCGTCCCCACCTAGCGCTCAGCAAGTCCTCGGCACCCGCGCACGCGATGGCGCGAGCGTCGAGCGCGCCGCTCCTGGCGGCCCTCGTCCTCATCTCTGCGGTGCTTCACGCGTCCGCCGGTGCGAGCCGACCCGCTTTAAGCTTTCGCTTCCCGTGCGCGCTGATCCAGACGCGCAGTAACGCACCACGGCGTGCTCTTTGAGGGCCCCGTGTCCCGCGGCCTCGTGCTCGCCTCGATGTCCTCCGACAGCTCCGGCGCCTTCCTCTCCGTCGCTGTCGTCTCCGAGGTGCGCTCTCCCGGTCCAGATCGAATTGAGTGCCCGCCCCGGGCCCACCACCTTGCGCGCAGGAGTGCGACAAGCTCATCGGCCACGCCGTGAATGTCACCCTCCCTCCTCCGCCGCCCCCGGCGGCCCCCGCGGAGAACGCGACTGTCCCCGAGGAGCACTTGGAGCGGGAGGCGCCGGCGGCGCTGTGGACCGGCATCGTGCAGGGCTCGTCGGAGGACGGGAACGCCGCCTGCTTCTTCAAGCCTGCGCTCTCCGCGGAGGGCGCGGCCGCCGCCGGCTCCGGCAACAACCTGACCATGGTCTTCGAGCTGCGTGGCTTCCGGGCGGTCCTCGGCGGCGCCGGCCGCGTGCACCGCGTGGCGTACCTGTCGAACCGCTACGCCTCGCCCGCCCCGGCGTTCCCCTTCCGCCCGCGCAAGTCCGGCTCCCCGATCCGCATCCCGCCGGGCACCTTCGGCGTGGCCGTCCTCTCCCTCGACGCCGCCGACGCCGCCGACGGCCTCCTCACCGTGTACCAGGCACGCCGCTCCTGCCCGGCCATCTTTGACGCTCTGCTCTCCGGCTGACGCTGCGGCAGACGGCCGGCGACTTCTCCGGCGTGCGCCTCGCGTACGTGAACGCGACTGTGGCGGCTGACGGCACCGTGCGCAACGACACGTCGTCTTTCGTCGTGGACCCGGCCTGCGACCCCGCGGCCCCGGCCCCCGAGTGCATCCCTGCGCCCGCCGTGTCCATCGGGTGAGCGTCGCCGGGGCCCTGCGCTTCTTTCGCCGCTCACGGGCCGTGCAGCCGCGTGCGCAACGGCACCTGCGACTGCGGCATGGGCGGCCCGCGCGACGGCGGCATGCGCCCGCCCTTCAACGCCACCGCCTCGGAGCCGCGCCCGGCGCGCATGGGCGAGGGCGAGGCGCCGCGTATGGACGAGGGCGAGGGCCCGCGCGGCCCGGCGCCGAACGCCTCGGAGCCCTTCATGATGCCGCCTCCCCGCAACTGGTCGCGCCCCGAGGGCCAGCCGCTCCGCGAGCGGTGCACCCTGCGCGCCCTGACCGCGCGAGTGAGCCCTCGCTGACGGGCTGCCGGTCCGCAGGGAGCCGCAGTTCAGCCCGGACGAGGAGGGCGACATCTGCGCGTGCCCCATGTGAGCCGCCGCGCCGGCGCCGGGCTCCTTCGAACGCTCATCTGACGCCCCCGGCTCGCAGGACGATGCAGGAGGAAGCCGGGACGCAGCAGGGCCAGCCCCGCGCCGGCCAGGAGGGCCCCGTGCAGACCCAGCAGTCCGTATCCGGACAGCAAATGCCGCCGCAGCAGGGCGCGACCGGCCAGCAGCAGCAGGGCACGACCGGCCAGCGGATGCCGCCTCAGCAGGGCGCGACCGGCCAGCAGCAGACGGGCACATCTGGCCAGCAGATGCCGCCCCAGCAGGGCTCGACTACCCAGCAGCAGACGGGCACGTCCGGCCAGCGGATGCCGCCTCAGCAGGGCTCGACTACCCAGCAGCAGGGCGCGACCGGTCAGCAGATGCCGCCCCAGCAGGGCTCGACTACCCAGCAGCAGACGGGCACGTCCGGCCAGCGGATGCCGCCTCAGCAGGGCTCGACTACCCAGCAGCAGACGGGCACGTCCGGTCAGCAGATGCCGCCCCAGCAGGGCTCAACCGGCGAGCAGATGGGCGCGACTAGCCAGCAGCAGCCGCAGCAGCCGCAGCAGCAGCAGCAGCGCGCTCAGGGCACGCCCAAGCCGCTCTTCCAGATGATCTACTCGCTGCCGTGGAAGATCCCGCGGCCCCCGCACATGCGCCTTGGCGGCCTGCGCGGCCCCCGCGGCAACTCCACCCGCCCTCCGATGAACGAGACCCGCCCGCCCATGGAGCACGGCCCTGTGAACGAGACGCGGCCCCCGATGGACGGCGCGCGCCCTCCGATGAACGGCACCGAGCCGCGCCCGCCGCGCCGCCAGCCGCGCGAGATGCCGCTCATCCCCGGCCCCGTCCGCTTCGTCCGGGTGCGCCTCCGCGCGTCAAGTCTCGCCCCTCGGCAGCCGCTGACCTTCACCGCAGATCTCCCTCACGAACGCGCGCCTCTCGAAGGACCCGGCGACGCCCGCGTCGCTCCTCACCGGCCTGCCCTCGGCCGTGGCGCTCACCACCGCGGACGGCACTCCGGCGCTGCCGCTCGGCGTCTTCGTGGCGACCCCGCAGTTCCCGCTGCCCGGCAGCGAGACCGGCGGCCTCTTCCCCGCCTCTACCGGTGCGCCTCGGCTCCTCTCCGCCTTTGTGCTTCCGCCTCTCTGACCGATGCCCGCGCAGACGACTACTACACCTTCCCCGCCGTCGGGCCCTTCATCCGCTCCGCTCCCGGCGACTGTGCGTGGCCCCGCCTCGAGCCTGTCTCTCTGGGCAGCGAGCTGACAGGTTCTGGGCCGCGCAGTCTCTGCCTTGAACATCCAGCTCTCGCTCGCGTCTGCGGCAGCCTCGTCGGGCGCCCTCCGCCGTACATGCGAGGCCATGGCGTCCACCAAGACCACCTCCGCCTCCGCCCCCGCCGGCTGCGTGACCAACGGCTGCAGCCTCCTCCAGTGCTTCATCTCCTGTGCGCCGCCCGCCCTCGCCCTCTGCCCCTGCGCATCCCTGACCGCCGCCGGCAGTCATGGGCGGCGATGACCTCGGCACGAGCTGCGCGTCGGTCTCGAACGCGGCATGCGCGGCGCCGGCCGCCGGACGCCGCCTGCTCGCCGACGCGGCGTCCATCTCCGCTTCCCTCACGGCCACCTCCGGCCAGTCCCCGGCCCAGGTCCGCCCCCTCCCCGCCCCACTTTCGAACCCGGCCGCTCACGTTCGCGCAGCTCGCGGCCGGCCTCGCGGGCGCCGTGTCGGGCACGAGCGGGCGGAGCTTCGCGGAGGGCGCGGCGGCGGTCCTCGCCGGGGCGAGCCTCCCGGCGGACGCGGCGGACCCGGCGACCTTCGGCGGGGCGGTGACGGGCCTCTCGGCGCCGGGCGCTAACATCCCAGTTGTGACGGCCGACGGCTCCTCCACCACCGCTCTCTCCGCCTCGAGCCCCGTCGCGGCCAGCACCGGCACTGCGGCCGCGGCGACGGACGCGGCGGCCGCCGGCAGCGGCAGCGCGGGCTCCACGCAGGCCACCTCGGCGACCGGCTCGGGCAACGGGCAGGCCGGCGCCTCCTCCTCGTCCTCGTCCTCGTCCCAGTCCGGCCTCTCGCAGAACGCGATCGTGGCCATCGGGGCGGCGGTCGGCGGCACGGCGCTCGTGGCGGCGGTGGCCGGCACGGCCGTTGCCGTCCAGCGCCGGCGGCGGGCTGGCTTCTCGCCGGCGCGCAACGTGCCCGGCCTGGAGACCGTCGCGGCGCCCCGCGGCGGCCCGGTCGACGTCGAGGCGCCGGAGCTCCCGCCCCTCCCCGTCGCCTGGGTCGACGCCGGCGCCAAGGCCCCGGCCCCGGCCCCGCCCGCGGAGCCGGAGCAGGCAGCGGCGGCGCCGGAAGGGCCGGAGGGCCTGGTGGTTGTGACTGAGGCGCCGCTGCAGCTGCCGGGCGCCCGCACGCCGCTCCCGCGCAGCGCCCTCGGCAGCCGCGCCGCTTCTGTCTCCGGCAGCCGCCCAGGCTCCCTCGAGATCCGCCTCTAGGCGCCCCCTCGGGCCCTTCGATTCTCGACTCTCTTGTTTAGACGCATTTCGCATTTTCAACGCAGCGGGCTCTGGGGTGTAAATAATGCCGGGTAGTGCTGCAGGCAGCCAGTGCAGTTCCTTGTACTTCGCGCGAATGTTTTTAAGAAGCCTGATATCGATGCATATGTGGTATACGTGTGGGTCCACGTGCACTACGGGATTTTGAATCCGCTTCGAAATCAATTCTCGGGATGAAGCTTATAAGGAAAGGCGGCAATTGCAAGGGGCGGCAAGCTTATATAATGAAGGGGCCCTGCTTGTGAATATGAGGGGGCGGCAATATGCAATGCATGGACATGACACGCACGGGCCCGGGGCACTGCCGGGCAGCGCCGCGCATGCACGATCGCGATCATGAGCGCTAGCCGCGGCAAGAATTCGGATTCCCGGAAGCGCAGCGCTAGCTGGCTGCTAGCCTACTAAGCCTAGTAGCCTGCAACGGTGCTACCAACTTCAGCGGTACCAAGTTCTACCTCGCTAAGTTCTACCAGGTACCAGCTTGGTCCAGCTAGCAATGCCTAGCATGATAGTAGCATCCGCACAAATTAATTTGCGTTCGAACCGTTTTCAACTCAAGCACATGCATGAGATGAACGCGATTTCGTCTGCGTGCAAGCGAATCACTGGAACGGCATTCGCGCGCACGAATCACCGCGGGTGTCCGCTTTGAACTCCGCTACCGGGTAGCCTCGCGGTTGGTGCCCTGGAAGGGGGTACAGGCCAAGAAGCAACAGCTAGCAGAGGCAGTCGACGTCGGCCCGTTACTCGGCCACCACGACGGAGGGAGCGCCAACTATCTCGTTAGTTCGTTAGAAGACAGCCGCGCTGCTCCGGCGCCACGCGAATAGTGCCCCGCCCGTCTCTGCGCGAACCCGAAAGACAACCGGTTCCCGGGCGCCGGCGCCGTGATATGGAGGATATCAGGCGCATAAGGGAGAACTTCGACTCATTCAAGGTGCGCCCACGCTGCCAGCTCATGAGTTTGATGTGGCCAACCTTGACTTGGGTCAGGTCGTGTGCAAGCAAGCTGGCCTGGATCAGACCCTCGTCGATGAAGCGCAGAAGGATGTTGAGGGAGGCCCGAACAAAGTTTCGAGGCTTATCACGCTCTACAAGGCGCTGACTCAGCAGGCCCCGGCCGTGTACGGCATCTGGCGCTCCTCGACGGCATCGCAGCCGGGCGGGGCGGCCTCGCCCTTGCCAGCTAGCTTCAGCATGGGGCAGCTGCGCCCCCAGCCGTCCATCTCGTCCGAGTTCAGCGTGGCGAGCAGCGGGCCCGCTCTTGACGGCATGTGCGACACGGAGAGCCGGAGCGGTGTGACCACCATGTCAATGTACGACGCAGATGATCTAGCTGGTGCGCGCGCCCCGCCCGCGGACCGCCCTCGGCGCGGGAAACTTGCGATAGAAGCTTACGCGACGGGACACGGCAGGCTCCCGGAGTCCCCGGGGCGCCCTGGCGCAGCCGCCGTCTAGCATGGCGTCTCCGGTTTGTTTGAAGTTCCTTTTCCACACTCTTCTCCTGCCCGACTCGGGGCGCAGCGGGGTCGCAGCAAGGCTTCCACGTCGCCGGCCACATCCTCGCGCACGATGGAGCAGAGCACGGAGATCCAGGAGCTTTTAGACGGTCCGAGGCCGCCTTCATGCGGCCCGCGCGCCGCGGTCCAGCCGGAGCGCTCATCCCTGCTCCGTGTTCGTCGCGCAGATCTTCCCCAGATCGGCGGCGCGGACTGGGACAACTGGGACTCGAGCAAGCTCATGCGCCAGGTTCGCTGGAGCGCCGCCGGCCGCCGCCCCCGCCCCCGCCCCCGCCGAATGGAGCCGGCGCGCTCAGATCGAGCGGCTCATCACCGACGCGACGGCGGAGCTGTGGGGGGGCCCCGCGCCCTCCTCGACGCTCGCCTCGTCGGCGTCGTCCTCGGCGAACGGCGACGCGGCGGAGTCCGACCTGCTGGTCGTGGGCGCCGACGAGGAGCTCGCCTCGTTCCCCGCCGTCTGGAAGGAGGCCGAGCACGTCGGCCTCGGTCAGCTCGTTTGGCTTCGCTTGGTTTGGATGGATTGAATGGATTGGCTTAGCGTCCGCCGCGCAGTGCCCAAGGCGAAGGTGGTCGAGATCCAGCACCAGCTGCTCCGCGCCCGCGAGCGGTGCGCCCGCCCGCGCCGCGCCGCGCCGGGCGCTTCTGCCCTTTACTTAAGCTCGCCTGCAGCGTGCGGAAGCTCGAATCGTGCTCCAAGAAGGCCACGAGCGCAGTCCAGGCGAGCCGCGCGGGGCGGGCGGGCCGCCGCCGCCGCCGCCGCCGCCTCTGACACCGCGCGCGCGGGCGCGCGCACAGGTCCTGCGGCCGGTGCTGGCGCGGCTGGTGACGCAGGTCTCGCACACGGGGAGCAAGCTCGCCCGCGCGAGGCGGGACGCCGCAGAGGACGAGAAGCGCGCGCAGGTCGGCCCGCCCTCTTTTGAGTTTGTTCGGGGCGCCGGCCGGCCGTCTCTTAGCGCACGGCTGCAGGCAAACTTCCACTGCATGCTGAAGGCGACGGAGGACTCGCTGCGGGGCGAGATCCGCATGAAGGAGGAGGTCATCGGCGAGCTGCAGAGCAGCATGGCCGAGCTCCGCGCCAGCAACGAGGTTCGACATCGAATCCGAAGTTCGAGTGGTGCGCGAGGGCTGACGCGCAGCGCGCGCGCAGGCGTACCGGGCGCGGCTGCAGGCGGAGGAGTCGCGGGTGCGGGAGGGGGAGAGCCTGCGGCTGCGGGGCGAGGCCTCTAGCGAGGAGCTCCGGCGGCAGCTCTCCGAGGCGCAGACGGCGGCGGAGCGGTACCGGGCGGACCTCACGGACGTCGTGGCGCGGCTGCGGGGGCTCGAGGCGGAGCGGGAGGAGCGGGAGAAGACGGACAAGGGCGACCTGCAGGCCGTGGTCGAGCTCACGCAGCAGGTCGTCAAGCTCAAGCAGGAGAAGCGCGCCCCTCCCCGCCCCCTGCCCCCCGCCCTCCCCTCCCAACTCTTTCCCCCTTCGTCCCCCAGGGAGGTGCTGCGGGCCGGGATGGAGGTGCGGGACGCGAGGAACCGCAAGCTCGAGGAGGCCCTCGCCGCCCTCCGCACCCAGGCGCGTCGCACTCGATGGACGCGGGGCGGGGCAGGGCGGGCGGATCTTGACGGGGCGGGGCCCGCGGCAGGTGACGTCGGACGACGCGCCGACGCCTGAGCGCCGGCGGTCGCTCCTGGCGCGGGCCGAGGGCCACGAGTCGGCCTCCCGCATGCTCCTCGTGCGCGCAGAGGAGGAGCGCCGCGCCCGCCGCGCTGCGCCCGCCAACGCCTCCGCGGCGCAGGACCTGCGGGCGTCGCTGGACAAGGTGCGGGAGGAGGCGACGCGCAAGGTGGCGGCCCTCTCGGCGGACATGGAGCTCCTGCGGGGCGCGGCGGGGCACATGGCCGAGGAGCTCGCCGAGGCGCGCGCCCGCTACCACAAGGAGTGCAAGCTCCGCCGCCGCTACTTCAACGAGGTCATCGAGCTCAAGGTGGCATTGATTGATTCCTTCTTCTTTCTTTTCTGTCCATCGAACTCTACCTATCTAAGCATTCTTTCTTCTCCAGGGCTCGATCCGCGTCTTCTGCCGGGTGCGGCCGCTGATGGGCGACGAGGCGGGGGCGGTGGCCGGCCAGGCCACGGTGGCCTTCCCGGCGGACAACGAGATCGAGATGGTGCAGCTGGGGCCCGGCTCGGCCCCCAACGGCATCAAGCGCTTCGAGTTCGACCGCGTCTTCCCCCCGGCCTCCCCCCAGAGTGCGCCGCCTCGGCCCGCCTATCTTTTAGCTGGCGAACTCAGCCTGCGCAGCCACGGTGTTCGAGGATACGCAGCCGCTGGTCGCGAGCGCCATGGACGGCTACAACGTCTGCATGTGCGCGGCTTTGCACGTGCGCCTCGGGGCCTTGGTCCACGTTCTCACGCGGGGCCGGCAGCTTCGCGTACGGGCAGACGGGGAGCGGGAAGACGTACACGATGGAGGGGCCCCCCGGCGACCGCGTGCGCAGCGCCCCGTTCTTTCGCATCCAACTTCCCATGCCCGCCTCACTTCTCTCCCTCCCTCCAGGGCGTGAACCTGCGGGCGCTGGAGGAGCTGTTCGCGCTGAAGCGGGCGCGGCAGGGCGAGTGGTCCTACCACTTCCGTGTCTCCATGCTCGAGATCTACAACGAGTCCATCTACGACCTGCTGCTCCCGGCCTCGGCCGCCGCGCAGGCCCCCAAGCTGGAGATCCGGCAGGGCCCGGCCGGCAACTACGTGCAGGACCTGACCGAGGTGGAGGTCAAGAGCCTGCGCGAGGTCGAGGAGGTGATGCGCGCCGGCGCCGAGAACCGGACCGTCCACGCCACAGCGATGAACGAGCACTCCTCCCGCTCCCACTGGCGCGCCCCTCTCCCCTCTTTCTTGTGCCCGCTCTAAGCTGCTTCGCTCGCCCGCAGCGTGCTGCAGGTGCAGGTGGAGTCGACGAACCTGACGACGGGCCTGCGGGCGCTCTCGAAGCTCAACCTGATCGACCTCGCCGGCTCGGAGCGCGTCTCGCGCTCCGAGGCGACGGGGGACCGCCTGAAGGAGGCCCAGAACATCAACAAGTCCCTCTCCGCCCTGGGCGACGTCATCGCGGTCCGCCCGCCCCGCCCGCCCCGCCCCCGCTTCCTTCTTCTTGGCCTCTGACCCACGCTCCCGGCCCGACAGGCGCTGTACCAGAAGTCGGCGCACGTGCCGTACCGCAACTCCAAGCTCACGTACCTCCTCCAGGACTCGCTCGGTGCGCGCGCGCGGGGGCGGGGGCGGGCGGCCCGGAGCCAGCTAGCGGGGGGGGCGATCCGTGCCTCGCGCCCACTCACTCACGCCCTCGGGCAGGCGGGGAGTCGAAGACGCTGATGTTCGTGCAAGTCTCGCCCTCGGTGGCCTCCCTCCAGGAGTCCCTCTGCTCCCTCAACTTCGCCCAGCGCGCCAAGTCCGCCCCGCCCGCCCTCCCGCCCGCCCTGCTCGGCCCCTCCTCTGCTCCTTTGCTGAGGGCCGCGGGGCGCGCAGGTGCGTGGAGCTGGGGCAGGGCAAGAAGATCGACCCCGTCGAGTTCAACAGGGCCAAGCAGGTGGTGCGCCGCCGCCGGCGCCGCCCCGTCCCCCGCCCCCTCGCCCCCCACCCCACCTCACCTCACGCCCTCCCCCCCGCAGGCGGTGAAGGCGAAGGAGGACGCGCGTGCGATGCAGGAGCGCCTGCGCGAGGCCGAAGCCAAGGCCGCCGTGCGCCGGCCCCGTCTTCTTAGGCGCCTCCCTTCTTCTTCTTAGACCGCGGCGGGCGCAGGCGCTGCAGAAGGACCTGGACGCGCGCAACGGGTCGCTGCTCGACTCGTCGACGTCGCTGCGGTCGGCGCGGGCGGAGGCGGCGGAGCAGGCGGCGGCGCTGGCGGCGGCGCGCAAGGAGAAGGCGGAGCTGCAGCGGCTGCTGGCCGAGGAGCGGGCGCGGGGCAAGGCCCGCGACGCGGCCCTCGCCCGCCTCGAGCAGCAGCAGCAGCAGCAGCAGCACAGGCACGCCCCGGCCGCCGCGGGGGCGGCAGCGGGGCCGGCGGCCTCCCACGCCCCTTCGGCTTCGGCGGCGGCGCCGGCGGCGGCCTCGCTGGCGGCGGCGGGGCCGGAGGAGCTGCACGTGGAGGCGCCGAACATGGACAGCTGGGAGGTGCCGAGCCTGCTGGGCGGCGGCATCGTCGAGAACGAGTGCGAGGAGGGCGACGAGGCGGCCGAGGGCTCCTCCTCCCGCCCCGCCTCGCGAGCCGGCTCGGTCCCCGGCACGCCCTCGGCGCCCCGCGCGACGGCCGCCGCCCTCGCCTCGCCCTCCGTCACCAAGCGGGGCTCGGGGACGCCCCTGGGCTCGCGGCGGCCCCCGCCCGGCTCGGCGCCGCGGGGCCTCGGCCTGGCGACGCCGACGCGGCTCTCGGACAAGCGGCCGTCGTCGAGCTCGGACCTGCGCCCGGGGCGGACCTCCCGCTCGGGCAGCGCCGAGCCGCTGGACCTGTCCCGCACCCTGGACGACGCCGCCAGCGAGCCCGGATCCCGCTCCTCCTCCGCCACCCGCGCCGCCGCCCGCAAGGCCGGCGCGCCGCTGGGCAGCAGCCACGGGCGGGGCGCCGAGCTCGCCCTCGCGCACGCCCGCAAGCAGGTGACCCACACGCCTCTTCTTTACTCCTCCTTCTTCTTCTTCCTCGTAAGGCTGACCCTCGCTCGCTCCGCCCAGGTGACCTTCGACCACCCGGACTCGCCGGAGGTCGAGGGCATCCGCATGCGCAAGAGCAAGGTCTCCGCGCTGGTCGGCCACGAGGGGGCCGGCGCCCGCCCCGGCGCCCTCGGCGCCGCCGCCGGGCGCACGCCGCCACCGCTGCGGCGGCCCATTTCGGGATCCCTCTCGTCCTCGCTGCAGGGCCCGCTGACGCCGCGGTCGCGCTCGGCCACGAACCTGCTCGCCGGCGTGAGCCTCAGCTCCTCCCTCACCCTCCCCTCCGGCACCGCCGCCGCCGCCCTCGCCGCCGGGCCCGGGCCCTCGCTCGCCTCCTCCGCCTCCGCCTCCTCGCTCGCCGGGGCGACCTCCTCGCTGCGGCCCGGGAGCGCGCACCCGGCGGCGCCCTCGTCGCTCACGCAGCTCCCGCCCCGGCGCGCCGTGACCCCCACAGGCACCTCCAGCTCCTCCGCCCTCTCCGGGTGCGCCGCTGTACCCCTCCCTCCCCTTTCCCCCCCGCTGACCTGGATCGCAGGCCGGCGTCGCGCGTGGCGAGCAAGGAGCGCGGGGCGGTGGTCAAGGCGCGGCCGGCGGCCGGCTGGCGCATGTGAGCGGGAGGCGCGCCTGTACCCCCCTCCCTGTACAGCGGCCCCCTCGAGCTCGGCGGAGCAACCGCCGAGCCGGGCGCCCTTACCCCGCGCGCCCTCCTGGCGCCTCCAGATGGCTTAGGTTTTCTATCCCATTTCTTCTTTACGAGCCCTTTCGAGATGTTCGTATGATCGGCGGCCATGGCCGCGCCGTTTTCCCGGGCAGTTCTGCTGTGCTGGCCCAACGCAGTAATTGTAAGTGTTAGTGCCGGCCACTGTTTATCTCGCTATGTCTGTCGCCAGTTAAGTTGGATGAGTACGTGCATAATGATCACATGATCAAGCCTCCAATCTGGTCCTAAGAGCGGAGCTGGCCGCCAGGCCAGGGCTCATGATCAGCGACTGATCATGACACCTGGTCCCTATATGCCAAGATATGTGCACCCCCCGGGCCGGGCGCATGATCATGATGATGATGAGGCTGAGTCAAAAAGCTTCGAGACTCTGAGAGAGACTGATCAGAACTTAGTAAGAGGCCCCTGAGGGCGCCGGCTAGCTATAGCGCTAGCGCTCAGTGATTCGCGATCGAATCCAATGATTCATTGATTGCGAAATTCAAAAGAGTCCACAACTTGGAAACAACATATTCAAAGCTCTAGAATCGCGATCTGTTCTAGACTACAGCTAGCGCTGGCGGCCTGCAGCCGCCTGAGCACTACTCGGGATTATTTACACCCCAAAGCCCGCTGCGTTTAAAATGCAAAATGCGTCTAAACAAGAGAGTCGAGAACTGGAGGGCCCGAGGGGGCGCCTAGAGGCGGATCTCGAGGGAGCCTGGGCGGCTGGCGGGGGCGGAGGCGGCGCGGCTGCCGAGGGCGCTGCGCGGGAGGGGCGTGCGGGCGCCCGGCAGCTGCAGCGGCGCCTCCGTCACCACCACCAGGCCCTCCGGCCCTTCCGCCGCTGCCTGCTCCGGCTCCGCGGGCGGGGCCGGGCCCTTGGCGCCGGCGTCGACCCAGGCGACGGGGAGGGGCGGGAGCTCGGGCGCCTCCACGTCGACGGGGCCGCCGCGGGGCGCCGCGACGGTCTCCAGGCCGGGCACGTTGCGCGCCGGCGAGAAGCCAGCCCGCCGCCGGCGCTGGACGGCAACGGCCGTGCCGGCCACCGCCGCCACGAGCGCCGTGCCGCCGACCGCCGCCCGATGGCCACGATCGCGTTCTGCGAGAGGCCGGACTGGGACGAGGACGAGGACGAGGAGGAGGCGCCGGCCTGCCCGTTGCCCGAGCCGGTCGCCGAGGTGGCCTGCGTGGAGCCCGCGCTGCCGCTGCCGGCGGCCGCCGCGTCCGTCGCCGCGGCCGCAGTGCCGGTGCTGGCCGCGACGGGGCTCGAGGCGGAGAGAGCGGTGGTGGAGGAGCCGTCGGCCGTCACAACTGGGATGTTAGCGCCCGGCGCCGAGAGGCCTGTCACCGCCCCGCCGAAGGTCGACGCGTCCGCCGCGTCCGCCGGGAGGCTCGCCCCGGCGAGGACCGCCGCAGCGCCCTCCGCGAAGCTCCGCCCGCTCGTGCCCGACACGGCGCCCGCGAGGCCGGCCGCGAGCTGCGCGAGCGTGAGCGGCCGGGGTCGAAAGTGGGGCGGGGAGGGGGCGGACCTGGGCCGGAGACTGGCCGGAGTTGGCCGTGAGGGAAGCGGAGATGGACGCCGCGTCGGCGCGCAGGCGGCGGCCGGCGGCCGGCGCCGCGCAGGCCGCGTTCGAGACCGACGCGCAGCTCGTGCCGAGGTCATCGCCGCCCATAACTGCCGGCGGCGGTCAGGGGCGCGCACGGGCACAGGGAGAAGGCGGGCGGCGCACAGGAGATGAAGCACTGGAGGAGGCTGCAGCCGTTGGTCACGCAGCCAGCAGGGGCGGAGGCGGAGGTGGTCTTGGTGGACGCCATGGCCTCGCAGGTGCGGCGGAGGGCGCCGGAAGAGGCCGCCGCCGACGCGAGCGAGAGCTGGATGTTCAGGGCAGAGACTGCGGGGTTCGATCAGCTCGTTGCCCAGATAAGCACGAGGCGGGGCGGCGCACAGTCGCCGGGGGCGGAGCGGATGAAGGGCCCGACGGCGGGGAAGACGTAGTAGTCGTCTGCGCGGGCATCGGTCAGAGGCGCGGAAGCACAAAGGCGGCGGGGAGCCGGGGCGCACCAGTGGCGGCGGGGAACAGGCCGCCGGTCTCGCTGCCGGGCAGGGGGAACTGCGGGGTCGCCACGAAGACGCCGAGCGGCAGCGCCGGAGTGCCGTCCGCGGTGGTGAGCGCCACGGCCGAGGGCAGGCCGGTGAGGAGCGACACGGGCGTCGCCGGGTCCTTCGAGAGGCGCGCGTTGGTGAGGGAGATCTGCGGTGAAGGTCAGCGGCTGCCGAGGGGCGAGACCTGACGCGCGGAGGCGCACCCGGACGAAGCGGACGGGGCCGGGGATGAGCGGCATCTCGCGCGGCTGGCGGCGCGGCGGGCGCGGCTCGGTCCCGTTCATCGGAGGGCGCGCGCCGTCCATCGGGGGCCGCGTCTCGTTCATCGGGCCGTGCTCCGCGGGCGGGCGGGTCTCGTTCATCGGAGGGCGGGTAGAGTTGCCGCGGGGGCCGTGGGGGCCGCCGAGGCGCATGTGCGGGGGCCGCGGGATCTTCCAGGGCAGCGAGTAGATCATCTGGAAGAGCGGCTTGGGCGCGCCCGCGGCGCCCTGAGCGCGCTGCTGCTGCGGCTGCTGCGGCTGCTGCTGACCAGACGTGCCCGTCTGCTGCTGGATAGTCGAGCCCTGCTGGGGCGGCATCCGCTGGCCAGACGTGCCCGTCTGCTGCTGGCTAGTCGAGCCCTGCTGGGGCGGCATCTGCTGACCGGTCGCGCCCTGCTGCTGGGTAGTCGAGCCCTGTTGAGGCGGCATCCGCTGGCCAGACGTGCCCGTCTGCTGCTGGGTAGTCGAGCCCTGCTGGGGCGGCATCTGCTGACCGGTCGCGCCCGTCTGCTGCTGGGTAGTCGAGCCCTGCTGAGGCGGCATCCGCTGGCCGGTCGTGCCCGTCTGCTGCTGGCCGGTCGCGCCCTGCTGAGGAGGCATCTGCTGCCCGGATACGGTTTGCTGGGTCTGCGCGGGGCCCTCTTGGCCGGCGCGGGGCTGGCCCTGCTGCATCCCGGCTTCCTGCTGCATCGTCCTGCGAGCCGGGGGCGTCCGATGAGCGCTCGAAGAAGCTGGCCGCGGGCGCAGCGGCTCACATGGGGCACGCGCAGATATCGCCCTCCTCCTCCGGGCCGAACTGCGGCTCCCTGCGGACCGGCAGCCCGTCAGCGAGGGCTCACTCGCGCGGTGAGGGCGCGCAGGGCGCACCGCTCGCGGGGCGGCTGGCCCTCGGGGCGCGACCCGTTGCGGGGAGGCGGCATCGTGAAGGGCTCCGAGGCGTTCGGCGCCGGGCCGCGCCGGTCCTCGCCCTCGTCCATGCGCGGCGCCTCGCCCTCGCCCATACGCGCCAGGCGCGGCTCCGAGGCGGTGGCGTTGAAGGGCGGGCGCATGCCGCCGTCGCGCGGGCCGCCCATGCCGCAGTCGCAGGTGCCGTTGCGCACGCGGCTGCGCGGCGCGTGAGCGGCGATTGATGCGCAGGGCCGGGGCGACGCTCACCCGATGGACACGGCGGGCGCGGGGATGCACTCGGGGGCCGGGGCCGCGGGGTCGCAGGCCGGGTCCACGACGAAGGACGACGTGTCGTTGCGCACGGTGCCGTCGGCCGCCACAGTTGCGTTCGCGTACGCGAGGCGCACGCCGGAGAAGTCGCCGGCCGTCTGCCGCAGCGTCAGCTGGCGAGCACAGCGTCAAAGATGGCACGGGCGGCGTGCCTGGTACACGGTGAGGAGGCCGTCAGCGGCGTCGGGGGCGTCGAGGGAGAGGACGGCCACGCCGAAGGTGCCCGGCGGGATGCGGATCGGGGAGCCGGACTTGCGCGGGCGGAAGGGGAACGCAGGAGCCGGGGAGGCGTAGCGGTTCGACAGGTACGCCACGCGGTGCACGCGGCCGGCGCCGCCGAGGACCGCCCGGAAGCCGCGCAGCTCGAAGACGATGGTCAGGTTGTCGCCGGAGCCGGCGGCGGCCGCGCCCTCCGCGGAAAGCGCAGGCTTGAAGAAGCAGGCGGCGTTCCCATCCTCCGACGAGCCCTGCACGATGCCGGTCCACAGCGCCGCCGGCGCCTCCCGCTCCAAGTGCTCCTCGGGGACAGTCGCGTTCTCTGCGGGGGCCGGCGGGGGCGGCGGAGGCGGGAGGGTGACGTTCACGGCGCGGCCGATGAGTTTGTCGCACTCCTGCGCGCAAGGCGGTGAGCCCAGGGCGGGCGCCCAATTCGATCTGGACCGGGCGAGCGCACCTCGGAGACGACAGCGACGGAGAGGAAGGCGCCGGAGCTTTCGGAGGACATCGAGGCGAGCACGAGGCCGCGGGACACGGGGCCCTCAAAGAGCACGCCGTGGTGCGTTACTGCGCGTCTGGGTCAGCGCGCACGGGAAGCGAGGGCGGGTCGGCTCGCACCGGCGGACGCGTAAAGGACCGCAGAGATGAGGACGAGGGCCGCCAGGAGCGGCGCGCTCGAAGCTCGCGCCATCGAGTGCGCGGGTGTCGAGGACTCGCTGAGCGCTAGCTAAGGACGGGCCGAGGCCGATCAGGGCCTTTGTTTGGCTCTCTTGCGGGCTGTGGGGATAGCTGGAGCCGCCTTCGGGTGCGTTGCTGCTACGGGAAGCTCGCTTACGACTCTGGAGGCTGAGAGCGAGGAGCTCTTCGAAGAATGAGGCCTAGCGGCACAGAGACGAGCTTTTGAGGTTGCGGCCGCCATCTCCACGTCCAGCGAACGAGAATTCAGCGGAGTGCGAAAGTGCATCGTACCCCCTCACCACGTGTTCGACGCGCCGCGCGCGCTTTGCGCGCTGCAAAATCGGCCCGCGCCGCGCTTCAGCGGCGGCAAGGTCGCGCTTGTCGCCCTCCTGGCAGCATGAAAAGAGTTCGGAATGCCCGCGAGCACTACGTATACGTATACTCGGTATCATTTCCGAAATTCAAACCGTCGAACTTCGAAATTGAATTTTCGAATTCGAACGAGCCTCGCGATCGCGATCGGAGCGCGCGCGCGCCCGGCCCCGAGCCTGGCCGGCGCTGCACGTCCCCTGCAGCTGCCGGCGCCCCCCGGCACGTGCACCGCACGTCCCTGGCCCCCGCGCGCGCGCGCCCGGCCCGAGCCTGGCCGGCGCTGCACGTCCCCTGCAGCTGCCGGCGCCCCCGGCACGTGCACCGCACGTCCTGGCCCCTGCCCCCCTGCCCCAGCCCCTGCCCCCACGTCCCCCTAGGCCTAGGCCTGGCCCCGAGCCTGGCCGGCGCCCCGGCCCGTTGCTGGCGAAAGCGCTTTCCGCGGATCGAATTCCGGAGTTCGAAATTCAAGATTTTGATCATATGCATGGTCGTGAAACTATACAATTTTGATTCAAAGCAATTGCAAGTGCGTGTCAAAAGCAATCATTTGAGTCGCCGGCGCCGGCGCCACGCGCCAGCCTCGCCGAGTCGGCGAGCGCCTAGCTATAGGCGAGGTTGTCGAAGATGGGCCGCATGCCGGTGAAGGCCCGCCGGCAGATCGGGCACGGATCCCCGGACGCCTGCAGCGTGTGCACGCACGGCAGGCACAAGACGTGGAGGCAGGGCTGCAGCGCCCGCCGCTGCGCCAGGCCCTTCGCCTTCAGGCACACCGCGCACTCGAATGTCCGGGCCGCCGCCGCCGCCGCCGCCGCGCGCCGCTCGGCCTCCTGCACCCGCGCCTCCGCCCGTGCTCGCTCGGCCCCCGCCCGCTGCGCCACCGCCGCTGCCTCCTCCTCCGGATCCGGATCCGGTCCGAGCGACTCGCGCCACTGCTGAATCTCCGCCTCCTGTACCCGCGCCACCGCCCGTGCTCGCTCGGCCCCCGCCCGCTGCGCCACCGCCGCTGCCTCCTCCTCCGGATCCGGATCCGGTCCGAGCGACTCGCGCCACTGCTGAATCTCCGCCTCCTGTACCCGCGCCTCCGCCCGTGCTCGCTCGGCCCCCGCCCGCTGCGCCACCGCCGCTGCCTCCTCCTCCGGATCCGGATCCGGTCCGAGCGACTCGCGCCACTGCTGAATCTCCGCCTCCTGTACCCGCGCCTCCGCCCGTGCTCGCTCGGCCCCCGCCCGCTGCGCCACCGCCGCTGCCTCCTCCTCCGGATCCGGATCTGGTCCGAGCGACTCGCGCCACTGCTGAATCTCCGCCTCCTGTACCCGCGCCTCCGCCCGTGCTCGCTCGGCCCCCGCCCGCTGCGCCACCGCCGCTGCCTCCTCCTCCGGATCCGGATCCGGTCCGAGCGACTCGCGCCACTGCTGAATCTCCGCCTCCTGCAGCCGCGCCTCCGCCCGTGCTCGCTCGGCCCCCGCCCGCTGCGCCACCGCCGCTGCCTCCTCCTCCGGATCCGGATCTGGTCCGAGCGACTCGCGCCACTGCTGAATCTCCGCCTCCTGTACCCGCGCCTCCGCCCGTGCTCGCTCGGCCCCCGCCCGCTGCTCCACCGCCGCTGCCTCCTCCTCCGGATCCGGATCTGGTCCGAGCGAATCGCGCCACTGCTGAATCTCCGCCTCCTGCAGCTGCGCCTCCGCCTGCACCCGCTCGGCCGCCGCCCGCTGCTCCACCGCCGCCGCCCGCTGCTCCGCGGCCGCCGCGCGCTGCTCCGCGGCCGCCGCGCGCTGCACCGCTGCCGCTGCCCGTTGCTCGGAAGCTGCCACCCGCTGCTCCGTGTTCTTGGCCAGCTGCTCCGCTGTGCGGAGCACACCCCTCAGCTCCGCCGGACGCCTCTCCTCGGTCGAGGCGCGCGCCTCCGCCGCCACTGGCGCCTCCGCCGCGTTCTCCTCCTGCAGCCCGGGCGGGTGCGGCAGCGCCACTGGTGCCGCCGCCAACGCCGCCGGCGCCTCCTCCTCCTCGCCGGCCGTAAACGTTAACGGGCGCCCACCTCGCCCGCGGCCGCCGCCGCGGCCGCGGCCGCGCCCGCGCCCGTGGGCGCTCTCCCGGCTCTCCTGGGCGAACGAGGAGGAGGCGGGGGCCGGGGCGTCGATGCCCTCCAGCAAGCCGGGACGCCGGCCCCGGCCCCGGCCCGGTGGACGCCCCCTGGCCCCGGCCCTGCCCCCAGCCCCGGCCCTCCCGCGGCCGCGGCCGCGCCCGCGGGCGCCGGTCCCGCGGGCGACGTCCTCGTCAGAGGACGTCTTCTCCTCGTCGGAGGAGGACGCCTCCTCCTCCTCCTCGTAGGCGAACGCCCAAGGGCGCCCGCCCCGTTCCCGCCCGCCGCGGCCCCGCCCGCGCCCGCGCCCGCGCCCGCGTCCACGGCTGCTCTCCGGGGTGGAGGAAGAGGAGGCCGAGGCTGGGGGGTCCTCCTCGGCGGAGGCCGCCGCCGCCGCCGCCGCCGCCGCCGCCGCCGCCTCGGCCGCGGGCTGGACGGTGATCGTCTTGAACTCGCGGCTGCAGATCTTGAGGATCTCCTGCGCGCCCGCCCGGCCCCGCGTGAGAGGCGGCGCGTGCGCGGCGCGACGCGGGGAGCGTGCTCGCCTCCAGCGCCACGTTGCAGTTGAGGTACCGCTCGCCGCGCACGTCGTCCGTGCACCCGTAAGCCAACCCGTCGACCCTGCAGCAGCGCGACAAGGCCCCGTCACGCGCGCGCGCCCGCCCGGTGCGATCCGCTCGGGCGGGCGCACTTCATGACCACGTCCGACGAGGCCAAGTAGCGTATCGGCTTGAAGAAGAAATGGCAGGTCCTGCGCGCGCCTCGCGGCTCAGCTAACCTAGGCTTCCCTCTGCCCCTTGCCGGAGCGCACTTGTTCTTGCTGAAGCTGCGGCTCTCCTCCTCGGTCGGCTTGACGTGCTCCTGGATCGCGACCTGCGCGGGGCCGGGCGCGATTGCGCGGGTCAGGGTGGTTGGCGGGAGAGGCGCGCGGGCAGGAAGGGCGGGGGCGGGCCTTAAGCGCGGCTTCCGACGTTGCGAAGCCCGTGGCGACGGTCTTGCCCCCCACCTGGAGCTCGAAGCCGCCCTTCTTCACGCGCTTCGCCTCGGCCACGGCCGCGATCGAGGCGCGGCCGCGCTTCCGCTTCGGCGCGCCGCCGGCCTCGCCCGCCGCGTCGTCCTCCGTCCCGTCCGTGAGAAGCCGGGGCGCGACGTTCTTCTCCTTGCACTGCGGGCACAGGAAAGTGCCCGAGGGAGCACACGTGATACCAAGGCACTGCTTGTGGAACGAGAGGGGGCATCCGTCGCAGAGCACGAGGCTCCCGTCTTCGCCGCAGAGCTTGCACACGAGGTTGTTCGCGAGGCCTCCGGGCAGCCCCGTCACCTGCCGCCGGGCCCGTCAGATCCCGCTTCGCCGCCGCACGCCGACCGAGCGCGAGCGCTTGCGGACCTCCCCAGCGACCCGTTTGTCGGCCTCCTCGAGGGCCTGGGCGGATCGTGAGCGCGAAAAGGCCGCAGCAAGGTGGGAAAAGCGTGCCCTTTTCAGCTCGTTCGAAAGCTTGTACGTGCGATCCTTCAGACGCTGCGCAGCAGCGTCTCGGTACTCCTTCGCCCTGTGCTTCTCATCGGCCGTGGTGCCCACGAAGGGGGTCACGTTCCCGGGCCTGCAGAAGCCCAGGGTCGGATCGCCTTCCCCCTTGCCGCCGTATACGTAGCCAAGCCAGATGACAGCGATGTTCTTGCCCGGCCGGCTGTCCGCGATGAACGCTGGCCACATTCTGCAATGGAAAGAAGACCCAAGGCTAAGTTTGCGCGATGAAAAGATGACTCAAAGGCTCGAATAGGCTCGGGCGGGGCCGGGCGGGCTTCGTAAGCTAGTCTCGCGTATTTTGACAGGATCGGAAATGCGAACGAGGCAGGCGCGCACGTTTCGAATTCGTCGTCGACGTCTTCCGGATATCGATCCTTCCTCGCCCATACGATCGACCCGTATTCCGGTGGCGCGGGGTGCGGCATCATTACGTATACGTGGCAATTGTGAAGGTGCAAAGGCTGCTTGGGCAGCTTGCCGTACGCGCGCTCTGGTACCGGTCAAATACTAATGGCTCGCGCGTGATCGTTGCAATTGCGGGCAAGACGGGGCGAGAGACGAGCGTGCTCGAGAACGGCCTGGCGGAATTCGAAGCGCGGGCCTGGCGGAGAACGGCCTGGCGGATCGGAGGCGCGGGCTCAGCGGCCTCACATTCCTGCGGGCCGTGGCGAGAATGCGCACCGATCCGGTTTTGCACTGCAGCTGGTCGTGGCCTGCAGCTGGCGAAGGCGCGCGCGGACTGCAGCTGGTTCGAAAAAAATTCGAGGGTACGAGTATTGTTCGTCACTTCGTTCGCGGCTGAAGAAGCCGAATTTAAAACCTTCATGATCAACGCTGGCGCTCCCGCTAGCGTTGTGGTGTAATCGGCCGGGGCCTTGGGGGAAGGAGAGGCGCGGGGCCCTCCCGTCCCACCCTCCCGACCCTCCCGTCCCACTCCGCGACCGCGGCTGACGTCGACGTCACTTGGAAAAACGTTAGCACGTCCACGTGCACGTGCACCAAAACGTGTTGACAGGAAAAAGCAACTGCAACCGTCGACCCCTACCTACCTAAAGCTCCCGAATAAATGCATGCGAACCACTAAAGAAGAGGGAAATAAAAAAGGCCCGCGGGCATCCTATTATCAGCCGATGGCGTTGAAGGCAACTTCGCGGTTGGCCTCCTCCAGGACAGCGATGCGGTCCTTGAGGGCGCGGATCTCGGCCCGCGCGCGCTCCAGCTCTCGCTCGGACTCGCGCACGCCGGCCGTCTCCATCCTCGCCTCCTGCAGCTTGTCCATCAGGCTCTGGATCGTCTCCTTCGTCGTCTCCTTCTCGCTCGCCCACGCGTCCTCCCGCCTCCGCATCTCCTTCTCCAGCGCCTCGTGCTTCTTCTCCAGCTTCGTGAGCGCCAGATTCGCCTGGTCCAGCTGCCCGGGGCGTAAGCGAGAAGCACAGCAGAGTAGCGCGGCGCGAGCGAGCCTCCTCGGAGATGTCGGCGTTCTCGCACTGGAGCCGCTCGACCTCCTCGACGCCCTCGGTCTGCACGGCGAGCAGCTCGGCCTGCGCCCCCGCCAGCTCGCGCCGCGCCGCCTCCAGCTCGCCCGCCGCCGCCGCCGCCTCCCGCTGGGCGCCCTCCAGCTCTGCCTTGAGCTTCTCGACGGCCGCCCCGCGGTCCTGCGCCAGCAGCTCCTGCTCCCGCAGCCGCTCCTGCAGCTGCCCGTTCTCCGACGTCGCGGCGGCGACCGCCTCGTGCTCCTCCGCGAGCTGCTCCTCGAGCTCCGCCACGCGCGCCTCGCGCTCCCGCGCCCGCCCCTCCGCCTCCTCGTAGTCGCCCGTCGCCCGCGCCAGCTCCCGCTCCAGCCGCGCCACGCCCGCCAGCGCCTGCCGGCACGCCTCCTCCTCCGCCCCGAGGCGCCCCCGCAGCTCGTCCCGCTGCGATCGCGCGCGGCGCCGCGCGTCGGCGCGGGCGGGCGGGCGGGCGGGCTCGAGAGGGCGAGGAAATGGAAGCGGACCTCCTGTGCGAGCGCCTCGAGGCGCCGCGCGCGGTCCTCCGCCTCGGCGCCGACGCTCGCGCACTTGCGCTCCTCGGCGGCGAGCTTCTCCGCCAGGCGCGCCCCGCTCGCCTCCGCCTGCTCGGCGCGCGCCTGCTGCGCCGCCGCCTCGCGCCGGGCCGCCTCCTCGCGGTCCTCCGCCTCGTGCAGCTCCTCCTTCAGGCGCCGCTTCTCCCGCTCGAGCTCCTTTCGCTTGTCCACGGCGCTGTCGAGCTCGCTCGCGGCCTCGTTGCGCGCCCGGTCGGCCCGCGTCAGCCGCTCGGCGAGCTCCGCCCGCTCCGTCTCCAGCGCCTGGCAGCGGCCCGTGAGGCGCGCCACGTCTCCCTCCAGCACCGTCTGCGTGCGCCGGCGCCGGGCTCAGCAGGCGGCGAGCGGCGGCGCCGCGGGCAGGCGGGCGGGCCCGGGGCACCTTGGACTGCTCGAGGTCGCGCAGGTGCTTCTGCGTGTGGCTCGCCTCCCGCTGCAGCTTCGAGGCCTCCTCCTCGGCCGCCGCCCGCTCCCGCTCGGCCCGCTCCTTGCCCCGCTCGAGCTCCGCCGCCGCCGCCTCCAGCGCCGCCTTCTCCTTCGCGAGCTTCTCGCCGGCGGCGCGGGCGCGCTCGAGCTCGCCCTCCAGCGCCCGCCGCGCCTCGTCGGCCTGCGCCAGCTTGTCCCGCGCCTCCGCGAGGTCCGCCTCGAGCTTGCGGCCCCGCGCCTGCGCCGCCGCCAGCGCCGCCTCCGCCGCCTCCTTTGCCGCCTCCGTGTCCTGCGCCCGCCCCGCCCGCTCAGAAAGAGAACGTTATCAGCTGCACAGCGCCGGGCCGGGCGCACCCTCAGCTGGTCCCCAATGACACGCCGCCTCTCCCGCACGTCATTCAGGTCCCGCTCGAGCGCCGCCTGCGCCGCCGCCACCACCGATCAGACGAGCCCGGCGCGGGGCGGGGCGCGGCTCGTCCGGCGGACCTTCATCTCGCCGAGAGTGGAGACCTGTCGCTGCGACTCGGCGAGCTCGACCTCGAGCCGCGTCTGCAGCTCGGCGCGCTCCCGCACGAGCCGCAGGTTCTCCGCCTCGGCCGCCTCCTTCAGCTTGCTGATGTCGCCCTTCTTCGCCTCGCGCAGCTGCTCCAGCTCGCGCTCCAGGCCCGCCCGCTCGCCCTTGGCCACCGCGAACTGGTTCTCCAGCGCCGCCTTCTCCTTCTGCAGCTCCGCCAGGCGCCCCCGCGCGTCCTTCGCCGCCGCCGACTCCGCCGCCTGCAGCTCCTCCAGCTGCGCCACCTGCCCGCCCCGAAAGCTCACGATCAGCGACGCTCCCAGCTCAGCTCTGCGCGGCGGGGCGGCTCGCCTGGTTGGAGAGGCCGTGGCGCTCCTTCTTGACGGCCGCGAGCTCCCGCTGGACCGACTCGAGCTCCGCCTCGGCCGTCGCCCGCGCCGCCTCGGACTCGGCGAGCCGCGCCTCGACGCGGGCCTTGGCGTCGTCCAGCGCGCGCGCGGCCGAGGCCGAGGCGCCCTTCTCCTCCTCCACCGCCCGCGTCGCCGCCTCCTGCTCCCGCAGCGCCGCCGTCGCCCGCGCGATCTCCGACTGCGCCGCACCGCCCCGCCGCCTCGGCGGCGTCCGAACGAGAGGGGGGCGAGCAGGAAGGCACCTTGAGGCCCTCGCGCTCGCGCTCGAGGGAGCGGATGTCGTCCTGCGCCTTGCGCCCCGCAGCCTGGCTCTCCTCCAGCGCCCGCGCCGCCTCCTCCACCCGCGCCCGCAGCTTCTCCACCTCGCCCCTGCGCGCCCTCGTGTGTGAGACGTGCGTGCGCGTGTTTGCGCTCGCCGGCGACGCACATGCGCTGCTCGAGTGTGTCGGAGAGGGCGCGCTTGTCGGAGAGGAGCGTGTCGGCCTCGCGCCGCGCCGCGTCGTAGCGCTCCTGCAGCTCCCGCTTCTCCTTCACCGACTCGGTCATCTTCGCCGCGTGCTCCGCCTTCGTCGTCTCCAGCACCTGCGCGCCGCCCGGCGTCAGCCGCGCGTTCGCTGCATGGACTCGGCGGCGCTGAGGAGGAGTCTAGGGCGGAGGGGGCTCGGGAGGGTGTGTGTGGTCTTCGGAAGGGGAGGGAGAGAGGACTGGACGGGGCGGGGCGGGATGGGCCCGAGCCTGAAGGAGGTCCGCGCGGCGGGTCTCCGCCTCCTCCGCGCGCCGCTCGGCGGCGCCCTTCTCGCTGCGGAGGCGCGAGAGCTCGGCGTCGCGCCGGGCGGCGCCCTCCTTGGCGTCCTCCCGGTCGCGCTCCGTGGCGCTGAGGGCCTGCTGCACGAGCCCGACCTTCTTGCGCGAGCTGGCGACCTCCGCCTCGGCCTTGGCGAGCCGCTCCTCCAGCTCGGCCTTGGCCTTGCCCCAGCGCTCCTCGGCCGCCCTGGCCGAGACGAGCGCGTCGCCGAGCTCGACGCGCACGGCCGCCTCGCGCCGCGCCGCCTCGCGCGCCTGCTCCTCCAGCGCCGCCCGCAGCGCCCGCAGCCGCGAGAAGGCCGCCTGCAGCTCGCCCGCGGGGTCCATCGTCTGCAGGCTGGATCCCTGGCTGCTCGAGACGCGGCGCGGGGAGAGCCGCGGCTGGTCGGCGACCTCCCCGCTCAGCCGCCCGTCGATGCTGAGGGTCGGGACGGGCCCCGCCGCCGAGCCGGCGCCGCTCGAGGTCCGCGCGGGGCTCGGCGAGGCGCTGCTGTGCCTCCTGGGGGCCCGCGGCGGTGTGGAGGCCTCCGCGATGCCGGGCAGGTGCTGCTGCTGCGCCGAGGGCGCCGGGGCGCTGGCCGACTGCCACTCGGCGGCGAGGCTCCCGAGGTCGAGCGCCTGCGCCGAGGCCCGCGCCAGGGCCTCGTCGGCGCGCTCGCGCCGCCCCCGCTCCTCCTCGAGCTTCTTGCGCAGGTCGGCGAGCTCGGCGGCCGCCTCCGAGAGCTCCCGCTTCGCGTCCGCCAGGCCCTTCTCGGCCACGTCCGCGTGCTGCGCCCGGCTCACGTACTTCTGCGCCTCGCTCACCAGCTTCTGCAGCTCCTCCTTCAGCTGCGCGCGCCGCGGGCGTCAGTCAGCGACGGCGCACGGGCGCGCCGGGCACGCGCGCGCGCGCGTGCCTTTGCGTGGCGCTCCTCGAGCGCGGCGCGCTCCTTGCGGATGCGCTGTGCCTCGGCCTGGAACTCGGCGCCGCGGCGGCGCTCCGCCTCGAGCTGGCGCGCGGCGTCCTCCAGCTTCTCGGCGAACTCGCTCGTGGCGGCCTCGCCCCGCTCGGCGCGGCCCTGCGCCGCCGCCAGCCGCGCCTCGACGGCCGCCGTGTGCCGGCCCGCCTCGTCCACGCTCGCCACGAGGCGCTTCACCTCCGCCTCCGCCGCGCGGCAGCGCCGGGCCGCCGCCGCGACGGCCGCCGCGATGGACGCCACGTCGGGCGGCGCGCCGCCCTCGTCGGCGTCGAGGAAGGGGGCGAGGGGGTCCGCGGGGCCGGCGGCCGGGGAGGAGGGGGAGGAGGAGGGGGAGGGGGATGCCTTGGCGGGGGAGGAGGTGGTGGTGGGGGGGTCCGGGTTCGGGTCCTCGCCGCCCCCGGGGGCCGGCCGGCGGAGGGCGGCACGGACCTGGCTGTAGAAAGCCTCGAGCCGGTGGGCGCTCTCTTTTGCCGCCAGCTCCGCCGCGCTCTTCAGCCGCTCCAGCTCCGCCACCTGAGCGCCGCCGGGCCCTCTTAGCATAGGACGATTAGGAGAGGAGCGGCTGCGCACCCGCTTCTCGAGCATGCGCTTCTCCTCCTGGAGCGTCGCGGACTGCTCGAAGAGCTGCTTGCCGAGGCCCAGCGGCGGCGGCCGGTTCTCCTTCTCCTCCTCGGTCCCGGAAGACGAGGGGCCCGCCTTGTCGAAGAAGGGGGAGGCGGAGAGGCCGGCGGCGCCGGCGCCCCGCGTAACCTCCGCCAGGTACTCGATCTCCCTCCGCACCGCGTCCACGCACGCCGCTGCCGCCCGCCGCCTGAGCGCGAGCGAAGCGGGCACCGCCGTGCCCGCGGGATACGCGCACCCTCGATAGCGGGCTCCGCGGCTCCGAGGGCGCGCTCCAGCGCGAGGCGTACCCGGTCGATGTCTGCCGCCGTCTGCGCCGGGCGGAGTGAGCGATAAAAGGCTGGAGGCCAGAGGAAAGAAGGCAGGCTCGCCTGGGCCTTGCACTGGCGGCGGGGCATGGGCTGCCGGACGTGCCGGTCGACCATCGCGTTGAGGGCGCTGCCGGCCGTGCCGGCGGCGATGTGGTGCCGCTTCTTGACCTCCCCGAGGATGAGCCGCAGCTGCCGAGCGCCTCAGAACAGAACAGAAGAGCAAGGGAGGGGCGGGCGGGCGGGCGGGCGGACCTTGCGCGCGAGCGCCGTGGTGCCCTTCTCGACCTGGTTGCCGCTCGGGCCGATCTCGGCCGCCCGGCGCCGCGCCCGCCACTTGCGGACGGCTGGCGGCCGCGTGGGTGAGGGGCGCAGGAGGGGTGGGCGGGGCGGGGCGCCCGCACCGGTCTGGATGATGAACGCGGCCTCTCGCAGCTTCTGGAACCTCCGCTCGAGCCGCCGCGTCCGCCACGCTGCGCCGGATCCAGTGAGGAGAAGTCCGAGGCTGAAGCTGAAGAAGGAAGGAAGGAGCCGCACCGCACTGGAGGCGCAGGGCCGCGCGGTAGCGCTTGCGGAAGCGGTCGCGGGCGATCTTGAGCCGCACCACTGCGGCGGGTCAGAAGAAGAGGACTAGAAGCGCTTGGGACGAGGCGGGCGGGCGGGCGCACGGAATTGGAGGGCGCGGGCGCAGGAGCGGAGGGCGACGAAGCGGCGGCGGGTGAGGCGGCCGCGCACGGTCGCTTGGACCTTGAGCGCGCTGGCCGCCAGGCGCTTCTCAAGCAAAGACTCGAGGGCGCTCATCGTCTTGTCGTCGCGGATGTAGACGCGCGTCGAGCCCAGGGCCCAGTCCCCGTCCGGGAGCACGCCGGCCGACTCCAGGATGCCAAGGCAGAATGCCTTGGGGTCGGCGGGCGGGGCCTCCGGGCGGCTCCAGAGCACCCGGTAGCGGAGGATGAAGTCCTTGTGGGAGCGCCGGATGGCGAAGCCCTGCCGCCGGATGCGGATCGTGTCCAGGATTCCGGTGTAGCGGAGCTGGTTCATGATGAGCGTTGTGTCGATGTAGTGCGGAGCCTGCGGTGCAAACGCGCAAGTAAGCTAAGCACAAGCAAAGCTGAGATTAAATTAAGTTGAGCTAAGCGGACTTGATCGTGGTTGGGCTTGATGCAGCGGACGTAGTGGATCTCGGTGGAGCGCAGGCGCTCCATGAGCGAGGCGAGCTGGTCCCGGAAGTAGGCGGAGACCGTCCGCGCAGTCGGCTGCGTCGTCGCCGCCAGCAGCGAGACCGCCGAGCCTGGCTTCTTCACCTGCTCGAAAGGATGAGGGCGAGGACGAAGGGCGAACTGATAATGAGAAGAAGAAGCGGACCGGGGCGGCTGTGCCGGCGGCGAAGTTCTGCTGGCCCGCCGCGAAGAGCAGCGAGACGATGTCGCACTTGCTCGTCTGCATCGCCCGCACGAGATCTGAGATAGACAGATAGTGAGATCGGGCTTGCTTATTTTGCGCGCTCGTCTGTCTGTCCGGCCTGACCGATGTGGACCGTGTCCTTGTTCTTGTCGACGAAGCCCTCGGCCTCGTACGTGACGTCACCCGCGTAGTGCGTGACCACGAAGGACTTGTCGGCCTTAGGGGGGAGGGGGGGGGTACGTAAGTGGGGCGCGTAGAGGAGAGACATAGATGAGAGACAGAGCTTCTAATCGAAAAGCGCGGGGCGGGGCGGCGGCGCACGTCGCGGCGGGGCTTGACGTAGCACTTCTGGCGGGAGAGGTTCTCGTGCAGCTTGTGGAGGAGCGTCTCGTCGGCGCCCCGCGGGAACTGGCTCTCGTCGTCCAGCAGCGACAGGATCGAGACCTGCCGGGGATGTTGAGCGGGGCTAGGAGCCGTCAAGAATGAGCGACGAACGGACCTTCGCGCGGCTCTCGATGAGCTCGATCACGTCGGCGTTGTCCGTGAACTTCACCAGCTCCCAGTTGATCCCTGCGGGTCGGTTAGGTTCGAAGGTCAGAGCGGCGCCTTAAAGGGGCGGGGGGAGGGAGGGGAGGGGAGGGGGAGGGCGCGCCCTCGCGCTTGTACTCCTCCTGCTCGAGCTTGAAGAGGTTCTCGAGGTACTGCTGGTGCAGCTTCTCGTTCGTGTAGTTGATGCACAGCTGCTCGAATGAATTCCTCTGCGAACGAAGGAAGGTCAGACAGAGCCCCGCAGACAGGCAGGCAGACGTCGAGTCGAGTGCGGCCGTGCCGCACGCACCGTGAAGACCTCGAAGCCGTAGATGTCCAGGATTCCGATGGAATTGGCGTAACTCTTCGCCCGGATCGACTCGTTGACGCGCTGCACCAGCCACGAGAACATGCGCCCGTACAGGCCCTTCGCGAGCGCGTCGCGGTTCGCGGCCGCCTGCGCCGGCTTGAGCGGGATCCGCATCGAGAAGACGCCGGACTTCTCCTTCTCCTTGGCGGCGACAGCGCGGGGGTCCAGCGAGGGACGCGAGCTGGGCTTCCTTGTGCCTGCGTCGCCCTGCCCGCCTGACATCGTGCGCGAGCAGAGGCCCTCCTCCAGCGTCGGAAGGTCCACCTCCAGCAGCTCGCAGACCACCTCCAGCTCTGCCGGGCGTAAGACAAGTGAAGCCGGGAGCCGATGAAGAGACCGGCGCGCGCGCGCGCACGCTTGCGGCCGTCCTCGGAGATGGCGGAGGCCTCGCCGTCCTCCCGCTCGTCGAAGGTGATGTTCCCGAGGTGCAGGATCGCCGAGACGATCCGGAACATCGCCCGCTGCTCCCGCACGTCGAACCCGATCAGCGTCATCGCCGCCTGCAGTGCGCGCGCGCGCCATCGAGTCAGCTCCCAGCTTTCAGCTTCGAGAGAGCGCGGAAGCTCGAGAGAAAGAGAGCGCGCGCGCCTTCACGTGCTGGAAGTCAGCGGCGTCGTCGACGCCCTCGATCTTGTGGGAGGAGCCGTTCTGGAGGTACGCGTAGTCGTCGACGCCGCCCAGGTGCAGCGCCGCTGCGCGGGGCCGGGTGACGGGACGGAAAAGCGAGCTCGGGTGCGGGTGGGCGCACCCTTCTCTTCCGCAGAGGCGCCGGCGCAGAGCTGGTAGAAGATGTGGTAGCTGCGTGCCCGCGGCATGAGGGAGAGGCCACGGAAAAGGAAAGGAAAGGAAAGAAAGGGGGACCTGCGCTCGTTCTCCGCCTGGGACACGACTCGGGACTTTTCCAGCAGGTCTGGCGGGCGCGCCGCGTCAGAGTGGCGGGAGGCCGGCCAAAACGACGGGAAGACTCACAGTTCTCGATGTTGGCGCCGACGATGCGGCCGGCGGCGTCGAAAAGGACTTCAAAGTACTTGCCCTGCGATTAGGCCCGATCGGCACCCACGTTCGAAGCGAGAATGAGGCGGGCGCGGCGCACGAAGCGGGAGGAGTTGTTGTTCCGGACGGTCTTCGCGTTTCCGAAGGCCTCCAGCACGGGGTTGGACTCCAGGACCTGCTGCGCGACCCGGTCGACGATGTTGCTCGAACAGATCTTCGCCAGGTACGCAAGCATGATCTTCGTCGCCTCCGTCTTGCCCGCACCGCTCTCCCCGCTGCGCGAGCGTCCGCAATCAGGCGAGGGGCGAGGGGCGGCGAGCGAGCGCCGCACCTGATAAGGACGGATTGGTTCTTGCGCTCGTTCATCATGTTGCGGAAGGTCTGGTCGGCCAGAGCGTAGATGTGCGGCTGCGTCTCGCTGATGAACTTCCCCCGGTAGTGGTCCACCATGGACTGCGTGTACAGCTTGAGGTCCGTGTACGGATTGATTGAAACGAGGATCGGCCCGATGTACGTCTGTGCGGCGGCGTGTTTGGATAGGAGAGACGCAATGCAAGGCGAAGCTCACGTATATGACATTCTTGTCGTATCGGGACTTCAGGCTGTGCCAGATCGATGCTTCGTGCAGGTGCTCAAGCTTTACGAGATCCGCGATGCCGTCGCTGCCCTCCGAGTTGGTATACAATAGGGACGAAGTGCTCAGCTTGTGTATCTGCGCAAGCGTGCGGTTAGCATTTGAACCGCGGCCGCTCGCTGCCGCCACAACGGCCAAGTGACCGCTCGGAGCGCCCTCGCTGGATGCTATGGAAAGCTAGCGCGCTGCACGTCTCTTTCTAAGCGCTCCCCCTGCTCCCGACGAAGCGCAGCCCTCCCGCTGCACGACGGCAGAGGTTTGATCCGCGGAGGCTACCGCACCCTGCCGTCGGGCGTCTTGACTTGCGCGGTCTGTCCATCTACGCTGGTGACATCGCCAACGAGCCATTCCGCACCAGCCTGCACCCAGACAGTCGCCGCCTTGCCCTGGTCACCGCCGTCAGCGAAGCGCGCGGCTCGGCTGGGCGGTTCGAACGCCGAGGGAGGCATCTTCAAAAGCAGACGCACGGTAGAGGGCCCGGCGCCCTCCATCGCGCTCCGCTATACGTGGCCACACAAAACCCCGCCACACCGGCTCAGGGGGGGTAGGGGGGCAAGCTGGACTTCACCGCAACGTTCGAGCGTTTAATTTCGAAGTTAAATTCCTCTGCTGGCCGTTTCATAAAATCACGGGAAAAGAAACGCTAGCTCGCAACTGCATGCTAGCTAGGCCTACAAGTAAATGCATCGCCGCGGCCGGCGATGCTATCAAACTGTGAACTGTATCAATGGATGATGAGGCAGGCCCAGCCCGAATCGCAGTGGAAGCGCGCGCGCGCGGGGAGCCCGGCCGCGGGCCGGGGGCCCTAGGCCTACACCCACTGCCAGAAATTGTGCCGGTCGAGCCAGCAGTCCTGTGACGGGCCGGGGGTGATCATGATCACGAGTGAGGGGCGACCGAGCAGGCCGGGCCGCAGGCAGCGCCGCGCGAGGCCTAGGGCGAGGGCGAGGGCGGGGGCGGACCTGTGGGACGTCCCAGGAGCCGCCGGCCTCGACCGTGTCCTTCGGCCAGGAGCGCATGCCGGTGCACCGGAAGTGCCTGCGCGCGGGGCGCTCGTTCAGCGCGCGGGGCGCTCGTTCTCGATGGGAGGGGGCCGGGGGGGGGCACTTAGAGACGTCAGCGGCGAGCTCGAGGGGTACGGTGCGGAAATCGAATACGGCGGACGGGTCTGGGAGGAAGCTGCGGGGTACCTTGTTAGCGCGGAAAACGCCGCGGCCGGGGGGGGGGGGGGGGGGGGGGGGGGGGGGGGGAGGGAGGACGGGCGGACATGGCGGGGTACGACGCCAGAGGGGCCAGGTCAGACACGAAGGATTCGAAGGGGCGCGAGGGGTACAGGCTGCGAGCGTGTTTGTACGTATCAGAGCACGGGAGGCGGTCGCGGGAGGGGGTACACGGCGGTGCGAACGGGACGAGGGAGGGTACGTGGGCGATGGGGAGGAGGTAGCGGGCGCGGAGGGCGGGGTCCTCGTACAGGACGGGGGTACGGAATTCGACGGACATCGCAAGAGCCCCTGCGCGCGCGTGGCTCGGGGACGAAGAAAGAAAGTGCGAACGAAGCGAAGAAAGGGGGTACCGGGGTTGAGCCAGTAGTCGGCCTCGCACCAGGGGAGCTCCCGTATTCGAAAGAGGTCCCACCTGCAAGAACGCTTTTCCCCTTCATCACTGAACCGAACCGAGGGGGGTACGCCGCGCACGCCGGGTGGCCGCGGCAGGTGAGCTTGGGGGCCACGACGGTTCGGTTGGTCGCCTTGGCCGCGATCGCGGCGAGGCGGAACGCCTGCGGGCCCGACCAGTGAGCCAGAACTGGAACTCGGAGGATTCGAACCGGGCGCACGTGGAGCTGTTCGGCGATGGGGCGGCCCTCCCCGGCATCGAAGAGGAGGTACCGCCGCCCCTCCCCTACCCGCAAGTCAGGAAGTGGGTGGGGGGAGACGAGCGGGTGGGGGGTACGCGCACCGTAGTAGGTCTCGGGTGAGGGGAGCCAGAGGTTCGCGCGGAAGAACATCTGGAGCTGCCAGTGACAGAGGTACAGGTCAGCTCGTTGGGCGGCGGCTCTGGACTATATTGGACCCGCATGGGCGGCAAGAGGCGGAGCGGGCGGGCGACGCGGCCCGCGGGGCGGTGTGGAGAGGGGCGGGGCTCTGAGATCGGGGCTCCAAACAAGGCGGGGCGGGGGCGGGGCGGAGAGCGGCAGGGGCGGGACGGTGCGAGGCGGTGCGGGCCGGTCGGCGTGGAGAGGGGCGGGGCGGGTCGGGGCGGACCTTCCAGTCCTGGTTAATAAAGTTGTTGTGAACCTGAGAGGAATCATTTCAGAGCCGATCGAGCCAACGTGGCCGGGAGAGGGCGGAAAGGGGCGCACGAGGACGCGGGGCGTGTCCTCCGGCGCGTGGTGCGGGAGCCAGAAGTAGAGCCCGCCTGAGAAACGATGAGAGGAAACACACTTCGAATCGGACCTAAGGCCACTTCGAATTGGACCTAAATTGGAGCCAGAAGTAGAGGCCGCCTAAGAGACATTAAGAGGAAAACCGTTGGCCTTCGTTCGCACCGTTCGCGAACTCGTGGGCGTCCAGGGCGCAGACGGTGACGCCCAGGCCCAGGAGCTCGCGCTTCAGGATCGCGTTGACGGCCTCCTGGTCCCACACCGAGGCGTTCCACTGCGCGAGGATCGAGCCGAGCATCGAGGCGGCCGCCGCCGTCGGCCGCAGCAGGAACGTCCCAATGTTGAGGTCCCTGTGACTCGATGGGTGAGGCTCGCGCGAATCAAATCCGCTTGCTCTCGCGCACTCTTTCTGCACGTCGTCCCACTTGTAGCTGTCGCTGAGCATCGCGAAGTCGCAGCGGGGCGGGATGAAAGGGAACGGGTCCTCGAACACGAAGCAGTCGGGCTCTGCGGTCGAAACTCGCTCAGGGCGGAATCAAATTTGAAGGATCGAGACGCGTCGGACTGCGCACCGATGAGGAGGAGCTCGTAGCCCAGCACGAGGGCGTTCAGGAGCCAGAGGAACTTGCCGCGGCACTTTCCGTCCCTCCGCGCCTCGAGCGGCAGCAGGACGTGCGGCACGTTCAGAACCTTCATGAACTGCGAGCGAGGTTCTATAAGACTGGGAGGGACCGCGGGGCGGCGCCGCGGGGCGGACCCCGGCGGTGGTGGCGTCGAGCGCGAAGACGAACGCGCGCCCGCCGAGGCCCGCGCGCTCCAGAGAGAAGAGCATATTGATCAGCATCGACGAGAAGAGGTCGGATGCGTACGTGACGACCACGCGGCCGTCGGGAAACGCGGCCTTGTCGAGGCCCGCGGCCATCGTCTCCAGCATCGCCTCGTCGAAGAGGTAGGGCCGGTACGCCTCATCGAGCGTGCGCTGAGATGCGTCAGCACCTCCGACCCATTGGGAGAACGGCGAGCGGCGGCACCTGCAGCTCCAGGCCGCGCCGGATGCGATCAGGGTTGGTCCCTGCGCTCGAGGCCCGCCGCGGTCCCGCGGCGGCATCCCCCGTTGTGCGCACGCTCTCCCGAAGCCCTTGCGATCCATACGCGAGCGCTGCGCACGCCAGGAGCAGCACGAAGGCCGTCCATAGCGGAGGCGGCCGCGCCGAGGCTGGCCTTCGCGCCGGGTTCGTCGCGCTCCTCATCGCATCTTCGCAAGCGCTCTCCTGCGCCCTGCTGGCCTCTGCATCGAACGACAAGTTTGGCGAGCCGCCCGAATTCGACGGTATCCCCCGCTGGCAGTTTGGAGTTTGCAAATCAAATTCGCGGGCGGCCTGGGCCGTGCGACCGCGCTCTTTAGGTGCAGTTCATCTGTACCGGTAGCAAACCGGGCGGCGCGATGGGCGATTTCCAGTTCTCGACGTTCGAGAGGCAGCTGGCCGACGCACTCAACCGCCTGCGAGCTGAGGTGCGGCGCTTTGCGGCGCTCAACGTGCACTCCGTTCGCAACGATGGCTCACGCGCCCCGCAGCCTCGCGACTTCATCCCCGCTGTGAGAGAGTTGAGGTCAGCGGGCGCCCAGCCTGCCCCCGGTCAAGCTAGGCGCGCGTTCCGGCTCACGCCTGACAGGAAATGGATGGAGCGCGACGGCACGCTGCGGCTCCCTGACCGGATCCCGCTCGGTGAACCTGAGTCAAGACCGCCCGCCACGCTGGCTGGCGCAACCGCGGCGCTGAAACATCACGACCCGCAGCGACGAAGGAGGGCGACTTGGCGCTGATCGACGCCATCGACGCGCTCTCGCGCGCTAAGCCCGTCGGCCCCGTCCGGCTCTCGGTCGGCATGACCAAGGGTCCGCACATGCGCACGCACCCGGCCCGCCCGCGCCGCTTCCTCACCCTCCCTCAGCGGCGAGGGACCACTGCGCGGACCTGGGCCCCAAGGGCCAGCTGAGCCACGACGGCTCGGACAAGTCGACGCCCTTCCTCCGCCTGCAGCGGTACGGCAAGTGGCGCGTCGCTGCCGCCGAGAACCTCGCCTTCGGGTGGGCGCCCCCTCCTCTTAGTGAAGAAGAACAAATTTAGTAAAGACTCCTAAAGCTGCTCGACAAATAACAATGCATAAAAGTGTATTAGTCGATAATAGAATGGAGTAGTGAGCGGGCCGGAGCCCTCCCTCCCTCCCTCCCTGCGCCCCGCGCGCCCCTTGAATGCTGAGGGCGCGCGCGCGGCGCGCCCCCGCAGGGAGAACAAGGCGGAGGGTGCCCGGCCCGCCCAGCCCCCCGATCCAGTACCCCCCCGCGCGCCTTGATTCTGACTCTGCCCCCCCCCCCCCGCGATCTCAGCCGTCCTCCTCCAGATGATCATCGAGTGCGCAAGGGGCAGAGGGGGGGCTAGGGGCTGACCCTGCCGCTCCGAGCCCGAGCCCGAGTCCGTCTGACGGGGCGGCGGCGGCGGCGGCAGCGACGGGGCGAAGGAGCGGGGGCACAGGAAGAACCTCCTCAACGGCGAGTTCAACGCCATCGGCGTCGCCATCGCCAAGCACTCCCTCTTCGAGTGCGTAGTACCCCCCTTCTCCCCCCCCCGGCCCCCCCTCCCATCCACCCGACCCGGACGTGATGATGATGTCTTACCGACCGCCCTTTTCGGCAGTTACATGGTGAGCCGGGCGCCCGCCTGCCTCTGATGACCCGGCCCCCTCTGGGTTGAGTCGCGTCGATCCGGCGCCGTACCCAGGTCGTGCTCGACCTCGCGGGGGAGTACGAGGAATCCGCCGCCCCCTCGGACCACGTCGCCGCCGTACCCCTCGACACCGCGCCCCCCGCCTCCCTCGCCTCCCGGCCCGGCGGCCCGCGCTCCGGAGGCGTCCCCGCCGCCGGGCTCCCGTCCGGCCCCGCCCCGCCCCCGCCGAAGCAGGCGTGGGGCTCGGCGCCGCCGCCGCCGGCGCCGGCGCCGCCCACGGCGCTCCTGTCGAACGCCCTGGCCCGCCTCGGAGTCCAGGAGACCGTTCCTCCTCCCAAGAAGGAGGAACGTTCCTCCGCCTCGGCGCCCTCGGCCGCCCCCGCCGCGCGCCCCGCCGCCGATGCCGACGCCGACTCGCACTCGGACCTCCTCGCGAATCTCGCGCGCCTCCGCAACAAGAACTACGACGAGGACGAGGACGACGGCCGCGGCGGCGCGGCGGCAGCTGCTGCTGTTCCGGCGCCCGGGCCCTCCGCCGCGGCGAGGGCGGCCCCGCCGCCCGCCTCCCGCGCGCCCCCGGCCCCGGCCTCCGCCTCGGCCCCCGCCCCGGCGTCGTCTTCGCCGCCGCCCAGCATCCCGTCGGGCGACCTGCCTCCGCCGCCCCCGCCGGCCGCGCGCTTCGACGCCCGCACGGGCGAACCCCTCTGCGCCGGCTGCGGCAACGCCCTCGGCCACACCGTCATCAAGGTAGACCGTACCCCCCTCGCCTCCTTCTATTATTAGCGCCGTGACCGAGCGAACCAGGCCCTGGACGCCTCCTGGCACAAGGACGTGCGCCTGCTGTACCCCCGCTCATCTTCTCCCCTTTCTTTTTAACCGTACCCCCTCGCCCCAGTGCTTCTGCTGCGCTTCGTGCCGCACCGGACTCGCGGGGGGTAGCGTCTCCCAGTTCTACTCCCAGGAGGGCCGCCCGTGCGCCCCCACCCCACACTCCGCCCCCCCCCCCTCCCCGGGTCGTTCATTCCGGTACCCCCCCAGGTACTGCAAGCCGTGCTACGAGGACAAGTTCAGCCCCAAGTGCAAGGGCTGCGCCAAGCCCATCTCCGGGACCTACGCCACCGCCCTGGGGTACGCGCACGCGCTCAGCGGCTCCTCCCTCCGTCCGTTCTTCTTCTTCTGATCGGCGCCCCGCCCCGCCCTCCCCGGCAGCGGCTCCTGGCACCCGGACTGCATGCGCTGCTCCCGCTGCCGCGTGCGCGCCTCCCCTCCGCATCTGTTTAGAAGGACGACCGCTTATCGCCTCCCATCCTACGCTTTGTCTCATGATCATGATCAGGGAGCGATCCACGGGAGCTCGTTCTACAAGGACGACGCCGGCGGCTTCCTCTGCACCAAGTGCGGCAACGCGTAGGCGCGGTCCGGTCCGGCAGCGGGTCGGGGCGGGGCGCGGGGGCTTCCCCTGCGCCAGCCAGCCTCGCGCATGTGCTCGCCCCTCCGAGGCTAGCTTGAGTCTTGTAGTAGCCAAGTAGGGGTCCTGTGCACGTACGTGCCAGCTGCCACAGTGTCCTGGCAGCGCCGCAGCTGGGCTCGCCCTATAGCTAGCTTCCTCTTTCTTTTTGAATTCGAATCTAAATAAGCTGTTGCCCGACTTCGTGCCCACGTCTGCTTGATTTGGGCTCCGGGTCTCCGAGACGAGGGCCTGCTTAAATTCCACTTGTCTCTGAGTCTTGAAACTTGAAAGTCCGACGGTCGACGTCTTGAAACTAGAAATCAAATCATGATCCGATGATGATCATGATCATGAATCATCATGGCATTGCCAAGTTGAATGTCACAGTGACTGAGTGTCTCGGAGCCTCGGAGTCCGGCAGTGGGGCGGAGCAGGGGGGGTGGCTTCCTCTAGCTCTTCGCCATGGCCCAGTGGCCAGCCTCGCACCTGCCCCTCCGAGGCTCGACTCTTCGGAGTCTCCCGGGAGTCCGAGACGAGCTGGAGGGCCTAGCCCGGTTTAAATTCCACATATCTTGAAAATAGAACTCAAATCACGAATGGCTGCCCTACAATCGATCCTGCAAAGCTGCGTAAATAGCCTGGTAGGTCTAGAGCTAGCTATAGGCCAGGGCGCGGGTCCGGATCCCACGATCTCATGATCACGGGGGCGGCGGCTACGCAGCGGCGACGAAGGGCGCGGGGCGCGTATACGTACCCCCCCGCTCGCTCGAGCTCCCCGGGGGCCGGCCGCGGCTCCGCCCCCCGTACCGCGCCTCGATCCGCTCGAGCACGGCGGCCATGGGCACCGGCGCCGGCGCCCGCCGCGGCGGCGCGTCCGCGCCGAAGAACGCGGTGGGCTCGGCCCTGCGACTCGAGGCCGGCTCCTTGGGCAGGACTGCGGATTCCCAGGGCAGGCTGCCCCGCTCCGGCCCCGGGGCCCCCCGGTCCGAGTCCAGGACGACAAGCATACCCCCCGGCGCCATCGGGGACGGGGGTACGGCCTCCAGCTCCAGCTCCCTCCGCCGGCGCCGCCTGGGCTCCCGCGGCGGGCTGGGCTCGAAGGCCGCCGGCGAGCCCGCCGGGGCGGTCCGGCGGGTGGAAGGCGGCTGGGAGAACCGCCGCGGGCCGCGGGCCGTTGGGCCGGCGCTCAGGACCTCGGCGGGGGGGCGGGGGCGCCGGAGGGGGGTGGCGTAGTCCTCGGGGATGGTGGAGGGGGCGGGGGCGGGGCGGGCGCCGGGGACGAGGGGAAGGGCGAGTGGCGGCACGCGCGGCGCCGGCTTCGCGTTCGACGAGATCGGGAGCTCTGCGCGTGCGCGCGCCCCGCCCCTCAGACGGACGAGGAAACAGTCAGATGGATCAGATCAGATTAGATCTGAGCACCGGCGAGGGCGGGGAAGCGTTCGGGGTCAAGCGCCGCGATGCTCGCCGCTTCCGCGTACCTGGGTGGGGGGGGGGGGAAAGAATCAGGGGGTACGCGATAAAGGACAAGAAAGGAAAGGGGTACCGGCCGCGGGCGATGGCGGCCACGACCGCTCGGGAGAGGGCGCGGTCCGCGGAGGCGTCGGGCGGGTCTGCGCCCGAGTGAGTCGAACGTGGCGGGGTACGGGATCAGTAGGGGGGTACAGACATTTCTGAAGGCGCGCGGAGAGCTTGAAGTCGGAGTCTCGGGGGGATTCGACGGCTACATAGAGCCAGCCGGGGCCGAAGCGGCGGTCCACGGCTGGAGGCGGCCGGAGCGGCGGTCAGGGGTACGGCGCATTCGAGGAGGGGTACGGGGGTACGGGGCGCACGGTCCAGGGAGAGCTGTACCCCCCCTCCGCGGACGTGGTCGCCGCCCTCGCGCCCCCAGTCGTGCTTGCCCGAGAGCGAGGGGAAGCGGTGGTCGCGGCTCGCGCAGAGGCCGGGCGCCGGCCCGCGCGGCTGCTGGTGCTGCTGCTGCTGGTGCTGGTGCTTCCCGCCGCCCAGCGAGGCCGGCTCCACGCTCAGCACCAGCGACTGCTTCGCGTCCGCCACCTGCGAACAAAGTTCGGAGGGGAGGGGGGTACAGGTGCGGACGGGCGGGGTACGCGCCTCGAGGCGGTAGTAGGCGGGGGCACCGGGGCCGCAGCGGCCCGAGACCTCCCTGGGCGGGAGTGGGCTCAGGTGAGCCGCGAGGGCGGCTCAGGCGACGTCGTACCCCGGAACGGGCAGGACGCTGGTGCAGGCGGCGACGGCGGTTATCGCGTACTCCGACGGCCCGTGCCCGAACACCGCTGCGTCGCCGAAAGTTGGGAAGGCGGGATTAAGAAGTGACGTCACGCGACGGGAGGGGGGTACCGATGTAGAAAGGGTGGGCGGCGCGGAACTCGGGGCTCTCGTCCGTCACTTCGATGCGGTCGTCCCCCTCCCGGACCGACCTGGGGGGTACCCGGATCTCCGCCGCGCGTCCGGCGTTGCGCGTCGGCGGGTCCGGGAGGGGGTACCTGAATTGGTGGTGCTCCCTGTTGGGGCAGTCGGTTTGGAAGGAAGCAAACTGCCGAGCGACAGAGAAATCGGTACGGGGTACGGGGGTCGACAGGACGGGGAGGGGGGGCGGGGGTAGGGGTACCAGGTCGGGGTCACCCGCGAGGGCTCTGCAGCGGACGACGACGCGGGCGGCCCCTGGGGGCACCTCGAAGCGGTAGTAGCGGTACCCCCTGTCCGAGACGCTGCCAACGGCGGCCTGACCGGGCCTGAGCGTCTCCTGCTCTGTGAACTGCCAGAGGTCCGCGGCCCGCATCAACTCGCGGATCTGCTTCGAGCCGCGCCTGTCAGACCCGAGGAAAGCGGCGCCGGGAAGGGGGTACGCGCGCCTCGTTGAAGCCGTTTTCGAACGCCTTGAGGCGCTCGTCGACCGGGGAGAGGGGCTTCTCGCGGTACTTGCCCCGCAGCAGGCGGCCCAGGCGCGCCCGGGCGGAGCGGGGCGTCGCGAGGGCGGCCAGCGGGTCCCGCATCGGCGAGGGCGAGGCGAGGGCCGTCGTGACGGCCGTCGAGCGGGCCGAGAAGGGCGTGGAGGGAGTGGCGGCGGAGGTGGAGGACGCCGAGAGCAGCTTCTTCGAGCCCTTCGAGTTCTGGTCCGACCCGCCCGTCGCTGCCGCGGGCTCGAGAGCCGGCGCAAAGTCGACCATCACCTGAAGTCCCTTCTTCCGCTTCGCTCCCGAGGGCGCTGGGGCCAGCGCCTCGTCGGGGGCGGGCGCAGGGGCCGCTGGGGCGTCGCGGGGCGGCCGCCGGGGCGTCGCAGGGGCCTCCTGCGTGAGCTGCGGGGCTCGCGCATCGCTGCTGGCTGCGTGGAGATCCACCAGGAGGCTTAGCTGCTCTAGCCTGCTGTCCACTGCCCGAAGTCGCCGCCGCGGCGTCGCCTTCGCCTCTCCGCCTTCCATTGGCGCTCGGAGAGCGCTCAGAGGGCGGTCATCGCCCGCGCGGCATCTTTAGCACCCCAACGGAGAGGGGCGCAGATGCTACGTCGTGGAAAGCGCCGACGCGCAAGACGGTGTGGCCGAGAATCCCGGCGGCGATCGTCGCTGGCCTCTCTATCTAAGAGCACAGCTGTGGGCCTTACGACGTGTACCCCTAGGGGCAAAAAAACTTCTGCCTTCAAACACAGCGGCCTTCGAAGGGCCTTTCAGCCAGCTGCGATGCACCGGCGAGACTCCGCCGGTGGCGAGGCCGAGGAGGCTGGAGCCCTCGTGCCCTCGTCGGCGGACTCCGGAGTTCCCGTTGCCTCCGTAGTGGTGCCGCACCCCGTGCCACCGGAATACGGCTCCCTCGTATGGGCGAGGGAGGAGGACGACGAAGCGTGCGCCTGCCTCGCTTGCATTTCCGATCCTGTCAAAATACGCGAGACTAGCTTACGAAGCCCGCCCGGCTCCGGCCGAGCCTATTCGAGCCTTCGAGTCATCTTTTCATCGCGCAAACTTAGCCTTGTGTCTTCGTTCCATTGCAGGATGTGGCCAGCGTTCGTCGCGGACAGCCGGCCGGGCAAGAACATCGCTGTCATCTGGCTTGGCTACGGCGGCAAGGGGGAAGGCGATCCGACTCTGGGCTTCTGCAGGCCCGGGAACGTAACCCCCATCGTGGGCACCACGGCCGATGAGAAGCTCAGGGCGAAGGAGTACCGAGACGCTGCTGCTCAGCGTCTGAAGGATCGCACGTACAAGCTTTCGAACGAGCTGAAAAGGGCACGCTTTTCCCACCTTGCTGCGGCCTTTTCGCGCTCACGATCCGCCCAGGCCCTCGAGGAGGCCGACAAACGGGTCGCTGGAGAGGTCCGCAAGCGCTCGCGCTCGGTCGGCGCGCGGCGGCGAAGCGCGGATCTGACGGGCCCGGCGGCAGGTTACGGGCCTACCTGGAGGCCTCGCGAACAACCTCGTGTGCAAGCTCTGCGGCGAGGACGGGAGCCTCGTGCTCTGCGACGGCTGCCCCCTCTCGTACCACAAGCGCTGTCTCGGGACGAAGCGCGCCCCGTCGGGCACCTTCCTGTGCCCGCAGTGCAAGGAGAAGAACGTCGCACCCCGGCTCCTCACGGACGGGACGGAGGACGACGCGGCGGGCGAGGCCGGCGGCGCGCCGAAGCGGAAGCGCGGCCGCGCCTCGAGCGCGGCCGTGGCCGAGGCGAAGCGCGTGAAGAAGGGCGGCTTCGAGCTCCAGGTGGGGGGCAAGTCCGTCGCCACGGGCTTTGCAACCGCAGACGCCGCCCTCAAGGCCCGCCCCGCCCTTCCTGCCCGCCCGCCTCTCCCGCCAACCAATCTCTGACCCGCGCAATCGCGCCCGGCTCCGCGCAGGTCGCGATCCAGGAGCACGTCAAGCCGTCCGAGGAGGAGAGCCGCAGCTTCAGCAAGAACAAGTGCGCTCCGGCAAGGAGCAGAGGGAAGCCTAGGTTAGCTGAGCTGCGGGGCGCGCGCAGGACCTTCCATTTCTTCTTCAAGTCGATACGCAATCATACGGACGCGGTCATAAAGTGCGCCCGCCCGAGCGGATCGCACCGGGCGGGCGGACGCGCGTGACGGGGCCTCGTCTCGCTGCTGCAGGGTCGACGGGTCGGCTTACGGGTGCACGGACGACGTGCGCGGGGACCAGTACCTCAACTGCAACGTGGCACTGGAGGCGAGCGGTCTCTTTGTGCGGCGCCTTGAGATCGCCGCCTCTCACGCGGGGCCGGGCGGGCGCGCAGGAGATCCTCAAGATCTGCAGCCGCGAGTTCAAGACGATCACCGTCCAGCCCGTGGCTGAGGCGGCGGCGGAGGCGGTGGCGGCGGCGGGCCCCGCCGAGGAGGACGCCCCGGCCCCCGCCTCCTCCTCCTCCGCCCCGGAGAGCCGGGAGAGCACCCGCGGCCGCGGCCGCGGGCGCGGGCGCGGGCGCGGGCGCGGGCGGGGCCGCGGCGGGCGCGGGCGGGGCGGGCGCCCTCGGCGGGCGCGTCGTCTGCGGCCGGAAGCGAGAAGGCCGGCGAGGAGGAGGAGGAGGAGGAGGCGGAGGCGGACGAGGCGGGCAGCGAGGACGTCGACATGGTCCAGGCGGCCGGGAACCAGAGCCGGGAGGGGAGGAGGGGGAGGAGGAGGAGGAGGAGGAGGGAGCCTCCGGCGAGGAGGAGGACGAGTCGGAGAGCCCGTCCAAGTCGCCCTCGGGCGCCCGCGGGCGCGGCCGCGGCCGCGGGAGGGCCGGGGCCGTGGGCGGGGACGTGGGCGGGGCCGGGGCCGGGCCGGGGCCGGGGGGCGTCCACCGGCGCCGGCGCCCGGGGCGGGCTGAGGTCGGCATCGCCGGCGGCGTCGCCCTCGCCCTCGCCATCCCGGTCGCGGGCGCTCGCCCTGACGCCCTCTCGGGGGAGTCCGGGGGGCGCGGGCGCGGCCGGGGCCGCGGGAGGGGCCGCGGGGCGCCACGCCGTCTCCGGGCCGGGGCCGCGGCGGCCGCGGCGGCCGGGGCGAGCGCGGCGGGCGCGGCGGCCGCGGCGGCAAGGCGGCGCAAGACGGGGACAGCGGCACCGAGTCCGATGTCCAGATGGGTGCGGCGCGCGCGCGCGTACGCCTACGTCGACGCGTACGTCGACGTCGACTGGGCCCGCCTACCCCCCCCCCCCCATCCCCCCCTCCCCTCCCTCGCCTGACACGCCTGCCCGCAGCGGATGCGCTGCCAGCGCTCCCGGCGCCCAAGGCGCTCCCGGCGCCGGAGCGGCGGCCGCTGGCGACGATCGGGCGGAACGAACTCGTCCTCAGCGGAGAGGTGCGGGCGGCCCCCCGACCGTCCATCCTTCCCGTAGGGGCGGGGCGGGGCGCCGAGACGAGGGCCGGGGTACAGGAGCTGAAGAAGAAGGCGCCGCTCGAGGAGGCGGAGCCCGGCACGTACACGCGCCTCGTCCGCGGCGAGTGGGCGGTGCGCTGTACCCCCACTCCGCCCGCCCGCCCGCGCCGCGGTCCGAGCCGCCGTTCCGCGCGCGCAGCACACGGCCGTCGTCGTGAAGGAGTACGTCTTCTCGTCGGACGAAAACGCCCCCTCGCACCGCCGCTTCCGGCGTGACCTCGAGCGCGCCACGTGCGCCGCCGCTTTGTTTCTTGCTTCGTTTGGCGCTCTGCTGACGGGCGGCGCGGGGCGGGGCGGCGCGCGCGCGCAGACGCCTGGAGGGTCCCGGGCTCGTCCGCGTCTTCGGCTTGCTCCCGCCCGTCCCGCACGTCCCCGCGGCGGCGGCGGCGGCGGCGCCCGAGGCGGCGGAGGCGGAGGCGGAGCCGGAGGCGGCTGCGGAGGCGGCGGCGGGCGCCGAGGCGGAGGCGGCGGAGGGGGCGGCGGCCGGGGACGAGGCGGCCGCGGCGTCCTCCGAGCCGAGCGCCGGGCCCTCGTCCTCCCCCGCGACTCCCGCGGCGGGCGGGGCCGCGGCCGCGGCCGCGGTCGCGGCGGGCGCGGGCGCGGCGGCCGGCGGAGCGATAACACAGGCGGCGGCGGCGGCGGCGGCGGTTCGGGCCTCCTGGAGGCGGCGATCGTGAGCGAGGCGCTGGGCGCGTCGCTGGCGGGCGAGCGGGGCAAGGGCGGCCTGGGGCAGCGCGAGCACCTCGAGATGGCGCGGCAGGCGGCCCGCGGCCTGCGCTGCCTGCACGAGACGCACCGCGCCGCGCACGGCGGGGTCTGCTCCGAGGCCCTCCTTTTCGAGCATCACGCGCCCCCGCGGCCCGGCGTCGGCGTCGAGGCCCGCCTCCGGCTCCGCTCCGCGCCGCCCCCGCCCGCCTTCCTCGCCCCGGAGCTCCTGGAGAAGGACGGGGGGGAGGCGACCCCCGAGGGCGACGTCTACGCCTTCGGCATGCTGCTCTACCAGCTGCTGACGGGGGACGAGCCCTGGAAGGAAGGGTGCCGCGGCAAGTCCCGCGAGGAGGCCCGCGCCTTCCTCCTCGAGAAGGGCGACGCGCGGCCGAATCTGAAGCTCAAGGGCCCCCGCCAGCACGCCCTGCCCGAGGTGGGCGCGCTCAGATCCGATCCGATTTGATGTGATCTGACCGGGGCGATATCGCGCGCGCGCGCGCAGGTGCTGCAGACGCTGATCGAGCACTGCTGGGCGGGAGACCCGGCCAAGCGCCCCAGCGCCCGCTTCGTGCACGAGGTGATCCAGGCTGTGGCGGCCGACAAGGCCGGCAAGGAGGGCGGGGGCGGGGGCGGGGGCGGCGCCGCGGCCGCCGGCCCGGGCCCGCACCGCTCCTTCGCGGACCTCCTCGAGAGGCACGGGCCCCTGCGCCCCTGAAGGCTTCGCGCATCGCTTCGGGCTCCCGAGGCCGAGGCCGGTGTCGATCGATCCTATCCTCGCCGCCCGGCGCCGGCGCCTGCGCGGCGGCGATTCCCCCTCGTTTCCGAACTCAGTCAGTCAGTCAGCCAGTTAGCTTGGCGATGTTGCGTTTGTACAGCAACCGAGACAACAAACCCGATCGCGCATCTCAGACTATATGCTATAGCTATATATAGCTGGCGCTAGCTATATATAGCGGGCTAGCGCTATAAGCCGTCTCCAATATCGGACTCCCTTTACTAAGGAAATATGTCTATGACGTCGACACGCGCACATACAGATACGTATACATTAATACGCATATGCGGACAACGTAATTATCTTTTAGAAGGCAGCGTTTTCGAATTCGAACTGCAGTACTAGTGCACAGCGGAGGTGCGTATCTACACGCTACAAACACTGCTACGAGCTTGAAACGGCTCCATGAAAGTCTATACTCTCCACTGCCAAAAATACTCTCTCAAAAATACTCGCACGGGCGATCTAAGCCCACTACGGAGAAGCCAATTGCAAACATCTGCAGAGTCCAGAACCAAGGAATTCCGAAAAAGCCTTCAGTCCAAAACCGGAAGGGGTGGGGGGGGGGGGGGGGGGGGGGGGGGAAGCTGGGAGAAGGGCCCGGCGGGAGCCGAGCCGAGCCGAGCCGAGCCGCGCCGCGGCGCTACGGGGCCGCCGCCGGCCGTACCCCCTCGTCGTCGACCAGCAGAATGCTAGCGGGCGCCGGGGCGGCGCGCCGGCGGCGGAGGAGCCGCCCCGGGCCGAACTTGCGCACGAGGAAGTCGCCCAGGGAGGGCCCCCGCCCGGCGCGGGCGAGGCGGCCGTGGATGGCGGAGCGGTCCTCGTGGGACAGGGCGCCCGTGTAGTGGGGCAGGGCGACGAGCAGCGGCGGCTGCGGCGAGAGCGGCGCGGCGGCCCGCCGGCCGGCTGCCTCCCAGTCCTCCGCCGTCCGGATCGTCTGCGAACAAAGGTTTGAATTTGATCTAAAAATAGATTGGAGCAGAAACGGCGTACCCGCATGAGGAACTGGGCGCCCCGGACGCGCTCCGCGGGGGACACGAAGCGGGACCAGCGGGCGAGGGCGCCCAGCGGGGCGGCGAACGGTCCTCCGTACGCGGCCATGAGCACCGAGAAGGGTACGCGGACGACTCCGTCCTTCTCGGGGCCGATGACGCGATCGGTCGCGACGAGGACGATGAGGTAGTAGGCGTGGAGTGCGATCGCAGCGAGGAAGGCGACGGCCGCGCCGATCACGAGGAGCAGCACCGTACCCGTGAGCGTCGCCGCGACGAGCGAGTCAAGCTGCGAACGGAGCGGGTCGGATCAAATTCGGATCAGATCAGATCTGATCTGAGCGGATCTGATCTGAGCGGACCGGGACGCCGACGAGGATGATCCCGGCGAAGAGGACGTAGAGGTGCACGAAGAGCGACGCGAAGGCGAAGGCGTTCAGGGGGCCCGCCACGTAGGGGCGGAACCAGACCTGGGTACAGGGATTCAGCTCAGACCGCTCAGATCGGATCAGATATGATGTGATCTGATTTCGGGTTCACCTGAAGCGTCAGGGAGACCGCGACGACCGCGAGGTTGGCGGTCATCTGAGGACGCAGATCAAGTGAGCGAATGTGAAATGTCCAACATAGATCCTTGACGCTCTAGAAAATTTCGACCTGGATTAAGGAGGTCGATGGTCTTATGATTACCTGGAGATCTAGACCTTCGTTTACATCCTTATGAGAGAGGATTTGTGTTTGTTTTGTTCACTTGGAGGTCTAAAGACCTAGATCTAGAGATCCAGGCCTTCCTAAATTCAGATCCTTAAGAGAGGATCCTTAAGAGAGGATAAGAGAGGATCCTTAAGAGGGGGGAGGGGGGATGGAATGGGGGGGGGGTACCTGGAGGTCGACGGTGTCCCAGGTGAAGACGTTGACGATGACTACGGCGACGCGGCGGGCGAGGACGACGAGGAACCACCACTCGCGCCCGGGGCGCAGGCCAGCCGCGAGGAAGGCGGTGAGCGGGCGCCGCTCGTTCTCCTCGGCGGCCACCTCGGCGGCGAGGGCCTGTACCTCCAGGGCCGAAAGATGCCTTCCCAGCGGCGGCGGCGGAGGCGGCGGCGGGCTTGGCTGCCTTCGAAGGAGTCGCTGCTCCTGCTGCTGCTGCTGCTGCTGCTGTGTGGAATGGGGGCCGACGCCGCCGCCGCCGGAGGCCCCCCCGCTGGACTCGCTCTTGGTCTCCTCCTCGGGGCCCCCCGGAGTGGGCGCCGAGGGCCCCGCCACGGGGAGCCCGGCCGCGTCGCGGCTGACCGGCGTCGCCGGCGGGAGCGGCCCGGCCTCGGGGATCCGCCGGGTCCGGGCCATGGCGGTCCCGGCCGAGGTCGCGTCCCCGCGCCCCGCGGCGCGCCGGGCGCGCATCTCGCGGACCCGCTTCAGGCGCGCCGTGTCGCGCCAGGCCAGGCCCGCGAGGAGGACCGGGATCCCACAGACGTAGATCGCGATCGCCGCTGAGTTACATACATAAGATAAGAGAGATAATATAAGGTAAGAGAGGAAGCACCGATGGCGGCGGGGCGGAGGGATGTCCAATCGCCGTTGACGTCGGAGCACTGGACGGAGGGCGCGGCGCGCATGTAGCGGCGCCCGTCCGAGTTCTCGGCGCACGAGAAGATCTCCAGCACCGACGCCGCGATCTGGAGGTACGCCAGGTGCAGGAACTGCGGACGAAGGAATCGGCGGGGGGTACAGGAAAGAAAGAAAGACGCGGGGGGAAGGACCTGGAGGATGGTCGTGGCGATGCGGCGGGGGGGTAGGGGCCACGCCGAGGAGGACTCCGGGGCCGGGCCGAGCCCGGGTACGGGCGTCCCCCCGTCGTCCGGGTACACGCTGTTGCTGCCGGCGCTCGCCCGCCGCTTGCGGGAGCGCTGCGGGTGCGAACGAAGGGGCGAACAGAGGCTCAGCCTCGCGCGCGCTCCGCCGAAGGCTCAGATTACGTTTCTAGCGTCCTATCGCCCTGTCCGACGCTAGAGCGGCCCCCCAAACGAGCACGCGTCTTCTTCCGCTCTCCTTCTCCTTCCCCCCCCCCCTTTCTTCTTCTACCCCCTTCGTTCGCACCTGCTCCATGGCGGCGTACTCGGGCTGCCCGGGTACGGGTACGCGGGATGCCAGGCCCGACCCCTCGCTGGCCTCGTCGATCTCCGAGGGGCGCCGCGGGCCCGCCCCCGCGGCCCGCAGCACTGCCGCCCCCGCGCCGTGAGCAAAACGTGGGGGGGAGGGGAGGAGCGTTGGGTCTAGTCGAGTTATCTTGACCGAACAAATATGTTTATAACTTAGTCAGTTATCTTATCTAAGTTTAGCCACTAGGGGGGAAAGGGGCGGAGGGGGCGGGCGCACGGGCGAAGGAGCGGAGGGATGTGCCGGCGCTGTTCAGGTTCCCCCGCGAGTTGTTGTTGTTGTTGCCTGCGCGCTCAGGTTCGTGAGCGAGCGACAGTGCGAGCTCAGGTGAGCCGGGGGGGGGGGGGGGGGGGGGACCCGCGCCCCGGATGTCCGGGTCGGATAGCGGCAGGAGCACGGGGCGGGCCCGCCCCAGAGAAGAAGAAGAAGGGGAAGACGCCCGCCCGGCTCGGATGGCGCGCCAGGCGGCGGCGAGGCCGCAGGCGGCCGCCGTGACCAGCAGGAAGGCGGGCGGGGAGAGGAGGACCGCGGCCCACTGCGCAAGCAAGGAAGGCGTCCGTCAGATCGAAGCTCAGGCGAAGGTTGAGGCTAAGGATGAAGGCTGAGGCTGAGGCTGAGGGCGGACCTGGGCGCGGAAGGAGTCGCGGACCCCGAGGCACTCCGGCCGCAACAGCTGCGCGCGCGCGGCCGGTCGGTCAGCCGCGGCGGGCGCAGCGTGGAGGGCAGCGCCCCTGCCCCTCCCCCTCCTTCCGTCGGCCAGCCGACCGCGCCGGCACGCCGCCCCAAACGACTTCTATCTGCCCTCTATCCAGTCCTAGTTCTCGCCCTTCCGCCGCATCATCCCGGCTCCTCCCCGCCCCGCCCCCCGCCCCGAGAGAGAGGCCCCGCCCCCCGCCCCCCGGCCCTATCTATCCCAGGCACTAGCACTCTCCCCGGCTCCTCCCCGCCCCGCGCCCCGCCCACCTGGGGCTCGAGGTTGGCGAAGGAGAGCCCCCCGCCCCCCGCCCCCCGCCCACCCATCCAAGTTCTATCGCTCTAGCCCTCTCCGCGTCTAGCCCTATCCCCGTCCACCCCGGCCCTATCTAGCCCTCTAGCCCTCTCCCGCCCCCTCCTCCGCCCTCCACCCACCTGGGGCTCGAGGTTGGCGAAGGAGAGGACCTCGACGAGGCGCGCGAGGGGGGCCGTCCACCGCGCGTTCGCGTTCCCCAGCATCGCCAGGACTGCGCGGGAGGGCGTCAGGGGAGGAAGAAGAAGAAGAGGCGGAGGCCCTCGCTCTCCCTCCCTCCCTCTCGGGACTCGCGGGGGAAGGGGCTCTGGCTAGCTAGCCGGGCCCCCCTCCTAGAGTCCTCCGAGAGGCGAGAAGAAGAAGAAGGCGACGCCTCGGGCTCGGGGCGGGGCGGGGAGAAGAGGCGGAGGCCCTCGCTCTCCCTCTCGGGGCTCGGAGCGGGGCGGGGCGGGGGCCGGCGGGGGAGAAGAAGAAGAAGGGGACGCCTCGCTCCCCCTCTCAGGCCTCGCTCTCCCTCTTGGAGCGGGGCGATGGGCAGAGCTGAGCCCGGGACGCACACTGGACGAAGAGGACGAACTCGACGAAGAGTGCGCCCACGGGCGTCGGCGCCGTCGCCGACGCCGCGTACAGCAGCATCTGCGGGGGGGGGGGGGGGGGGGGGGGGGGGCGTCGGCGGCTGGGCTAGGCTAGGCGGGCGGTCCTTCCGCTTAGGATCTTAAGAGGGAGGGACTGCCGTGGGCGGGCAGGCGCAGTGCAGCGCAGCGGGGGGGTACGGACCCAGAGGGCGGCGACGGCGACGGGGATGAGCGCGATGACCGCCACGGGGTCCCCCACGCTGCACGGGTAGCACCGGCCCTGCGGAGGGGGGATGAGGGGGGGGGGAGTGATGGGGGGGGGGGTAGAGGGGGGAGGGTGAACCTGGAGGCGGTAGAAGGCGGAGGGGGCCGGCGGGCCCCGCACGCAGCGGGAGCAGCCCTCCTCCGCGTAACCCTCCGCGCACGTCTGCAGGGGGGTACAGGTGAGGGAGGGAAGGGGCGAGAAGGGGGTACGCGAACGGACCTGGAGGCCGCCCGGGCAGGCCTCGGGGGGGCTGCACCGGCGGGCCCCGGACTGCCCCGAGGCGATCCAGTACCCCGGGAGGGCGAGGGCCTGGCGCGTGCCGGCCTCGCAGAGCGTACCCGGGCCGCACGGGCTGCACGGCACCGACGCCGCCGGGTCCCCGAACGTCCCTGTCCATCATATTAGAGAGGAAAGGACTTCAAAGAAGAAGAAGCGGACCGGGGAGGCAGAGGCATGAGTCGACGGAGAGGGCGCCCGTGGGCGAGGTGGAGCGGGGGGGGCAGGGCGTGCAGGCCGCCGCCCCGGGGTCCCCGCTGTACGTCCCGTTCGAGCAGGGCCTAAGTGGAGGGGAGGGAGGGCGTCAGTTTTAGACTGAGCTTCTTCGTCAGAGTCTTTCAGGCGCACAGGCAGTCCCCGAGCCGGCCCTCCTTCGCTGAGCCGCCGACGCCGTAGCGGCCTGCGCGAGCGCGCGAGCTTAGATTAGGGGGGCTCGGCTCTGGGCTTAGGAAGCTCGCTTGCTTACCGCGGGGGCACGGGCTGCACGGGAGGAGGTAGCTGCTCGACTCGTACCCGGGGGGGCAGCCTGCTCGTTTCCCGCCCGCCCGCGTGAGAGGACGGAGAGAGACGAGGCGAGAAAACGAAGAGAAGGGGGGGAAGGGAGGGAAGGGGGAGGGACTTCGTCTATGTTCAATGTTAATGGATTTGGGGTGGTGGTGAGAGTTTGTAGCACTGGACTTTCCCCAAGTCACTTTAGAAGCAGAAGCTATCAGCTATCTTTGGCAGCTATCTTTGACAGCACTACTAGAGTCCCGTAGAAGGTTTTCGACGGCAGCTATCTTCAGCAGTTGCTTAAGCTATCTTGGCAGCTATCCAGCGAGAAGGAAAGGGGGAGCGGGGGGCGGACCGGCGAAAGTGAAGAGGGGCGCGGAGGGGAAGAAGGCGCCGCCGTTGTTGGAGACGGAGAGGGCCAGCACGGCGGGCGGGTGCGGCGGGGCCTGCCAAGGTCCGAGGTCCGAGGTCAGAAAGAAACGTGGGAAAGGGGAGGGAAGGCAAGGGAGTCGCTATTTTACGATCGTTAGTTACTTGGAGAGTTACTTAGAGGGCCGGGGAGGGGAGGGGAGGGGAGGGGGCGCCTGGCAGGCGATGGCGCCCTCCGAAAGTTAGTTAGTTAGAGAGTCGCTATCTTGAAGTTAGTTAGTTAGAGAGTCGCTATCTTGAAGTTAGTTAGTTAGAGAGTCGCTATCTTGAAGTTGTTAGGCGGGGAAGGGGAGGGGCAAGGGCGCCTGGCAGGCGATGGCGGCCTCGGAGAGGTACTCTGCGGGGACCTCGGAGCCCTGCTCCCCGAACCTGCGGGAGGGAGGCGGGCGAGAAGGGGAGGGACCGTTAGTTAGAGATAGATAGATAGATGGAGAGTTAGTTAGTAGGGTAGTTGGACGGGCCTGCAGGCGAGCTTGGGGTGGCGGAGGAAGTTGCGGCCGTAGAGGGTGACCCGCGTGCCCCCGACGGCGGGGCCCCCCTCCACAGAGAGGCGGTCCACGGCCGGCGGCACTGGCGCGACGCAACGGAGTCAGAGAAAGGAAGCGGAGGAGGAGGAGGAGGCGGCGGCGGCGGAGATAGATAGGTAGATAGTAAGAAGAAGCGTCCTAGCTATCTAGGCCCATTTTTATCTATCTATATATCTCCTTGACGCTTCTTCCTCTAGTCCAAGTCCAAGTCCAAGAGAGGGGGCCCACCGACGGAGAGGACGAGGGAAGCGGTGAGGGAGGAGACGCCGTTCGAGGCGGTCGCGGTGACGACGTACGTGCCCTCCGCGCCGAAGGCGTGCGACACGACGCGCCCCGAGGAAGAAGGCGAAGAAGCGCCGTCCCCGAAGCGCCACTCGACGCGGACGTCCGAGGCCTGCGAGGTAGGTGGTAGGTAGGTAGTTAGATTAGATTCGATAGATAGATAGGATAGATATATAGATATATTAGGGGCGGGGTGGGGCGGGGGAGGCGGGGGGCGGGGCGGGCCTCGCCGTAGGCGGCGGAGAGGACGAAGAAGATAGATAGATAGATGGATGGTAGATGGATAAATTGATAGATAGATTCGATAGAGAGATAGATAGATAGATTGATAGCTTGATAGATAGATACGATAGAGAGACAGATTAGAAGCGGAGGAGTCTCGCCGCACCTCGCCGTAGGCGGCGGAGAGGACGAAGGGGGCCTCGACGGTCGCCTCCGTGCGGTCCGCCACGATGCGCAGGCTCTCCACCGCCACGTCTGGGGCGAAGATGTTAGAAGCAGAAGGCAATAATCAACAGGTTTACGGGGTAGATAGATAGATAGATAGCTAGGATGTCAGAAGTCGATAATAATCGACAGGTTTAGGAGGTGGATGGATAACAGGGGCGCGCCGGTCTTCACGAGGAGGTCGTCGGGTGCGGTGCCCCAGCGGGCGCCGCCGTGCAGCGTGACGGCCCTCCGCGTGTCCACGAGGTCCGCGGCGGAGCCGGAGCCGGCGGAACCGCCGGCTCGGCCGGGGCCGCCGGCGGGGAAGCGCAGGTACGATGCCAGGCCCGCCTCGGCGCCCTGCGCACGTGGAGCTCAGACTCGATTGGATCTGATCTGATCTGATCTGACTAGGGGAGGAGGGGTGCAGCGGACCGTGAGGGCGCGTCTGAAGTCGCAGCGGATCTCCTCAGCTGAGCGGGCGCGGTCCCTGCGGGCGGGCGGCGCGCCTCAGAGGGGGGTCTCGACGCCGGAATCGTCGGTTGGACTTTTAATTTAGAAGGCTTAAAGTGAAGGCTTGGCGGACTCTTTCGATTGCAGTTCCTATCAATAATACGACAAGAACACGGAAGTTCAGTTAAGTATAGTGACTTAGTTAGTCAGTTAGTTAGTTAGCTAACTAGCTATGGAAGTTAGTTAGGTAGTTACCAGAGGCGGAACTCGGCGATGGAGGCGTCGATCCACCCGTTGCCCGTGCGTTGCGTCGACGCCCCGATGTACATCAGCCGCCGCGGCACGCCTGAGGGGAGAGAGGGTCAGGGCGGGCCGGCTCCGGCTCAGCCGGGGCGCGTCGGCTCGGCTCGCACGGGGCGGGAGGGCTATGCCCATCAAATTCCCGTTCGTCTCGACGAAGGGCGCGAGCTGGGTACGCGCGCGGCCTCAGAAGATGCGAACGAAGGGGGTGAGGGAGGGGGGTACGACCGACCTCGTGCACGAGGGTGCCGTCGACGTAGACGCGGATGAGCCCGTACTGCTGCCCCACCGGCGAGATCCCTGCGCGGCGGGCGGAGTGTTGGGGCGGGCGGCCCCGGGGACAAGGATGGGCGGGGGGTGGGGGTAGAAGCGCACGGTCCGTCGCCGCGATGCTCACGGCTGACGCGGCCGGCCGGTCAGTCTCTGTCCGAAGGGGCGGGGGGCGGGGCGGGGAGGGGGCCGGGCACCGATGTGGGTCCACGTGTTGAGCTGCGGCGCGGAGGAGCCCGTCAGACGCGCCGCGCGGCTCAGAACGGCTCCGCTGAGCCAAGCCAACAACGGCGCACCGGGAAGGCGAAGAGGCGCGAGTCGGTGTAGGACCCCGGGCGAACGATCACCTGCCCGTAGGCGAGCCCCGGGATCAGCGGCGCCTCCGGCTGCGCGTTCCCGTCGTCCGTCCACTGCGCCGAAAGTGTAAGAGAGGTTGGGGGGGGGGGGGGGGGGGAGGAAGAAGCGGCAGGGGGTATCGCACGATCTTGAGCTGGAGCAGCTGGCCGGAGAGGGGGGCCCCCGGCCCGTTGCTGAAGTCCCATATGCGCCCGAACCGCAGGATGCTCCGCACGTTCACCCTGAAGAAAAAAGTGAGCCGGAGAAAAGGGGGGGAGAAGTGAGGGGGGGTACCATGTTTCGACGGTGATGTTGCCGCCCGTGAGGAAAGGCTCGACCGACGCGTACGAGCGGTCGGCGGCGGAGGTTTCCAGCGTGCCGACGGCTGCCCCCGCGCGCCCTCAGCGGAGCGCCGGGGAGCGGCGGGCGGGCGGGCGGGCGGGCGGGCGGGCGGAGCGATGACGACGAACCCGTGCACTTCGAATCCGGGGCGGAGCAGTTCTTGCACTGCGGCTCGCGCGTGCCGCAGACGGCGGAGACCCAGCAGCCGCCCGCGGGGCCGGGGCACGCCGCTGCAAAGCGGCGCGGTCAGCAGCCAACGGTCCAGGAGGCGGGGAGGAAGGAAGGCACCGAGGAAGGCGGAGGGAGGCGGCTCGGGGACGACGGCTACGCCGCTGGAGACGAGGGGCGCGCCCGGCCCGTCGATCCTCAGCAGCGGCGCGGGCCGCGTGCCGTTTCCGCCTCCGCCGCCTCCGCCGTCGGTCGCGAAGCTGCACGCGATGGCATCCGCCGACAGCGCCGCCGGGTACAGCCGCACGGCCCGGAGCTGCCCCGAGAGCGGCGCGCCGAAGGCCCCGAGGCGGAGGCTGGCCGCCGGCAGGGGCGCCGCGGCCGTCGGGAGCGCGACGGGGCCCGAGCGGGTCACCGTCCCGTTGAGGGCGACGCTCGCGACGCCGGCGCCGGGGCCCGTCCGCCGCAGCGAGACCGCGAGGTGGCACCTGCGAGCGAGCGGGCGGCGCCCTAAGTCGCACGCTTCGCTTCGCCGAGCTAGGCTTAGGCGGCTTAGAAAGAGGGATACCAGGAATCTGAGCAGGCGGATAGCAGGCGGGCCGGCGAGTGGAAGGCGTCCAGCGTCGTCCCGTTCGAGGTCACGTTCAGCCAGACGCACGTGCCCTGCGCGGCGCGGCCGCGGCCTCCTCGTAAGGCGAGGCGCGCGGGCGCGTGCGGGGGCCGCGGGCGGCGGGCGGCGGACCGGCACGCCGATCTGGATGCTGCGGTACGTCGTGGGCATGTCTCCGAGGCCCACGCTCCAGCCGCGCAGCGGTCCGCCCGTCGCCGGGTCGCTCCCCGCCACCGCCTCGGCAAGGAGCATGCGCGACCCCGCCGGGCGCCCGCCCGGCACGCGGAACCTGCGTGCGGGGGTCGGTGGCAGACGGGGGGCGCGCGCGGGGCGCAGGGCGGGCGCACCAGAGCTCTAGAGTGAGCGCCTGGCTGCTGGGGGCGGACAAGACGCCGGCGGCCTCGCCCCCGGGGATGGCGGCCTCGGCTCTCGAGGCGGCCCCGTTGAAGCCGAGCGCCGCGCACGCCGGCCGGAGAGCGGCCAGCAGCAGCACGAGCGCCGCGAGGGCCGCCAGCGCGCCTGCTGCGATTGCTCCCCGCGCTCTCTGCGGCGGAGTCGCCCAGCGCCGCGGGCCCCAACCTCCGCGCCCGGAGGCAGCTGCGGCCGGTGGCATCCGAGCCGCAGCTGATGCCCCGCTGCTCATTCTCTTCTCCGGCGCATCATGTCTCTTTCCAGCGCCGGAAGCACACGCCAAACAGTGCCGCAGGGGTCCAGGGGAGCGCCGAGTCGCCGGAAAGTTCAGGCGATAGGGTTGCTTTTCGCCAATCGTCGAGTGCTGGAGAGTGCTGGTCGGCTCGGCTAAAGCACAGCGTGCAGCGGGCGAATGTATCGATGCCACAGCTGATCGTCGCGTGCTGAACCTACTCAATGTGATTACCTCTAACTAGTAGTGCGAAGTTGGGCGAGGCCTAGGTGCATGTCACTGGGCTGGAATGCGACATGACCGACAAGAACAGTTATGCGTGCTCATGCAGATCACAGCTGCATGCGCCAAGCCGAGCTGCTTGGCGTTGGATCTGGATAGGGTCGCCAACGCTGATCCTGGACCGGAACGGGGCCCTAACCCTGGCTCAAGCGAGGTGACGATATCGATCCGCCGGGTGATCGATTACCGGACGATTGCCTCTGGTGCCTGACTCGCGCGCCGGGATCCGCTGGCAGAGCGGCGCCGCAGGGTCAGCTCCGGGGTAGGCGCGCTGCCTGCAGGCTGCAGCTGGAAGAAAATAATGACATCACCTTTAATTTGACCCCTCTGTAGTGATCTGTACCCCCTCTTGAGCAACCACCGCAACAGCGGAAGCGGCCAGAGCCCCCCGATCGATCATTTCGCGCTCTTCAAGGCCGATCCCACCGCCCTGCATGGCCGTTAGCATCACGCCCGATGGTGGCATTACAAAGAAGATCCTAAAAGACGGCACTGGCCCCAGCCCTGTCTCCGGCAACGTCTGCGAAGTGCATTATACGGGCTACCTTCCAAGCGGGGATCAGGTTTGCCCTCATTTCGAGGCGTACGCGTCCGATCCGTATGCTGACGCTTGCGGCACGCTCACGATCAGTTCGACTCCTCCGAAGCGACCGGTTCGCTGGCCTGGGGACGTCCCGCCCGCCCCCTCCCTCCTGACGCGTGCTCCCGCCCCGCCCCGCCCCTGCAGGCTATCCGTTCCAGTTCGACCTTGGCAAGGGGAAGGTCATTCAGGCATGGGACCTCGTCGTGCCTACAATGAAGAAGGGCGAGCGATGCGAGTTGATCGCCGCGCCCCAGTACGGTTCGTCCGCGCACATTGGGCCGCCCCACCCGCCGGCGCTGCACCTGACGTCCGCGTCCCTCAGCGTACGGCGAAGAGGGCTGTGAAGGTCCGATCAGCCACCGGCCCTGAACGAATCTAGCGAATCGCTGACGTCGGCTCGCGCGCGCGACGGACAGGCGACCCCCCGATCCCGCCGAACACGCAGCTCCGCTTCGTCATGGAGCTCCTCGACTTCAAGTCGACCGCGGGCCGGTGCGCGCGCGTAGCGGGCGGGCTTCGAACGCGCCCGCGGCCTGCGACGCTGACCCCGCGCGCGCTCGATCGCGCTCGGGGCGGCAGTACGGCGAAGACGATGAGCGACGACAGGGAGCGTCTGGCGCAGGTCCGTCCGATTCCGCTCTGCCGCAGCTCGAGCTTCGCCGGCTGCGTGCCGCTCAATCCGCTCAGATCCGACGGGAGCGGGAGGAGGCGCTGAAGAAGCGGGAGCAGGACAAGATCGACGCGGCCGCCAAGAAGGCGGCGGCGGCGCCCGAGCCCGCCGGTGCCGCGGCCGGCGCCAAAGGACCCGTTTACGCCGGGCACTCCAAGCCGGGCCACGGCGGCCACAAGAAGCACTAGCCGGCTCCGTTCGCCCGCGAGGCCCTAGCTCGAATCTTGTTCTTTTAATCCAGCGATAGATATCAACCAAACGAGGCTCTGTCTGTCTGTCTACGTCCAAAATTGAAGCGTACAACCTTGCGGGCGCGGCTTGCACAAGCGGGCTCTTGAGCTCAGATCCGGCCGCGAGTCTGGCCGGCGGGGCGGGGCGAGCCGTAGGGGGGAGAGCCCGGGGTCGCGGGCCCGGCCCCGCGCCCCCACTCCTCCTCTTCCTCCTCGTCAAAGTGGAACCCGATGGATCGGGACGGGCTCCTCGCGGCGCCGGCCCCCGCGCCCTCCTTCGCGCGGGTCTCCTCCAGCGCCCACTGGTACAGCACCGCGGAGGGGAGGGGCATCCCCGCCGGGCTCCGCACGCACAGGCGCGCGCCTTCCCCCTCCAGACTCCCCCGCGCCAGCTCGTACACAAGCCTAAACCCCCGAAAGGTAAGGAAGGAATGGGAGCAGGAGAGGAAGAGCCGAGGCTCAAGAGCGGAAGAGCGGACCGGCGCTCGGCGCGGACGGCGGCGTCGCGTATGTTGCGGGCGGAGAGGCCCTCCGAGGCGCGGGCGAGCCGCGCCAGGTCGGCTGGCGGCAGGTGCCGCGCGTACTCCTGGGCGATCGCCGCCCGGTCCGCCTCGTTCGGCAGTCCGAACTGCGGGGGGGTACAGCGCCTCAGAGAGAGTCGGGGGGAGAAGAAGAGGGAGGGGCAATCGCGGGGTACCTCGACGAGGACCTCGAAGCGGGACGTGAGGGCCTGCGGGGGGGGTAGGGGGTGAGGCGGAGGCGAAGGGGGGTACGGCGTTTCGGCCCGGAGGGAGGGGGGGGGGGTTACGGCGCGCCTCGTCGAGGTCCTGGGGCCGGTTCGTCGCGCCGATGAGGGTAAGCACGCAGGGCGACTCCGCGCTAGGAAGAGAGAAACGCGTCAGGAACAAGGGCAAAGGCCTGGCCTGGGGGGGGTACGCCGTTGGAGCTTCGTTCGCACCTGTCGAAGCCGTCGAGCTGGCGCAGGATGATGGACAGGAGGCGGCCCTCCGTCCTGCGGGTTTACCGGGCCCGCTCAGCTGACTTTTCCAAGCTTTTAGAAGCTAAGTGAGGCGGGGGCCGGGCCGGGCACGCACCCGTGGGACTCGTGAGAGCCGCTCTCGCGCCGCACGACCTGCGGGGCGGGGCGGGGGCAATCGGTGTGGGGCAGGGGTCAAGAAGATGCTGGCGGGTGCGCACCAACGAGTCGATCTCGTCGACGAAGACGAAGACCTTGTCGCCGAGGGAGCGGGCGAGCTTGAAGAGGCGCGCCAGTCGCGTCTCGGACTCTGTTCGAGGGGCGAAATCAGTATCCCCCAGTTTCGCCTCGGCGCGGCGAGGTCGTACCCCCGTGCCACTTGGAGAGGGCGCACTCCGCTGCGACGAAACAGAATGAGGGGTGAAGAAAGGGGTGCGGGGGGAAACGAGGGGGAGTACCGGATATGTAGACCATGTGGGCGGCGCAGCGGCGGGCGAGGATGCGGGCGCAGAGGGTCTTGCCCACGCCGGGCTGAGGTCAACGAGGGGTAGGTCAATGTCAGAGCGGGGGGGAGAGCAGTGGCCCGGTGAAGGGTCCTCTTCTACATCTTCTTCTACCCCTCTACCCCCCCACTGACCTTTCCCGAGAAGAGGACGGCGCGGGGCACGGCGGGGCCCCCCACCGCCCCGCGCGTGCTCTCCGCGATGTGCCGCACGACGGCCGCGTGCTGGAAGACCGAGACAAGGGACTCCTCGACCTGGCGAAGCAGAGCAGAGCAGAGCTTAGGAAGGCTTCATTCAGATCCATCCCCCCCCCCTTCGTTCGCCCACCTGGGCCTTGACCTCGTCGTACCCCACCCACTCGCCCCACGTGTCCTCCCCGGCGGCCGTCGGGTGCGGCTCGTATACGATCGCGCCGGCCGCCTCCAGCTCCCGCACCGCCTCCGCCACGCCGGCCGTCACGGGGCCCCGCTGGTCCGCCCCCGCGCCCCGCGCCCCGCCCGCCGGCACCCACTCGCCCTCGTCCTCAGATGAGACCGAGCCGCGCGCGCCTGCGTAACCGGCTCCTCAAGAAGGGGGGAAGAAGCGCGGGGGGTGCACGTGTTCGGGCGCACCGCGGCCGTCGAGGATGAGCCAGGCGACGCGGGGGAGGGCAGACCGCAGGGCGGGTACGAGGTGCTGGAAGAGCAGCGCGGGGCCGGCGACGCCCAGAAGGGGGTAAAGGATCCAGGAGAGGAAGCCGGTGAGCGGGGCGGAGGAGGCGCGGAGGGCGAGGTGGAGGAGGAGGCCCGGGAGGGCAAGTCGGGAGAGGGACTGGGCGAGGGCCGCGCCCCGGGGTACGCCGGCGAGGTGGAGCCCGAGGCTGGCCGCAAGCAGGGCCGCCCAGGCGGCGAAGCGGGCCAGGGGGGGTACCGCGGCGCCCAGGGCGGAGTAGGGCAGCTCGGTCGCGCAGATGGCGACGGCGAGGGCGAGGAGGGCGGCCCGTGCGGGGAGGCGTCCCGCGCGCTCCTGCACGCGCGAGCGCGCGATGGTCTCGAGCGCGACGCCCACGCCGGCCGCCGCCCAGCCGCGCGCGAAGGGCAGCGTGAGCGTGAATCCGCACGTCGTCTCCGCTGGCCTGCCGCTGGGGCTGGAGGTCCCTACGGGTCTTCGCGCCGCCGTCGTCGAGGGAACGCAGCTGCCGGTGAAGAATGGGCGGCTGGCGAGTGCGAGGCGGGGGGCGGGCGCCCGCAGCCGGTCCGCTGCCGGTCCGTGCAGGCTGCAGCTGGGGGCGACCCGTCCCCTCTCCGCTGCCGGCCGAAGACGCCCCTCACTCGTATGTGTTTGTACGCTGGAAAGCGACTGAACGCCGCGTCCCATGGACGCCGGTAGAGATGGGGGAAGGGCGGCGAACGCGCCCAGCGCGTGCGCTCTGGGGGGCCTTGCGGCTCCCTGTCTTGAGCTCTCTGATGCGTCAAAGAAAGCTTAAATGCGCCGAACGCGAGCGGCAAGCCAAGCGCTCGCACCCGCCATGTCGTCTTCCGGTGTCGCGTACACGCCGGGCTTGATCGGCTCTGGGAGGGCTCGAGGGATGGGCTTGAGTCGACTGCGTGCGAGCGTCCGGTTCTTGTCTCCTTGGTTTGGTTATTCGCTGAGTTGGTAAGTGCGATCGTGCAAGTGCGGTTGCATCCGTCAACCTTCGAGCACGTGTACCCCTCCATCGTCGGCCGTTGCGAACCTGCAAGCCCCAGCCTCCGGCATAGCTCACGATTGTTGCTGCTAGCTAAAGGCTGCCAAACCACCAAGAGCCGAGCGCCCCCTCCCCCGCCGTGAGCACGTCGAGGTCGGCATCAACGCCGTCCGAGGCTTGCCGGCCCATAAGGAATGCTGTCGGCGTCGGAGCGTTTCCACAGACAGCAGGAGAACAAGATCCTTTACATACCGGGCCTTCCGCTGCGCCACGAGCGGCCGCTGCGCGCCGCCTGGAAGCCCAGCGGGTGGCTGTTCTCCGCCGAGGACTTCTGCCAGATCGTCACCGGCTCCAGCTCGGCGCGAGACGTCGAGGCCTTCTGCGCACGATGCGGGACCGCCCCGTCTAGAGGTCCGATCCGATCCGGCCCCGGCCGCGTCTAGCGGTCCTCGGTCTCATGCCGCTGAGAGCGCGCGCGCGCGCGCAGAGAACATTGGCGGGCGGCACATACAGGTCCTGACGGGGCAGGAGCTCATGGTCCTCGCCGCTAAGGCGCGTCGGGCCGGGGCGGCTCTGCCTGGGTTTAGCTAACGGCGGGGGCCGGGCGCGCAGGAGGGCCACGACTCGGCCGTCGGCCGGAGCCTCCAGGAGCAGCTGTACAGCCCCGAGTTCATGGCCTTCATCATAGGGCGCGGCGAGCTGCCGGCCGACTGGCTCGACCCCCTCCCCCCGTCCTCCTCCGTCGCCGGTGCGAGAAGAGGGGGGGGGGGGGGGACCCGTGTCCGGCCGCGCCCGGGGCCGACTTTGCGTTCGCAGACCGCTCCGTGCGCCTCTTCGAGCTCTTCTCGTCCTTCGCCTCCTTCGGCAAGGGCAAGGTGGCGCACCCCGGCCTCCCTCCCTCCCCCCCCTCCTCCCCCCCCCCCCACCGACCGGGGTACTGCAGGAGGGTTCCGAGTTCCTGGACTCCTCCCAGTTCGCCAAGCTCTGCAAGGCTCGTCCCCCCCCCCCCCCCCCCCCCCCCCCCTCTCCCTCTCCTTGGATTCAAACCCGTACCCCCCTTCCGGCCCCGCAGGACGCGGGCCTCGTGGACGAGAACTTTCCCATGTCCTCCGTCGACATGATCTTCACCAAAGTCAAGGCGCGCTTCGAATCGACGTACCCCCTCGGCTCACGTACCCCTGACGATCCATACCCCCCCCCAACACCGCAGAAGAAGCACGAGCGGAAGATCGACTACGGGCAGTTCGTCGCTTCCCTGCGACTCATCGCCGAGGCGAGCGCACGCCCTATAGCTAGGCCCCGCAGCTGCAGCTCCGTTCCTTCCCTCCCGGAGCTAAAGCGGGCGGCTGGGCCCCCTGGGGCGGGCGCAGGAGAAGTACTTCGGGGACCCGACGGGCCTCCAGCGCCTCTTCGACGCCCTCGGGGCCCTCCCCGGCCCCGCCAAGCACTCCACCGTGCCCCGCCCCTGCCTCTAAGAAAACCTCGAGCCTGACTCCTCCGAGCCCGGCAGCGGGTGGCGGCGAAGGGCGTCTTCGCGTGGCTCACCGACGTCCGGTGCCCCTCCTAAGCTTCCCTTTCGAAAGAGCCGAGCGACTGAGCGACTGACTCGCGATGTGCGGGCGGCGCGGCGCAGGACCTACACGGCCCGCCCCCTCCCCTCCCCTCCCCCTGTTCTAGACCTGGCCGGCCCCACTCCTCCGCCCCTGACGCCGGGCGCCGACCGCGCCACAACCGGCAGGGCGTCTACAAGGAGCGCTTTAACGAGGACGGCACGGGCAAGGGAGGTCCGCCCGCCCCCCTCCCCCCTCGAGCTCGAGCTCGGCGAGCTCATGATCGTGTCCCAGTGCCGATCAACGGGGATTGCGGCCCCGGGAACGTGAAGACGTACCGGGGCGGCGTCGTGCGGGACCTCTCCCAGATCGTCCGCCCCGACCTCCGCCACTAGGGCCGGCTCGGCGGCCCGGCCCAGCGGCGCATATGCAGGCCCAGGCCCGCGTGAAGGCCCCGCTAGGCCCCGGGCCAGCCCATGGCCCAGCTAGCTAGCTAGCCTAAGATCCGGACATATGCCATCGCTGAGCAATGGATATCGATATTGATTATTTAGTAGGTTTTTAGCTTGAACAGCACGATGCTAGCGCTTCTAGTTCTGAAGACAAAATCACGACCGACGGCATCCAAACCACAGCCACAAGAAGCTAAGCACACAACGTGCAGGACTGCCAACTAGTACTGCAAAGAAGAATAAACTGAGCGCACGCCGCCCAAGGCATCTAACAGAGAAGAAAATTTGGATACAAGATAGCCGCTGCTAAAGCGATTCGGGAGCTGTGAAGCTCTACGAAGCCGAAAGCGGCGGCTATGTGATTCTCTGCCAGACGAAGGAAGGCCACTCCTGTTCAACCTAGAACTGAAACAGTGCACTGACTGTACATCGGTAAAGAGGCGAAGAGGAACCCATTTACAGCGGTTGTCCGCGGAAGAAGAACTGAAAAACGGCACACCACCGGTGCCCAGAAGAAGGAACTCCCAAACACGCTGACTACACGCCCCCCGTACGAAGCTGGGCCTCTCAGTTGTCGCTGAAGCGCGGCGCCGGAATCGCAACGGGCGCCGAGGTGGCGCGCAGCGAGCCCTTTGCGCAAGCCTGTGAGAACACTGCATCTGCAAGCGCTGCGAGCGGCATCAGGGACTCGGATCCATGGGCGCAGAAGAGAGAGGCGACACGCACTTGGTGCTTCCTCCGCCTCTTCTTCTTCCTCCAGCGAGCTAATGTCGCGCAACGACGTCGACGTCCCCTCCTCGTCTAGCCTGAAAAGATCTGGAGCGCACGCAATCGTTCGTAAGTGAGGGCGGCGGAGACGCGCAGACGCAGAGCGCAAACCGGTGCGAAGGTTCTCGTTCTTCCCGTGCTTCGTCTCGATGTAGCGTTTGTACAGAGCCAAGATGCTGTCCAGCGGCGCGGACGATCCCAGCAGCGCGAAGGACGGCCGCTTCACGAACTCGTCCTTCAGCTTCCGCGCTGGTCGCTGCACGGGCGGCGAGCTAGGCTCTATGCCGCGCTCCGTCCCAAGATCGATCGAATACATGCGTGGCCTGTGCGGTAGCGCCGTGACGTCGTCCCGCTCTTCATGCGAATCCCCGACCGCAAGAAGAAGATCCTTTTCCAGGAAGGCATCTGCGGCGCCGAAGCCTTGCTCGTACTGCGGGCGGCGGCGAATCCATCAACAAAACGAGACAACGACAGCTAAGGCGGGTGCCCCACCTCCGCGTTCTTCGGGACGGACGAAGCGTGCCTCTTCTCTTTGGCGCCCTCTCGCAGGTTCATCGCCTCCAGCACGTCTCCGTGAAGTCCTGATGCAGGCGACCTCGACCACATTGCCAGTCGGACGAATGCTGCGGCGTGCGAGGCGAGCGTTGTGCCGTTCTTTCCCTCGCCGCTGGATCCCGACGGTGTGCTGTTAGGGCTTATCTGAGCCCTAGAACCGAGCATTAGTTACGTGCACCGCACAGAATGCGACAGGACGCCGGCGGGCGGCAGCGTGCAGCGAACGAACCGGTGCAGGTCTTCAGGGGCATCATGGCCGCGGCCGCGCTGCTTCCGCTGGCCGTGCCGCTGAAATCTAGACAACGGGAGCATCTCTGTGTGAAGCTCCCTGAGCCGCCGCCGAGCCGATAATGGACGGCCGGGCGCCGCCTGTTGAGAAAGGCGGCTCACTCGGCCGCGAACGAAGTGACGAGGGTATCCGGTTGCCCCCGTACCCCGAGCAGCGGCAACTCCCATACCCCCCGAAACCCCCGCCGGGCCCGCCCGTATCGAAGATCATCGAACGCAGTCCGCGCACTCGCCAGGCGGATCCCGGATCGTCGGAGGTGCAGTCGGATCGGCCCGCATTCGTTTCTCGCTCTAGTCCGGCCCGAGCGAACGTGGAGAGCATCTGACCGCAGCGAAGCTGCCAGGCTGGCAGCCCGCGCTCCCGGCAGGCAGCCCCCGGATCGTATCACGCGCTCGTTTCCCGCCCCGGCCCGGCTAAGCTCAAGGCGAACGCGGCGATCCATCAGCGCAGGCAGCTCCTGCGCTCGCCATGTCACCCTCGGATCGTTGAGGTGATGCAATAGCGTTGGAGCCAGCTCGTTTCCCGCCCCAGTCTGGCCCAGGCGAACGCGACGCCGGCGAGCCATTTGATCGTACGCGTGCGTAGTTGCGCGCGCGCCCTGCAGCTGCAAGCTGCGGTAGTACTGCAGCTCCAGCGCGCTCGCAATCGTCTCTCCCTCGGGCTTAAGCTGCGCAGCGAGCTGCAGCTGCGTGCATGCAGCTGCGCATGCCTTAAGCTTGATATCTGTTCTCCATAGGGCGAACCAGCGAGGCCAGCTATCGCGAGCGTATATCCATGGCCAGCGCTATAGCTAGCTCCAGCTGCAGTCGCTCAGCTGCAGGCGCGGCGACCGCGGCGGAGATGTGGGCTGCGGCCGCGGCATCCAAGAAGCTCAAGCTCGTCTCTGGCCTTGACCACGAGCTCGGGTCGGTCTACGGAGCAGATGTGTCTCGGGTGCGCATGCGCTTGTAAATGCATCGCGACGCGCACGCGCATACGCAGCTACAGTTCTAGATCTAGTTCAAGTTCAGGCGGTGCTCCGTAATCCTTAAGATTACATCTAACGCGCTGCCTGCAGGACGGGCGCTGGGTCTTGGCGTATGTGACGCCCTACCTGATGGGATCGAAAATGAAGCGAGGCCGCTTTCTAGCAGCGATGACGCTCTGGTCGGCTCGCCACTGGCCGTGGACCATACACCGTCAGTGGCAGATCGAAGATATGCATGCAGGTCCGCCGCCCAGTTACCGCCTCATGTTTTTACTCGCCTAGGCTCGCCAGTACGCTCGCTTAGCTATAGGCCTCACAAATTAGGCCTAGGCTTTCAGGCCCAAGCTTGGGCAGTACGTATATACAGTCCTAATTGCAACCCAGGCACCGGCGTGTCGATCGCGCGCTTCTCGCCAGACGGCCTCAGGATCGCCTCCGGAGGCATGGACGGCCGCGTGACCGTCTACGACGTCAGAGACGGACGCAAGCTCTACGAGCTCGAGGCCTCGGCTCCCTGCGAAACTTCGACTTCCATCATAACGGACCTCGACTTCTCGCGATCGGAGGTGATCATGATCACCAGGAGTACTACAGCTAGTCTTCTAGCTAGAGATTTAGATCTGGATCTAAATCGAAATCGATATGTGGATTTGAAAACTGATATCTAGATTTAAGCTCTAGATCTAGACCTCGATCGGAGGTGATCATGATCATGATCATCATATTCATGAGTCCTTCTAGATCTAAATTAAAGTTCTAGATTTAGACCTCGGCTGCTGCGCATCATGGAATCTTTATGAATGCGCAGCAAATGCATATGGCCTGTACGTTTCTGTCCCGAATCGCCTATTAATTGAATTGAATAACATAGCTGTAGGCCGCTAGCGCTGCTCATGACTCCTCACTAAAGCCGGCCCCAGGACGAGCACGCGTTTTCTGTGGCCGCATCATGCATCGTGGCGCCGCCCCCCAAGGACGGCCCCATGTCGACTGTCATCGGCTGGCTACTCGACTGCCGGCCGTCGTCTGTCGGTACACCTGTACGACGGCCGCACACTGCGCAGCTGTTCAGCGTCGAGCTGCCGGACAGGATGGCGAATACCCTGGCCTTCGTTCCGGTGCGATCTAGCACGTGCACTTCATTGAATATAAATGACTCGGCCATGACAACTTATGCGTATACATGATACTTCACTACTCATGCAGAGTTCGGACCCCGCAAGAACTTCTGTTGTCTATGCGTACACCTATCCCACGCCCGCTGGATCGACCGCAGTATCCAAAGCCGGCGCACAGATCTTCACCAAGTCTACTTCGGCAAAGAAGGGCCAGGTTTTTGAGCTCGGGCACCCCAAAGGAAACTGGAGTCACGCGCGGATAAAGGCTTTTTCGAATCCTCATATGGTTAACCTCAAGCTTGCTTATAATTATATTCCATAATCTTGCTTTCTTGTAATCTTGCTTATGATTATTCCGATCTTCACAGAAGGAAGCTTTGTATGTGTCCAGTAATTTCGATGGGAGCCTCAGCGTGTGGAGCTCTTCAGGCACGTCGCCTCCGCGGCCGGTGGTTGTCTCGTGCAGCGGGCGCGTCGCAGGCTTCGCACTCTCAGAGGTGCGGACTGTCAATGATGATGAACATCACCTCTGCTTGAGCTCACGTCGATCTTAATTTGAAGTTAGCTTAAGCTTAAGCTCTGCTCAAGATTGACATCACCCCTGCTAGCTAGTTAAGCTTGCTCGAGCTCTGCTTAAGCATGTGCTGCTCCAGGACGGAACTCTGCTGTCGGCGGTCGGGGATGGCTTCCTGAAGATGTGGAACGCGGGGACAGGGGAGCTTATCTACGAGAAGAACTCGGATCGCATCTACACTTCCGTCTCCATGTCCGGGGTTCGACTTCTATAAATTGGGACCTCGTTCAATATTCTATAATCATAAATTGGGAGCTCGATTAGCTTGCAATCGGCACCGCCCATCTCACAATCGCAATGGGCACTGCTTGCAACTTGCTCACAATCTCCCCAGCTTCGGCCGCGGGCCTCATTCGGCTTGCAGCCGGCACCATCCGATTTATGATATCGATTCCGCATGCGCATGCGCAGGACGGGCGCAAGGTGGCGCTGGCGTCGGACAAGGGCCTCTTCGTCTACGTCGTCCCGGACGACGTCGCGGGCCCGGCCCCGGCCCCTTGGTCGCCCGCAGCTGAATCTGGTGTCCATAATATTCCTGTGAATGCGCCGGGCCCGGGTGCGCATGCGCTAAAATTGCATGCGCCTCTAGTAGCTATGGAACTATAGTTCCATTCGTCCGCATCGTTCTGACCTTCTCTTCACCAGCACAAGAACCCCCTTCTTCTGAATCTGGTCCTGGTTCGGTGCCCAAGGGCGGCTGCCAGAAAGAGCTTGACAGTTCGGCGGCGGACCTGTGGATCGAAGCTGGGAGCCAATCGGGAGGCTTCCCCATGCCCTTCACAACACGCCGCGGGATAGAGAATGCGACACCCTCACAGATGCATTTTTTCAGCACTAGCATGTCATCGGTATGTTTCTACTGTTCTCGCTGTTTTTCATCCGAGTAAAGTTTAGAGCTCTCACGCATATTGCTCAGGACGGCGCTTTCGTCCTCCTGACGACCTTTGAAAGCATTCTGCTTTATTCCACGGCAAACTGCGACATGCTCTACCGCTGGGGTTCACCTCACGCCCCTTGCGGCGCTTCAGCAGCTTGCTTCTCACCCGATGGAATGAAAATCCTCTCTGGCTCAACATGTGTTGGAGAGCGAAAGATTAAAGTTTGGGATGCGCATTGCAGATCAGAGAACTTCTTGCTGGAGCTGGTAGAGCCATTGCCAAGCAAAACGACAGCGTGTGCAATCACGGACCTCGCAATGTCTCAGGTCCGTGTATCACATATGGCCAAAGCTGATTGCTTATTCGTATTCATGCGAAAGGACGGAAACTTGGTGTTCGAGGCGAGCAAAACCGATTTCGTGAGGCCAGATGCGCTCTTGGGCACGGTGTTTTGTGTATCTGTTTGGAGTATGAGTACTCGGAAACGAATATCCCAGCTTTTCTTAGATCCCGATCAGCGTGTTGAACGCATCTTTGGCCAGCTGGTGTGCACGTATCGTCTCTCAAGCCTGATCATGTATGCGTCTGATGGTCTGAATGTGCATGTACATGTGCAGGAAGACTCTTGGATATTCTACTCGATATCTAAATCTCTGATGTCGACGTCGGTGCCGACTTCCGCCTCGCGAACAATTCAAATTGAGTGCTGGAATTGGGAGAACGAGGGACCCGGAAATAACATGTACACGATTGAGACGATTGCTGACTGCTATTATATCTTTTTCGCCGTGCGAATCTTTTCCGATCCAGACATATTTATAATTACGTATATATGCGCTATCGACCATTAAATAAAACGCTCGCAGAACGGGAAGTGGATTGCATCTGCAGACCTTCAAGGCAATATTCTCTTGCACCCCCTGACACGTGAAACGACTCAAAGCGGCCCTGTTTTGTGTACTCGGCGCCCGATAGTGCTGGGAGGGCATAGACGACGCATCCGGGACCTCTCAATTTCTCCCGTGCGATTTCTTTTCATTTGTTACATTATCATGACCATTACATCACTTTAACTTGCAATTGGATTCGACAGGACAATTCGCTGCTTGTTTCCGGCGCAGATGACGGAATCTGGCTCTGGAAAATCCATCCATATGCAGAAAAGGCTGCAGCTGCCGTGATCGCACAACTGAGCATCCCTCCTTCGTACTGTACATGTCTTTCAATATCAAACGTTCGCAATGCATCATACTTGTTTTTTAAATTCATTGCGATACATTCGTACTCATACATAAGCAGGACGGGAGGACGATTTCGTGGTACTCGGCGGCACGAGGAGTATGCATATGGTCCATCGGGGCCGCTCAGAATTCGGATGTAGAGGTGAGCTAAACTTTCGTCGTAGAATTTACACTCATTTCTGATTTCACGGCGTTGCAGGCCGCTGCACGGTCCATGCTTGGCGATTCGAGAAAGAAAAAGAACAAGAAGAAGAAAAAGAACAAGAAGAGCAAGAGCAGGCCTGCAGCCTCCGCAGATCCAAAGACACAGGTACGCGAATGAGTCGTTTGCGCAATTATTTTTGGGTAACATGCTTTCGCCAACACGAATATTGCGGCACAGGAAGCGGGTTCCAGCACGGACGTCGAGGAGGCATCTGCAGCGGAAACCCATGGCCAGAGACTGGAAGAGAATGCAGCGCGTGCACGTCTCGCACAGGAGCCCTCCGAAGTGGAGCCGGCCAAATTCGAACCGGAATTGTCTGCAGCGGACGATCGCGAGCTGGAGCGGCTCGCCGAGCTCTGTCTGGCGCCCGCCATCGCCACGGACGAGGCCAAGGCTCCGGAGGCGCCGGCGGTAGCCACGGCGCAAGCGCCGGCGCAGCTCGAGGTGGCGGCGCGCGCGGCGCCGGACGCGGGAGATGCAGATCTAGAGCTGGAAGCGGATCTGCACGCTGCGGGCCCGCCAGCAGCGGAGGCGGCACAGCAGCAGGCGGGGGGCCCGGAGGAGGTCGGGCGGCTCCGGGCGGCGCTGGCGGGGCTCGAGGCGGCGGAGGCGCGCGCCGCGGTCGCGGAGGGGCGGGCGGCAGAGCTGGAGGGCGCGCTCCGCACGTCCGAGCTGGCGGCCAAGGACGCGGAGCAGCGGGCGGCCTCCTCGGAGAGGTGGACCGCGATCGCGCGGCAGGCGGCGGCGGCGTCGGAATCACAGCTGACGGCAATGGAGCAGCAGATGGCGGAGGTGCTCAGGCGCGCCGCGGCGGCCGAGGCGCGCGCGGCAGCCGTGGAGCAGCGGGCGGCGGCCGCGGAGGTGCGCGCGGCGGGCGTGCAGCGGCACGCAGACGAAGTACAGCAGCAGGCGGAGTCCGCGAAGGCGTGGGCGGCTGCCGAGCGGGCGCAGGCGGAGGCGTGGCTGCAGGAGGCGGGACGGCGCGCGGCTGCGGCAGAGGCGGAGGCGGAGGCGCAGCGGCGGCGCGCGGTGGCGGCCGCGGATGCCGCGCAGGAGCTGGAGGCGCAGCTGGCGGAAGCGCGGCGGCGGGCGGGGCGGCGGAGCTGCTGCACGACGAGGCGGCGCTCGCGGCGCTGCCCGAGGCGGAGCTCGAAGCCCTCTCCGACCGCCTCCACGCCGCCCAGCGCCGCGTCGAGCGCGCCCTCCGCGCCGCGGCTGCCTCGGCGGCGGCAGCAGCAGCAGCGGCGGCGGCGGCGGCGGCGGCCCGGACATTCGAGTGCGCGGTGTGCCTGGAGGCGAAGGGCCTGGCGCAGCGGCGGGCGCTGCAGCCCTGCGGACACGTCTTCTGCCTGCCGTGCGTGCACAGGCTGCAGGCGTGCGGCGAAGCGTGCCCGAACTGCCGGCGGGCCTTCACCGGCATGCGGCCCATCTTCGACAACCTCGCCTAGGCGAGGCCAGCTGAAGCCTGCAGACTGTAAGATTCAGCCGCGCTGTAGGTCGCTAGATTTATTTTGTCTGCGTAGATTTAGATTTCGAGCCACGCTAAGTAGTTCGATAGATTCAAGATTCATTACAGTGAGTCGCAGTCAGGACGTGTATATGTGACAATATTAATGTTGTTGATCTCGATCGATCCAAATTCTCGTATCTATTTTCTTTTATCTATCGGCTCTAGTCAACGTTTTGTAGGCCACGCACCTCAATTGCAAGCTGAGATAGAAGGGCTTTACGTCAAGTGACCTTAATTTCATCTTTTGATACGTAGCTTTCAATCCGCCGCTGATGGAAACAGCGAATGCGAGCGCAGGTGCTCGCGATCGACGAGCTGGATATCGACGCCAGGCACATTCCGCACATGCCAGGCAATGGCACATCGCGTCCGTTCTGTCTGTTGTCTTCTGATCAGTGCTTCGGGGCAGGTGGAGCAGCGTACGCGTGGAGGAGGCGGCGCGGGCGCTGGAGGAGAGCCAGGCGGCGGGGCGCAATGCGCAGGACGACATCCGCTCCCTCGAGCGCGAGCGCGAGGGCCTCAAGGTGCCTTCTTCCTCCCTTCTCGCCTCCCTTTCGTTCGGGCGCTGCTGAGGCGGCGGGGCGGGGCGGCGCAGTCGGAGATCGCGCGGGCGACGGCGGCGCTGCGGGAGCAGGAGGCGGCGACGCGGGCGGTGGAGGAGGAGAAGGGCGCCTCGGCCTCGGCCGCCCGCGCGCTGGACGACGCCAAGGCCCTCGTCGAGGCGCGGCTCGCCGAGTCGGAGGCGGCGCGGGCGGCGGCCGAGGCGGAGCTCGAGTCGCTCCAGAGGGAGCTCGCGGCCGTCAAGAAGGAGCGCCACGGCCTCTCCAACCAGGCTAGCCGCCCCGCCCCGCCGCGCAGAGCTGAGCTGAGCTGGGAGCGTCGCTGAGCTGTCGGGCGGGGCAGGTGGCGCAGCTGGAGGAGCTGCAGGCGGCGGAGTCGGCGGCGGCGAAGGACGCGCGGGGGCGCCTGGCGGAGCTGCAGAAGGAGAAGGCGGCGCTCGAGAACCAGTTCGCGGTGGCCAAGGGCGAGCGGGGGGGCCTGGAGCGCGAGCTGGAGCAGCTGCGCGAGGCGAAGAAGGGCGACATCAGCAAGCTGAAGGAGGCGGCGGAGGCGGAGAACCTGCGGCTCGTGCGGGAGCGCGCCGAGCTGCAGACGCGGCTCGAGGTCGAGCTCTCCGAGTCGCAGCGCCAGGTCTCCACCCTCGGCGAGATGAAGGTCCGCCAGACGAGCCGCGCCCCGCCCCGCGCCGCGCCGGGCTCGTCTGATCGGCGGCGGCCGCGCAGGCGGCGCTCGAGCGGGACCTGAACGACGTGCGGGAGAGGCGGCGCGTCCTCGGGGACCAGCTCAGGGTGCGGCCGGCCCGGCGCCGCGTGGCCGCTCTCTTTCTGAGCGGGCGGGGCGGGGCGCAGGACACGGAGGCGGCGAAGGAGGCGGCGGAGGCGGCGCTGGCGGCGGCGCAGGCGCGGGGCCGCAAGCTCGAGGCGGACCTCGCGGAGGCGCGGGACAAGCTGGCGCAGGCCGACGAGGCGCGGCGGGCGCTGGAGGCCGAGCTCGAGCGCGCCCGCGCCGCCGGCGAGAAGCTGGCCAAGGAGAAGGCGGCGCTGGAGGCGGCGGCGGCGGAGCTCGAGCGGGGCAAGGAGCGGGCCGAGCGGGAGCGGGCGGCGGCCGAGGAGGAGGCCTCGAAGCTGCAACGGGAGGCGAGCCACACGCAGAAGCACCGGCGCAACCTCGAGCAGTCCAAGGTGCCCCGGGCCCGCCCGCCCGCCGCGCCGCCGCCGCTCGTCGCCTGCTGAGCCCGGCGCCGGCGCGCGCAGACGGTGCTGGAGGGCGACGTCGCGAGGCTCACGGGCCGCTGCCAGGCGCTGGAGACGGAGCGGGCGGAGCTGGCCGAGCGGCTGACGCGGGCCGACCGCGCCCGCAACGAGGCCGCGAGCGAGCTCGACAGCGCCGTCGACAAGCGGAAGGAGCTCGAGCGGGAGAAGCGGCGGCTGAAGGAGGAGCTGCACGAGGCGGAGGATCGCGAGGAGGCGGCCCAGCGCGAGGCGGCGGCGCAGCAGGCGCGCGCCGAGCAGGCGGAGGCGGGCGGGGCGCGCCTGGCGGAGAAGCTCGCCGCCGAGGAGCGCAAGTGCGCGAGCGTCGGCGCCGAGGCGGAGGACCGCGCGCGGCGCCTCGAGGCGCTCGCACAGGAGGTCCGCCCCTCCGCTCGCGTTCTCGAGCCCGCCCGCCCGCCCGCGCCGACGCGCGGCGCCGCGCGCGATCGCAGCGGGACGAGCTGCGGGGGCGCCTCGGGGCCGAGGAGGAGGCGTGCCGACAGGCGCTGGCGGGCGTGGCGCGGCTGGAGCGGGAGCTGGCGCGGGCGACGGGGGACTACGAGGAGGCGGAGGGGCGGGCGCGGGAGCGCGAGGGGCGCGTGGCGGAGCTCGAGGAGCAGCTCGCGGAGGAGCACGAGGCGGTCGCCGCCGCCACGTCGGAGAACGGGCAGCTGCACGAGCGGCTGCGGGAGCAGGAGCTGCTGGCGCAGGACCGCGGGGCGGCCGTCGAGAAGCTCAAGGCCGAGCTGGAGGGCGCCCAGCGGGAGGCGGCGGTCGCATCGGGAGGCCACCGCCTCCGGGGTGGCGTCGGGCGTCGAGGCGCCGGGATCGGGATCGGGGGCCGGCGCGGGGGCCGGGTCCGGGCGAGCCGCGTCGATCGAAGGCCCAATATATTTAAATTGCAAGCAGTTGTCCGCTGGGAAATTACAGCAGTCGGGGCGCGGCCGCGGTGGGGCCTGATCGCGAGCGGGGGAGTGGGAGGGGAGAGCCCCTTGGGACGCGGTGGGGGGAGAGCCGGGGAATGGGGGGGAGGGGGGGGGGCGGGAAGGGGGGAGGTGGTGGGTTTTGGGGGGGGGGGGGGGGGGGTGCTGCACGCTGTGATTAATTTTGAAGGGGGATCATGGAGCCGGAAAGGGCAGCTGCTGCCGCTGCTGCTGGTGCTGGAGCGCCACGCGGAGCTGCTGCTCGCTCTGCTGGGCCCGCTGCAGCTCGAGGAACAGGGCGCCGAGATCGGCGCCCGGGGGCAGCTGCAGCGAGCCAGAGCCCGAGCTCGCGATCGGGCCCGGGCCCGGGACCGGGACCGGGGCCGCGCCGCAGCTGTACAAATAGCCGTAGGGGGCGAAAGAAGCCTGGCCATGGCCAGGAGGGAAGCCGGCACCGTAGGGGGAGAAAGACGCCGCGGGGGGCTGGAAGTGGAGAGGGGCGGCCGCGGCCACGGACGCCGGCCACGTCAGGGCGGGGGCCGCGGCCGGCGCTGGCGGGGATCCGGAGGTGGTGAGGGTGCTCGAGGAGGCTCTGCGCTTGGGCTCCGCGTCCTCGTCCTCGTCCTCGCGATCGCCGTCGTCGTCGACGTCGGCGTCGGCGGGGCGGGCTCCAGATCCAGATCCAGAGGGGGGCGCACTGCCCCGGCCCCGGGCGCCGCCGCTTCTAGCGCTAGCGCGGCCCCGGGCTCCGGATCCGCCCCTGGCCCTGGCCCTGGCGCCGCCACTCTCCGTTGCGGCAGGCCCAGGCCCACGTGCGGACTTGGCCGGGCGCCTGGTGCTGGTGCTGGGGCCGGTGCCGCGGCCGGCGGCAAGCCTAGGCGCCCCACGGGCCTTCGAGGCGGGCTCCGAGCTCGCGCCGGCGGGGCCCGCACCCTGCGACGTCGACGGCCCCGCGGCCGGGGACGACTGCTCGCGATCGCGCTCCTCGCGGTCGCGATCGGCAGCTTCAGATTCCACAACGGCGCGGGTGCGCTTCTTGCTCCTGCTCCTGCAATTGCAACCGATACAGTAAATCTCTTCATATTTGCTTTCATAATCACGAGAAAATTGCGGCTTACGTTTCGCCGCCGTCATTGCCAAAGTTGGGCCGCTCGCCTGCCTTCTTGTCTTTAATTCTCCTGCACAAAATAAACACTAATGTCAGCAACAAATTCTTGCAATGTATGTATTTATAATCGCTCGAGGAGCTCGAGGACAGACTTGAGAACGGCGTGGCGGTTCTTCGCGTACATGCCCTCAAGCTTCTTGATGCCGTCCGGGCCTTTCGAGAAGTAGGTCCGGAGGCGCGGGACAATGTACTTCTCCATGTACTCGGCGTCGAATTCGAAGCGCTGGAGATCGTCGGCGCTGATATCCTTGGCGTCGCGCTTCCTTGATACCACATCAAACCTGCGTGCGTGGCGAGGCACTCGAGATCAGTACAACACAAGTTAAAACCAAGCAGCATAGCAGCACAGCAGGCGCGCGCACAGGCAGTCCATCTTCTCGACGGCAAGTCCAGTGATGAACCTCGTCTGCTTGTCCGTGGCATCCTCCGTCAACAGGCGCGCTATGCGGGCCAGAGAGCGCGCGAACTTGACGTTTATCTGTGATCATCGGATCGCGATCGATATCATGAATTTGGTAGCTGGTTTATCTGTTTATATGTTTTTCTTTTTACTGTAAAGCAACGTTTATAGTCGAAGAAGTTAACGTTTAAGGCACCTTTTTCTCGTACGATTCTCTGTACTTGGCTTCATCACCGTCAAAGAAGACGGTCGTGGCAAAGTCATCGGCGATTCGGTCGCCGCCCTTCGTCTGCTGCGGGGTTGCGAGGTCGACGTCAGGCTGTATATATATGTAAGGTACAATTCATGTATATGTATATAATATAATTATAATTATATAAGCTGCATGCATATGGGCGGCGTTAACGTTAAGCCTGCCAAATATTTTAATTGGAGCGCGATCGCCTTGGTCTCCAGATCTAGATCCGCGCCGCTCTTCGAATCCATCTTCGACTGGCCGCCGGCGCCGGCGCCGGCGGCCGCGAGGGACGCGGCGCGCTCGCACTTGAGGTCGGCCTGCAGCATCCTCGCCGCCGGCTCGAAGCGCGGGTCCGCCAGCAGGTCCCCGGGCTCGTCCTCCCGCGCCATCAGGTAGAAGTAGAGCTCGCGCTCCGCTCCGACGCCGGGCTCGCTCCTCAGCACCCGGTAAGCGCCCTGCGAATCCGGAGATCGATCGCGCGCGCGCGCGCGGCGGCGCGAGCGCGGCACTTACTCCGTCATTTCCTATCTCCGCGAAGACGCCCGGCCTCTTCAGGTACAAGATGGCGAGCTGCTCCATCGACACGGCGCTCGGGATGCGGGCGCTGGACATGAGCTCCCCCATAAGGTGCGCGAAGGCGCCGCGGCCGCGGGGGCACGTGCACTGCAGCTCGTCGACACTGCATGTGCCTACGACGAGGGACTCAAAGCCCAGGATGCGCGGAGGCGCCGGCGCCTGGCCTTCACCCGCGATCGATCGCGAGACGACGGCTTTCACGCCATCACTGACGCCGAGGCTGTAGTTCCTCCAGCTACAGTGGCTGCTGCTCTCGCGCTCGTCGCCCGACATCGATATCCCAGCTGCAGCCGATGAGCTGCGCGCATGCAGCGATATCGATATCCAGCGCTAGCGCCGGCCAGCGCGCGATACTGTCGAATCAGTGTCGATATCGCAGGCTTCGCAGCTCGGGCAGCCGCTGAGCTGCGTGCACGCGTGCCGCGCATGCAGCTGCAGCCCGCCGCCGGGCCGCCGGGCCGCGCTGCGGCAGTGGTCGCCGCTGGTCGGCACTATGTGAGGCTGTAGTGCCGCTGTACGCTCGGCACTTGGCGGCGCATCATGGCATGCAGATTGGGCCATGGCCATGTGCGGCGATCGCGAATAAGCGCCCAAGTCCGCAATGAAAAAAAGCGCCTCGCGATCGCGATCGCAGCGCGCCCGGCGGCCGCGGGCAGCTGCAGCCTGCAGCGGCGCGCGGGCGCCGGCGCCGGCACTGCCGCAGTGCGCATGCATGCGCAGGCGCCCGCTGATCATGAGCTCGAGTCTGCAGCCGGCGCGGGCCATGCCCAGTGCACGTGCCGGCGCCGCCTACCGTAGTACAGCTGCAGGTATACGTAGGGTTGCCGGGGCTGCGCGCGGGCCCGCGGCTCGGCCCGTTGAGCTACCGCCGCCTACCGGTACCGGTAGCGTTGTGCTGACCGGGCCTGTCCTTACATTAATGTAAGCCCCGCCCTGCCCCGCCCCGCGTCCGCCCCGGGCCCCGGCCCGCCCCGCCATGTCCCACCCCGCCCCCGGCCGCGGGCCCCTCGACCGTCGGACGTCCTGCGCTGTCCCGCCCCGCGCATGCCCCTCCCCGGAGTCCCCGCCCCGCCCCGCCCTGCCAGAGCCCCATGAAGGGCAGCTAGTTGGGGTGAAGGTAGAGGGGGGCCGGCGCCGGGCGCCGGGGTGGGCCTTGAGCTGTCGAGGGCTGTCGAGGGCTGGCGTGCACGTGCACGTGCCGCAGTGCCCACCCCACTGAAGCTGGACTGATGCCGAATAAAGTAGTACATTAGTTCTAGTTATATTTATCCAATTACTTGCAGTGCTTATAATAATTAAGGTTGTTCGTAAGAAGAAGGGATTCGTTTAACGTTGAAGTTACTTGAAGCCGCGGCGCGGCCCGGCGGCGCCCGCGGCCGTCAATATTAAGGGCCGCGGGGCCGGAGGAGCGAGGAGAAGAAGCGGGAGATTGACCCCGGCCCCGGCCCCGGCCCCGGCTCCCGAGGAGGAGAAGAAGAAGCAGCGGCCGTGGTGCCGGCGGCGGCCGCGGTACCGGTACCGGTCGCCACTGGCGACGATACCGATTCCGGTATCGGTGCCGGCCCCTTAGGAGAGGGGGCGGAGCAGGCGGCGAGGGCGGCGCGCGCCGCGAGGGTGCGCGGGTGGTCCCCCGGGAATATGGCGGGAAAGCGGCCGTACTCCTGCACCCGCCAACGCCCGGCCGACCGCCGCGTCAGCTCGAGATAGGGCGGATAAAAATTTAAATTCAATCAAATTCACTTATGGAAACTTAGATTTAGAAATTATAGCTCAATTAACAGATCAGGCCGGACAGGGCGGGGCGGAGGCGGGTTCTGGCCAAGGGCACCTTTAGGGCCTCGCGGAGGGCCGAGGCGGCGCGGGGGGCGTCCCCCAGTCGCGCGTACTCCGTGCCCAGCGCGTAGAGGAAGTGCGCCAGGAGCGGCGTCTCCCCCCTGCGCCACAGAACGCCAGAAAGTTGAGCTTGATCAGTAAGAAATAAAGCTCGAGCTTAAGCTCAAGCTTAAGCAAGAAACAACAGGATGTCGATAGTTAGAGATATCTTAAGGTTAAAGCTTGGATAGGACATGATAGAGAAACTCAAGCTCAAGCTCAAGCTCGCCTCCAGTCGAGGGTGCGCTGGAGGAGGCAGACGAGGCGGATGGCGGGGACGAGCAGGGCCGGCGCGAGGGGCGTCGCCCGGAAGGAGGAGCGGATGTCCAGCAGCGGGCTGGCGTGGAGGGGCCCCGGGCGGTCCTTCACGACGCGGAGCGTGCGGCGGTAGTGGGCGAGGAATTCGACGTAGCGTCCGGCGTGCAGCGCCGCCACTCCGCGGTTCGCCTAAGCTCAAGGCTTAAGCTGTAGAAGCGTAAGGCAGAAACCGCGGCGGCGGCACGCACGCAGCTGTAGAAGACGCAGTTGTCGTAGTCGGGGTCCTCCTGCCCGTCGGGGGTACATGAGTCGGAGCGCCTCCGAGAAACGTTCGGGCCGGGACTCGAACCGGGTTCATCTGGACGGCGACGGCGTGCTGCAGGTTGCCGTTCTCGCGCTCGATGGCGGGCCAGTCCCGCGTGTTGAGGGCGACCCGAACTGCGCGGGCCGAGCTTTAAGAGGCGCGGGAGAAGACCGCACGAGAAGGCCAGCGAATGGCGAGCCGAGCGCAGGCCAAGCTTGCTAGTGGGCCCGGGGCGGGCGGCGGGCGCACGGAGCATGACGACCGTCCCGAGCTTGACTCGGAAGTCGCTGGCGCTGAGAAGCCCGCCGGATTCGAACCTGCGCGCCCCGTCGGCCGGGCGGCCGTCGGCGCGCGCCCGGCGCCGGCGCGATTGCGAGCTCGAGCCGCAGCCGCAGCCAGCGCACCAGTAGCACAGCTTGGCCGTCTCGGCGGCCTTCTCGTTCTGGTTGCGCCGCGCGTGGCTGACTGCGATGCCGCGGATCGCGATGCTCTCGGCCACGCACGGCGAGAGGCGCCGCCGCTTGACCAGCCCCCACCTGCGCCGCGCCGCGCCACGCCCGACAAAATGCTTAAGCTTCTCTGAAAGACGCTTCTAGGAAGCTTTGAGAAGCTCTGGAGCACTATCAGAACGTCCAGGGCGTTCGGCGGCCATGGGGTGCGCCTAATTGGAAGGGCGCGTGCGCACGCGGCGTAGAACGCCTTGCAGGCCTCCTCGTCCTGCGCCGGCCGGCGCCGTCAGCGCGGCCCAGGGACAGGGGGTGGAAGGGGGGGGGGGGGGGGGGGGGTACGGACCTCGAGGTTCTGGAGGAGGCGGTACCCGAGGAACGAGAGCGCCTGCGCATCGCCGATCCCTTAGGAAGACAGAAAGTGGGACCCGCGTGACGGACGGACCTGGGCGTAGGGCCGGGGGCTCTCCTCGCCAAGGGGCTCCAGGAACGCGACGGCGAGGCGCGCGAGCTGCACGAGCTGCGGCACGGGCACGAGCGCCATGTCGTGCGCCAGGCCCGTGAAGGGCGGGACCAGCGCGTCTGCCAGCCGCCAGCTCCGCTCACACGCCGCCACCAGCTTCTCCCTGCGCGCGCGCCGTTGGACCCGCGGCCGGCGCCGGCGCCGGCGCGAGGCGGGCCGTCTCGCACGGCGCGTCGCGGGAGAAGAATAGGATGCTGCGCGGGGGCACGCGCGCGCGCGTGTCGGCGGAGGCCGAGACGGAGATCGAAGCTGGGCGCGGGGCGCGGCGCACCCGTTGACAGCAGAGCCGACGAGGCTGCCGAGTAGGGCCCGCTCCGGTGCGACGGAGCGCGCCGCGGCCCGCAGCAGCAGCGCCCCCCGCCGCAGGTCACGCTGCCCCGACGGCGCCGACACGAACCGCGAGTCCAGCGCCGGCCCTGACGCTGCGCGCGCGGGGTCAGCGGCGCCGGCCAGGCACCGAAGGGGCGCACCGAAGGCGCGGAGAAAGGCGGCGGCGGTGTCGGGCGAGGGCGCCGCGGCGAGCGCCCGCAGCGCGGCGCCGGCGCGCTCCTCGAAGGCCGCCCGCGCCGCGCCGCTCTCGAAGACGAAGTCCGCCTCGCTCCGACCGTCGGCCAGAGCCGCGCAGGGCCGGGGCTTCGAGCGCCGCGGCCGGCGCCGGCGGCGGCTGAGGCGCGGCTTCGGCGTCGGCGCCGGCCTCGGCGGAGGCGGCCGCGTCGATGCGGCGGAGGAGCTCCTCGCTCGCCTCCAGCGCCGGCTCCGCCCGCCGCGCCCGCCGCGCCGGCCGCTCCTGCCCCCCGCCGGGCGCCTCGCCCTCCCGCGCGCCGACGACCAGCGCCTCCAGGCCCGAGACGACGGCGGGGTCCAGAAAGGCTGCGGGGAGAAAGGAGGGAAGGCAGCGTCAGCGAGGGCGAGGGCGAGGGCGAGGGCGCTGCCGGCGGGCCGCGCCGCGCACCGAGAAGGGGCGGACTCGCGTTGCGCTGAGCGACCGCGCGGGCGGCGCGCTCGAGCGGCGCGGCGGGGTCTTCATCGTGGTGAGGCGCCTGAGCGAACGCGGCGCTCACGCCGCAGAGCCATCGCTCCGAGAAGGAGGAGGGGCCTCGAGCGCCGTCGGGCTGCGTGGACGACTCGGCGCCCGGGCTCGAGCTCGCGCCCCCCTCGCTGGACGAGTCCAGCAGCGACGGCATCGAGGTGGGCGAGCTCGTCGACGGGCCGCGGTCGGACAGGGCCGCCCCGAGCGGGGACAGGCCTCCGGGGGACGGCGCCCCGGCGGGTCCGGAGGCTTTTAGGCGGAACACGAGGCGGGCACCCGCGAGCGGCGCGCCGTCCTCCGCCCGCCTAGCAGAGAGCTCCACTTCGTGCTGAGAACCCGAGAAGCTGCGCGCGCAAAGGCAGGCGGTCAGCAGGATTCGCTCGCGCGGGCGGGCGGGGGTTCGCGTTCGCGTTCGCGTTCAAGGCGGGGGGCGCAGATGACCTGAAGGGGCCGACGCTGCCGTCCTTGCCAGCTAAGAGGTACAAAGCCCAGTCGGCAGACTGCCGCCGCGGTGCTCGATAAGCGGCCGGGCGCTCCGCGTACGTTTCGGCGCGGCGCGCGGGGCGTGTGCTACGGCGGCGTGCCGCGCACCTGCGCGGCAGTGCTGCTCGCACTCAACTTGCTCGCTGACAGCAAGATGCTTGTTCCAGCGAGTGCGGCCGCATCGGGGAAGCGCAGCCTGCGAAATTAGCCGGTCATGACCATCGATCGGTGGCGCAGCGCAACGCGCAGACCAGTGCAGTTGACCGGCCACTGTGTTAAAGAAAAGCGCGCTTGTTGCAGAAGCATCCTCAACCTCTGTGGAAGCGTCCACCTTCTCAAAGACGGGGCCGTCGGCAAGTCCACACGCCTCCGATCTGCCAGATTGATGCCGTTCGGGAACGCCGGCGTAACGCAGTGGTCGAAACGCGCATACGCACGACGGCGGCCGCCCCTGCGCCCTTGGCGCCAGACGAAGCACGCTGATCATCGGTCATCGGAGAACGCGATGCGCGGCTGGTTCGCGGCAATTGCCCCCATGGCCAGTTCGCGAGCTGCGGCCAGACTCCTGCTGCTGATGTTGACGTCCTGCCCCAGTTCGGCAACTATAGCCAGTTCGGCAACTATACTGATGATAGCCAGCCAGACTCCTGCTGCTGATGCGCTCGTATGGGCCGATGGGCTGCAGCTTGCGTCACTTGCGGCGGCAATGCGGCCCTGAGGCCGGGTACAGTGGCGATCTCGAGAATTCGATCCACGCGTATATACGTACGTACGCGCACGCGAATCCGTATACGTACGCGTATACCAGTATATGTGCGCATGCAACGTCAACTGCCCGGCGGCGCCGGCCGGCGCCGACCATGCTGCAACTGCCGCAGTACTAGTGCGAACAGCTCATGAACTGCGCTGCAGTGCGATCTGTATACGTACACACAGCTGATGAATTCGAACTGCCATGAATCGATCATCGGATATCGGAATCGATTTGCGAGACGGAGCCAAGACGCGCGCGGGAGCCGCCCCCCAAGCAGATGATATCGTTCATATCGGAATCGATTTGCCAGCTGCAGAGATCGATCGACGAGGCCCCATGGCCATTTGCGTGGCCAGCCGCAGGGGGCACGCTGTCAGGCAAACTTGCCAACGTTGAAAGCTTAAGCCTTGAAGGTCAGAAGAGGAGGCCGCCGCCGAGGGCCCCCAGGCCGAGTGCGCCGATGATCAGCGCCGCGCTCTTGATGCCGGCGTTCGGGTCCCGCTGCGATAATCAAACGTGAGCGCGAGCGCCTGTACATGTGCTGTGGGTGAAATATGCATCTGGAACTCGAGCGAAATTAAAAGAGAGCTATAAAGCTGATAAGGAAGCTGACTCCAAACTAACAGGCAGAGCTTTAGATCTAAGAGAGCTCTTTTTTAGGCGCACGAGGGGCCGGTTGCCGGCGGCGAGCTTGAAGCGGCGGAAGGCCATCACGAAGACGTCGCGCTCCAGGGGCGACGAGAGCACCATCATAGCCCTGGGATCAGGTGAGGCCGGCCCGAGGCCCGGGCTCAGGCTCAGGCGATGCGCACCGGGCCTGCCCGGCGACGAGCATGAACTCGTTCGGCACCGTCGGCGACGGCTGGACCTGGAGGGGGGTGGGGGGGTCAGGGCGGCCGGGGTACAGGCGCTCTAGATGCGGAGGGCGGGGCGGGCGCACGTCGGCGGACATGAAGGGGAGCCGCGCCTCGGGCTGCCGTGGGCGCCGGGGGTCAGATCAGATCAGATCAGATCAGATCAGATCAGATCAGATCAGATCAGATCTGAGCCGGGGGCGCCCACCTTCTGCAGCTTGATCCGCTCGAAGTTGAGGTTGATGGGCCGCGGGGCGAGCTGGCCGTTGGCCACCCGCTGCTGGCACTGCGGGCGGCGCTCAGGGCGCGGTGGGCCGCGCGCGCGAGAAGCGAACGAAGCCGAGGGGGCGCACGTTGAAAGAGGCGGTCCCGCTCGAGACCATCCTGCGCACGGTGGGCATTGCAAGTTACATTGCGCCTAGAAAGGTTCTAGAAGAGAAGCCGCGCACCGGTCGACGGCGGCGACTAGGGCGGGGTCCAGGGGGATGGCCCCCAGGTCGAAGTAGGCCGGCGGCGCCGCCCGCTGCCCCGCCGCGTTCATGAAGCTCACCTGAGATCGAATGTCAGATTCCGTTAACGTTGAGGGATCGAATTCGACTCGAACTCGCGGGCGCGCCTCGCAGCGGATGAAACGGCCCATGTCGTCGCAGCTGGGTACGTAGAGGGGCCCGACTCCGAAGGGGACGGGCTGGTACCCCGCCGCGTCCCCGCGGGACCACGCGATCCCGACGGTGTTGTTTCCTACGAACTTGGGGTTGCACTCGACGCGCAGAGGCTCGCCCCGCGCCACGCGGCCCACGATCCTGCGCGGGCCACGCCACTCAGCGGCTGGCAGGCGCGGCTGAGGGGGGCGGGGCCCGGGGACTCGCCTGACGGGTACATCTGCCTCGAAATCCTTCTTCAGACCGAAGAACTCCCGAACGCTGCGCGCGCGCTCGCGTCGGCATCCGCGGCAAGGCTTGCGGCGGGCCAGCTGCCAGGCGGCCGACGCGCGGCGGCGCAGCGGCGTCATCCCCCCGAATCTCTCGACCACGCAGATCTATACATGAATTAGATGTAGGGCAGCCGCGCTCCCCGCACGCAGTCCGGGGCGGCCGCGGGCGAGCGCGTCCGCTGCGGCCGGCCCAACGCTTCGCGGAACGCTGTTGCCGAGCGCACCTGTCGAACAGCGACGGTTCCTGCGCGCCGACGCCCAACGTCAGACACGGCGGGCGGCGCATGCGCCGTGCAGTCTAGCTTGGGCGGCCCGGCGAGGTAGCAGGGAAAGGTCGGTTCGGCGAGGTGAGCGCAGCGTCGGCAATAATGGCCGAGCTACGGCTACAGCGCGGAGCCAGAGAGACGCCTACGTGGGCAGGCCAAAGGTGCACGAGGTGGCGCAACGCACCTCAACGGCCGCAGCGCCGACCCGCGTTTGGTACACAGACGCAGAGGCCGCGGGCTGGGCCTTGCTGGCGCCAAGCTTCTCGCTGCCGGGCTTCATTGCTGGAGACCAGTCGAGGACGTGCGCCTCGCACTCGTGCTGGAAAGGATTTCCACGCTCTACTAGCTCAAACCCCGTAGGGCTGCGTGCACTGGGGCGACTGCAGCGGGCCCGAGAGCCTTGGCCGAAACGTCGCGTACCCCCCACACTTCGCTTGGCGCTCGCGGCGCGATGGCCGACGACCCAGAAGCAACTGTGGCCGGCGAGATGGCGGATGTTATCGCAGCAGTCAAGCGGGATGATGCATCGCTTACTTCCGTGGAGTGCGGGTTCAGCAAGCTCGAGGACGGGGACGTCCAGCGCCTCGCAGCCGCGCTGCGGGACAATTCGCAGGTCACCAACCTGAAGCTGGAAGGAAACGAGGCGCGTATAGCGAGGAGGGACCGCGGGATGAGCTGTGCTGAATCATGAGTCCCTCGCAGATCCACGATGCGGGCTGCACTGCGATCTGTGAGGTTCTAGTCAACAATGGCTCCGTGAAATTGCTGGACCTCAGCCACAATCACGTTGGCTTGTCCGGTTCGTCCTCCGTGATTGCCTCCCGGCACGCGCGGGCCTCCCTCGCCGCTCTCCGACCGAGGCTATTCGCAGGCGCCCAGTCGCTGGCGCGTGTCCTCACGGCGAACTTCTCCCTTACGACGCTGCAGCTGGATGGGAACTCGATCCGAGACGAGGGTGCCGCGACCATCGCCGCAGCGCTAGCGGAGAATGCCATTCTGGAGACTCTTACGATGGAGAACAATAGCATCGGCGAGATCGGAGCAAGCGCAATCAGCGACGCCCTGAAGGTCAACACGACTCTCACCAAGCTGTGCCTCAAGGACAATATCCTCGAGGACACAGGGGCGAGCCACATCGCGGAGGCGCTCAAGGTTCGTTCGAACCGCTCTGCGGGACACTAGCTCGCACTAGTGCTCGTCGAAGCGGCCGCCAACGGTCCTTATGTTGGTTTCTTACCTGCTCTCCGCAGGTCAACGGGAAGCTGCTTTACGTAGATCTGCGCAACAATCGCATCGAGGATGAGGGGCTGTGCCACCTTGCCATCGGCATTGCGATGAGCCGGGCGCCCTTCGAGGTCGTGGACCTGCAGACGAACCTGTGCGGGCAGCGCGGGTTCAAGGCGATTCAGTCCGCGATGAAGAAGAAGTCTTCTACCGACATTCGCATCACATACGACGGTCCGTTGCCGCCGCCCGCGCCCCGAGCTACTTCCTCTGATGGCCGGTCGCGCAGAGGAGCAGGCAAAGGAGTGGGCGAAGAACCCGCCTCGGAAACAGAAGCGGGAAGAGGTCCCCGACGTGCCGAACAGCCCCGTGCGCACGCAGCTAAAGCTAAAAGAGGTCGGGGCCCGCCGGCTGATCCCCTGCGCAGGAGGAGGCGCTCGCCGACGCGCTGATGTACTCCGCGAGTAGCAACGAGGACGAGATGAAGCAGGTGCTTTCTTTCCCTTACGAGCGAGCGAGCGTGCTCTCCTTTCGCTCACGCGCTGCGCCCGCCCGCGTCGCAGATGATGGGTGAGGACGAGATCCTTGAGGACTTCGCGGAGGGCTTGCCGGCGACCGAGCCCGACGCAAAGCTCGGCGCGCGGCTCAACCGCATCCTGAACGTCCTGCAGACGGCAGTCACGGGCCAGAACCAGGTCCGGCCCGGCCGGCCTCCGTCGCCCCGCGCCCTCAAACCCACGGGCCGCCCCAGGACACGGGCAAGGACATCAAGCCAGACGACCTCCCGCCCGTCATCAAGCGCATCTTCCAGCGCGTCGATGACCTCCTCCCCGCCCTCCGCAAGCCGCCGGCGCGTCCCCCTTTCTTTCACCCCACCAGCCGTGCACCGCGCCGCCCACGTCGAGCCGAGCTGACGGGCGAAGCAGACGCCGAACGACGTGACGCTGTCGTGGGGCCAGCTTACGCCGCGGCTCGGCTCGACGCGGATGCGCGCCGTCGAGGTCCTCGCCTGCCTGATGCGCACGGGCTACTACTGCATCCTGGAGAAGTTCCTGCAGCCCGGCCACGTCGTCGAGATCTGCCTCGTGCGCCGCCCAGCTAGCCTCTAGCTTAGCTCAGCTCTGCCTAGCTCAGCTGGCTCGGCGCACTCCCGCACTCCCGCGCGCCAATATGATGAGACCAATCGCAAAACCTCGTACTAAGTTTCTGATCCATTGTGATCGACTCCTTTACTCTTGCAACTGATCCTCCGCTGGACTAGCATCGCGTCCTAGCCCCTGGCCCATCGTTGTCATGCTTGCTAACCTCCTCTCCTCTTCCTTTCCGCAGGACCTTTTCTTCCAGTTCTTCTGGAACAACACGCTGCACCACGTTGTGGAGGAGATGGTCTACATGTACCTCAACGGCGAGAGCTCCGACCTCCGGCCCCCGGTACTCTCCTCCTCTCTTTCCTCTTTCTTTCGTTCCCTTCTGAGCCCTCTCCTTTCCTGCAGATCCTGACCAAGTTCCGCCTCATCGAGCGCATCCTGGACGCGCACGAGCAGGCGGAGCGCGACTGGGTGCTCCACGTGACGCCCCACAAGGGCAAGGGCGGCGAGACGGAGGTCAGCCTGAGCATCAACTCGGCCGACGTGGAGGAGAAGGTCGGCCACAAGATGTGCGTACCCGTCCCGCTTCGTTTCCTCTACCCCCCTCCCACCTCATCGCCCCGGCCCCGCCGACGCGCCGCCGCAGCGCCCCGCCGAAGATCCACCGGCGGGGGTACATGGGCCACGTCTTCCGCATCGCCAACTCAATCGTGACGGCGGCGAGCAAGTACCCCGAGGTCGAGGCGGCCCTCGCCGGTTCGCCGCGTACCCCCTCCCCCCAGCCGCGCCCGTACCCCCCTCACGCCGCGCCCCCGCGCAGAGAACGAGGAGTGGCACGAGTTTGTCCGCGAGAAGCTGAAGGAGGTGAACGAGCAGCAGACGATGCTCATCGGGGGCGAGCCGCCCCAGCGCAACGCCGCCCCGGAGCTCGGCTCGCAGGACTGGGCCAACTGGATAGCGTGCGCCCGTGTAGTTAATCTAATAAAGGATCTTAAGATCCTTTAAACAATCTCCTTTTTAGCTAATAACGCACCTCGGCGTCGGCCTCGTCCCGCGGGGGCGACGAGAGCTCCGAGAGCGCCCTTCTGATGAGGCCCCCGCAGGCTCGCGCTATCGTCCTTCTCGCTGACCGGCGCCGGCGGCGGCGGCGGCGGCGGCGGCGCGGGCAGCCTCGGCGGCGGCCTTGGCGCCTCCATTGGCGGCGGCTGAGGAGTCGAGCCCGTAGAGATTCTCGTACCTCGGCCCGCCGCTCACCCGCCTTTTTCCCTCTCCCATATATTCAGCCCGCTGCCGCTCGCCCGCCGCCCGCCGCCCGCTGCTCGCCCGACAGCCCACGTCTCCCCGCCCGCTTTCCGCCCCATCCCCCACCCCCCACCTTTCTCCCCCACCGCCCCCCTCCCGCGCTCTCAAGTACAGATTTAGACCCGGTTTTTGTATGGCAGGGGCCTAGGCGCATTTTGATTCAATCGGCCCGCAAACAAAACACAAACGCGAGCGTGTCGTACTAGGGGACTATCATAGAATAGCATAGTTGGCTACCTCGAAAAGCAATGCATTGAATCGAAGCCCAAGACGGGCCCTACTAACTAACTAACTAACTAGGCCAACTCCGGATCCGGCCGCCCCAGCTGCCGCCTACGAGCTACCCCTCCCCGCCCTCCTCCTTCGGCGGGAGCGGAGGGGGTGCCTGGACCTGGACGATGATGGTGGATGGGGGGGGCTGGGAGCTGGAGGCGGGCGCGGGGGCCGGGGCGGGGGCCGGGGCGGGGGCCGGGGCGGGCGCGGGCGCGGGGGCAAAGGCGGCGGCGGCGGCAGCGACGGCGGTGGCGACGGGGATGGGGGCGGAGCGGGAGCGCATGAGGCCGGAGGCGGTCCGCCGGAGCGTGCGGGGAGCTCCACCGGAGCGTCGAAGTAGGCGGCCCACGCGTGGCGGGCGCCTTCCTCGGGCGCCCCGCGCTCCAGGAGCGCGCGGAGGGCCAAGGGGTGCCGCCCTCGGCCGCGGCGCGCGCGGCGCGGGCGAGCCGCTCGAGGTCGCGGGCGGCGGCGCCGCCCTCCCGCTCCACAGCGTCAAGGAGGAGGAGGATCATCTCCGCGTCGCCGTTGGCCGCGGCGCTGAGGAGCGCGTCGCCCTGCGCCGCGCAGCGGGCGGAGACGGCGCGCCCGAGGCCCGGCCTGCTCCGCGCCGAGGCCGCGGAGCGGAGGACGGAGCGGGTGCTGGGCGCCGACGAGAGGACGAGGGACGGGGCGCAGAGGAGCTCGTCGAGGGAGAAGGTCGCGATCTCGGCGACGTCGGGGAGGTCGAGGGGCGGGGCGCCCGGCTCGCCCAGGACGGTGAAGTCCAGCCGGGGCGAGGCCACGCCCGAGGTCGTTGGCAGGGGCGTCGGCGCCTGCGGAAAAGCTCGCAGAGTCAGCGAGTGGGCCGGAAGGGACGATCTCGGGCACGGGCCGGCTCCATCAGCCAGTTACTACACGCTTCAAAGGAACGAACTCCTTCCAGTTATAAAGTGAGGATAAACATGGATCGAATCTTATAATCTTAGGTGAGGATCGGGCCCGGGCCCGGGCGCTGGCTCGGGTCTTATAAGCTCGGGCCCGGGCTCGGGCTCGCCGAATCTTATGGTCTTCTAGTTAAAGCAATATCGATCGAGCAGCGCGGGCTCGCCTGGCGTGTGAAGTCTTCTAGTCTTCTAGTCTTACATTTGATCGAATCTTAAAGTCTTCCAGTTAAAGTTATAGGGTCGGGCTGGCTCGCCTGGCGGGTGAAGTCGGCGTCGTGGACGCGGGCGCCCATCTCCTGGAGGAGGCGCCGGTCCAGCTCCGTCGTGCAGAAGACCCGCCCGTCGTCCAGCTGCACCTCCGACCTGCGAGCGCGCGGGCTTAAGGGACATCTCTAGCTCATATTTGTCGGGTACAAAAGGTCAGGTCTCAGGTCTAGCGGCTTCAAGCCGCCGCCGTTCGTGAAGGCCGCGGGCTTGAGGGACGTCTCTAGCCCATGATCGTCGGTCTCAAGTCTTTAAGACGGCCCGGCTTTGCAGTCATCTCCCACTGGTACTAGTTGGTACGGGTACGGGTACGCACTGTGCGGGCCAGCAGACGCCGGCCTCGACGCGGGCAGCGGAGGCGAAGGCCAGGGGGGGCGTCCCCTCGAAGAGCTCGACCTGAGGACGCGGGGCGGGGCGCCGTCAGTCGGTCGGTCGGTCGGCCACCGAGAAGGGGAAGGCGCGGCTAGAGGAGGGCGCGTGGAAGGGACAGGCCCGAAGGCAGCTGCGGCGCTCTGCCGCCTATCGATCTGGGCGGTGCTCCCTCCCCGATCTCTGCCTGACCCTCCCTCCCCGCCGTGAAGTGCTTCTATCGATCTCTGCCTGACCGCCCCTCCCCGCCGCCTGTGCTCCCCTCTGTCCGCCCGCCCGCCCCTCGCCGGCCCGCGCACCTTGGCCCAGAAGGCGCCGCCGCGCTCGAAGTCGACGGCGAGGGCGCCGCGCCCGCCCTCCGAGGCCACGTCGAAGACGCGGCCGTCGGAGAGGTACAGACGGAACGAGAAGCCAGCCACGTCCTCGGCCCTAAGAACGTAGCGAGTTGAGAAAAGGGTGGGGCGGGGCGGGTCAGGTGAGGCGGACCTGTTGGCGGCGAAGCGGAAGTCGACGCGGGAGCCGGCGATGGGGGCGCCCCCCGGCGCCGGGCTCTCGATCGAGGCCGTGCCTGTTTCTCTTATGAGGGGGGGGGACGAGGAGGAGGGGTACGCGCACAGAAGACGACGCGGGCGTGGAGGTTCTCGGGTGGGGCGCCGTTCGCGGTCAGGTGAAGGGCGTAGGCCCCCTCTGGCATGCACACGTCGAAGGTCTGAGGCGAGTCGGGTCAGGTTCAGGTGAGCGCGGGTCGGGTTCGGGTTCAGGTTCAGGTGAGCGGGGGGGTACCTGGCAGTAGAGGCCGTCCTCGAGCGGCTCGGCGATGAGCGTGCGCGGCGTGAGCATCGTCAGGGGCGCCGCGGCCGCGGCCGCCCTGGCGCCGAGAACGTTAAGAAGGAAAGCGGCGGCGCGGGGGAGAACGGCACGGCACGCACGGGACGAGCGCGCCGGCGACGGTGAGGTCCTTCGTGCGGGCAGACTGCGTCTGCGGCGAGGCCGGTTCGATTCCGGAGGGAGCCCGGAAAGCCGGGGCGGGCGCGGGCGCGCGCGCCTGGGACAGCACGGCCTGGAGATAGGCCCTGTGGTTCGCGGGGAAGTAGGAGCGGACTAGGAAGACGTCTGCGCGGCTCAGACGGCTCAGACGGCTCGGCTCGGAGGGCTCGGTTCGGACGGATCGGTTCGGGGAGGGGGGTACGCGCACATTGGATGACGGGCTCGTCGCGATCGCGATCGGGGTACAGCTGCTCGATGCAGACGCGGTCGGGCCCCGGGGCGGGCGGCTCGGGCAGGGCCAGAATCTCGCCGTGCGGGTCGCCGCGATGCCTCCGCGACTCTGCGAACGAAGTGAGGGTAAGGCGTGCGAACGAAGGACGCCGGCGGGGTACGAGCGAGAAGGCGGCGGGTACGCGCCGCGGGCTTCGGGGTCCAGATCCCGCTGGCTCTGGCCCCCCCGCATCCGCTTTCCGGTACCCCAGTCGTGCCGGGCGACGGTGAGGATCCCCGTGATCGTGACGGTCCACGGCGCGAAGGCAGGATCCGGGTCCCTGCCTCTTCGTCAGGCAGGCTCCGGGGCGCGCGAGCGAGCGCGCGGCGCCGCTGAGCTTTCGCGGGACGCACTCGGACCGGAGGCGAAGGCCGAGGTTGCCTGCGGCGAAAACGAGCGCGTTTGGCGAGGCGCGCGGGACGGGGCGCTCGGGGCGGGTTCGAGGCGAGGAACTGACCGCCCACGCGGCGCGAGAGCGGGACGATCCGGCAGTCCAGGTCGCCGGAGCTCCAGCCGCGACCCGGGCGCGCCGAAACCTCGATAACGACCGGCCCGCCGTTGAAGTTGTCGGCACCCATCCACCTGCGCGGCTCGCGGGCTCATCACCGGCGATCGCGCAACGGAGCGGCAACCGCGGACCGCTGGAACGGGACAACATCGCGGTCCTGATTCTGCTGCTTCACGCTGAATGTATCCAGGGGCTCCCCGGAGGGATCTGCGCGCGCGTTTCACGGAAAGAGCCAGCTCATACGAGTCTGAGTCTCACCCAGCATCTCGCAAAGGAGCGACGGCGGAGGGGTTGGCGCGTTCTTTCCGACTTCAGGGTCAAAGTCTATCTCGACCCGGAGGGTCACGCGCTTGCTCTGCGACCGCATGATGCGGGAGTCGGAACCCGAAGATACGCGTGCTGCACCTGGATGCCTAAAACAGCAAAGGTTACTACGAAGAATCAGGGAACAAAAGCAGCAACCGCACCTCCAACGAAGAACACCTCATCGGTCTGCTGGTTTCGATGCTCCCTGCGCGCCAGCTGCTCGTAAGCCGCGTGGGGTTGGATGAGCGGGGGCCGCACGAGTAGAGAGTGGCCCGGAGTGTGGCGCCAGTCAGCCGCGTCTCGCCCGAAATGGCGTAGCGCATCCGGCGGCCGGTGTTTCCGGGAAGAACTCCGGCCATCTCCAGCTCTTTGGCGCCCGCCAGCGCGGAAATCTCGGATTAATCGTTTAACGATGCTCCGCGGTCCTGTCTAGCACCACGGCGACGTGGCCCGACTTCTACTACCTCGGCAACTTGTACCCCCCAACCTGCTACCTGACTTGGCAGACTCAGTCTGAGCTTCAGCCATGGCTAGGGCGAGGCGTGCCAGCCGGCCGCACCCATCCTCGCACCGGCAGATATCCTAGCCGACCAGGTCCCCAGCACGTGCACGGCGCGCCCCAGGCCCGCCGCAGCCGGTAACCGATCGCGCGATGGCGCCCGCTAGTTTCTTCGTAGCCAACATCGACAACTCGGCCCCATTGAAATCGGTCCCGGATGGCCAATCTTCCGCATGCAAGGCGAACTTCATCCGCCAGGCCGTGAGCTCGGAGACGGCCGCGGACACGATCTTCGGGCTGACAGAGTTAAACGCCAAAACGCAGTGCGCCTCTGAATGCTTTCTTCCAGCGCACGCAGCGCCCTGATCGCGGCCGCCATGGATGCCGCGCAGGGCCCGCCAGATCGCGGAACAGTTCGAGCTGGGGCACGGCGACTACGACTTCGGGGGCCACGACATTTCGATGTACATGGTGCCCCGGCGCTTCACATCGCTCGACAGCTACGTCGCCTCCAAAGTGCGTGGCCTCCTCTCGCTCTTCCGAGCGGATCTATCTAGCTTCGTCTCACGCCGACCCCCGCGCGCGCGCGCCCCCCGCAGGAGGGCAAGTACATCATGGTCCCGCTCCTAGACTCGCTGTCGGACTTCGTCTTCCTCGTCGCCGTCGTCCACTTCCCCCACAAGAAGAAGCGGACCGCCGGGAGCGACGGGAGCGACGGCCTCTGCCGCGCGGAGGAGCGGGCGATGCGCGCGCGGCTCCAGGCGTCCAATCCCGGGAGGCGCGTCTACAGCTTCGTGATCGGCGACTTCAACAGGACGGCGGCCGTCCTGAGGCGGGACGTCGGCTGGGGCCCCGAGTGGTCCTTCGCCGTCGAACGGGACGACAAGATCGACAACGTCGTGTCCCGCGGGCCCGCCGGCGCCGCGCGCATGGTGCGCCCCTCACGGATCTATCTATCTATCTATCTACCTCGCCCCGCAGCTGATCTGATCTGATCTGATCTTCAGGTCTCCGCCGCGTTCGACGGCACGACCCGATTCACGCACGAGCCCCTGCTCGTCGTCTTCGAGCTCATCGCGAGCCCGGAGGCCCCGCTGCCGGCCCCGCCCGCGGCCGTCGCCCCCGCGCTGTCGGAGAAGAAGGAGAAGGAGAAGAAGGAGGTGGAGGGGGCACCGGTGCAGCCGCCCGGGCCCGGAGCCAAGACGCGCGCGGGGGCCGCAGCGCCGCGGAAGGCGGCAGCAGGCGGCGGCGCAGCGGCAGCCCGGGCGAAGCGCGTGGCCCCTCTGGAGGCGCCGGCGGCTCCGACAAAGGCAGCAGCGGGCGCTGGCGCGGCGGCGGCACGGGCAAGGCGCGTCTCCCCCGCGGAGGCGCCGGCGGCTCCGGCGCAGCCTGTACCCCCACCCAAGGCGAAACCCGCACCCCCGCGGAGAAGCCGGCGGCTCCGGCGCAGCCTGTACCCCACCCAAGGCGAAACCCGCACCCCCGCGGAGAAGCTGGCGGCTCCGGCGCAGCGTGCAGCCGGAGGCAGGGCGAAGCCGGCACCCCCCGCGGGGCGGCGGCGGCTCCGGCGCCGCCCGCGCCCGCGGCCAAGGCGCAGGCGCAGGCCCGCGCCAAGCCCGGGGCAGCCCCCAGGGCGCCCGCGGGGCGCCGGGTCCCCGCCTCGGCGAACTGAGATCGCCGGCGCCCGGAGTTTGTTATCGAGATGTCTAGCTGTATAGAAGATTTATATTTCTAGTTAGGCGTCACTAGTACTAGTAGAATTCTGCACAGGCGCAGTCTATGTCCTTCCGCTTCAATCTCTGTTTCAGCCTCCATCAACTTATTCAAATTTCAACTTCAACAAGCAGTTTAATGTCAGCCTCCAGCGGCTTTCAGGTTTCTTAAGCTTGTAGAGACCTCGCTGTAATTTAATTTATCATCTCGATCTCTGAAGCGAAGCGCGCATGTAAAGCCATGCACGTGAACTTACATTTATCTAGATCTGTGCACCGTGGCACGTGAGATTAAATGAGAGGATTCGAATATACTCGATGATCATGATATGGAAAGTATTTGAAAAACACGATTCCCGAGCCTGGGCAGCTGCCGCAGTGCTAGTTATAGCGCTATACCTAACTTGACTTAGAAGAAATGCGACTTCAACTTGGTCGTGGCCTGCGCTTGCGCCTGGAGGCGCCGCGCCGCCTCCTTCTTGGCCGAGCGCTGCGCGTACTGGCCGTGGGCCGCCCCTTTGAGCTTGCTCCGCGTCTCCCGCGGCCGGCCCGGGCCCCGGCCCCGCCGCGCTTCCTCCTCCCGGCGCCTCCGCTCCTCGTCCTCCTCCTCCCGGCGCCTCCGTTCCTCGGCTCGGAAGCGCTCGCGCCGTTCCTCTGTCAGGCGCCGCTCATCCGCCCGGCGCCGCCTGTCGCGGATGCGTCTGACCGCCCTCTCCGCTTCGGTCCGCGGCCCGCGGCTGCTCCTCCTCTTCTTCGGGCCGGGACTCGGGCCGGGGCCCGGGCCGGCCCCCCGCTTTAGCTTCTTCTCCTTGGCCGACGACGCTTCGTAGTCCTCGGGCGAAGGCGGCGGGCGCCGGCGCTTCGTGTTCGAGGGCGGCGGGGCCGCCTCCTCCCCCCCCTCCTCCTCCTCCTCGTCATCCTCCCCCTCCTCGTCATCATCCACCGCCTCCACCTCCTCCTCCTCCTCGCCAGGCGGGGCAGCCCGATCAGAGCCGCGGGGGCGACCGAGAGAAGGCCGGGCCGCACCTCCTCCTCCTCGCCCTCCTCGCTCTCGTCCTCATCCTCCTCCCCCTCGTCCTCCTCGTCTTCTTCCTCCTCGTCCTCGTCCTCTTCGACCTCCCTGTAGCTCGTCACGCGGCGGAGGCTCCTCAGCGCCCCACCGCCCCGCGAGACACGCCCCTCCTCCTCCTCCTCCTCCTCCTCCTCGCGCAGCCGCGCCCTGGCCCGCTTTGCCGGCGGCGCCGAAGGCTCATCCTCCTCCTCCTCCTCCTCCTCCTCTGGCTTGCGCCGGCGCCTTGCCGGCCTGCCGCGGCGCCTGCTGGCCCCGGCGGGCGACCGCGGCACCTCCCCCTCCTCTCCGTCCTGAGCAAGGCGAGGGGGAGAGAGTACAGGGTACACGATCAGAGCCGAAGAGAAAAACTGCGCGGAAAAAGCGCACCGAGGAGGCGCCCTCCTCCTCCTCCTCTTCCTCGTCCTCTTCATGCGTGCGCCTCGACCGTTCCCGCTGCCGCTGCCGCTGCTTCACGGCTGCGGCTGCGGCTGCGGCTGCGGCTGCGGCTTGGGAGCCGGGCCGGCCGCCGGCGCCGACGCCGGCGGCCCGGGAGGGAGACGGGTGCGGGGGGTCGAGCCGCGGGAATGTGCGGAGGAGGGCCGGGGTGCGAGCGGCCGCGGCCCCCTCGCCCTTCCCCCTGGCGTCGCTCCGGCCCCACCGGCCCTCGTTCCGGTCGCCCCCGGGCTCCTTCCTTTCGAGGGCCGGAGGAGACGGTGCCGGTACCGCCAAGGCCGCGAGCCGGGTGGAGAAGCGGGCGGAGGGGGCCGGGTCGGAGTCGGGGGCGGGGGCGGGGGAGGCCCGAGGGGGCGCTGGCTCGGGGGGGAGGGGCTGGCTTCTCCCTGGAAGACGGGGCGGCGGCGGCAGGGGCCGCGGGGGCGGCACAAGCAGCGGCTTTCCCTGCAAAGGAGAAGGAGAAGGAGTGGGCGACGGACGCCGCGGCGCCGCCGCCGCCGCCGCGGGCGCTGCTGCGCCGACGACGGCCCTCGGAGGCGGCGAGGGGGCGGGCTGGAAGGCGAAGGGCGCGGGCGGTCCCGCCGCGCGCGGCGGGGCGCCGGCGGCGGGGGGACGGTAAATCGGGGGCCCGCGGGGCAAGGCGGCGGGGTGCATGCGGGGCACGGGGCCCTTAGGGCCGGGGCCGGGGCCGGGGCCGAGGCTGGGGCCGGATGCGAAGCGGGGGGCCGCCGCCGGGACGCGGGCCGGGGCTCCAGCTCCGGCTCCGGCTCCGACTCCCGGCGCGCGACGCCCGCCAGAGGCCGGCCGCGCTCTCTGGTGGGGTACGCTTCGATTAGGAGGGGGGTCTATTTATAGGAGGGGCGAAGGGGGCGGCAGTGGCACAGCGTACCCGGAGGTTCGTGCCGCGCAGCGCAGCCTCCTCGATCCTGCGAGGGCGGATCAGGTGAGGAAAGGGGGTGAATCAGATGAGGATGGGGTACGCTCACTCTTCGGGGGTAGGGGCGTCGATCTTGAGGTTGTTCGCGAGGGCGAAGACGCCGCAGAAGCTGCGCGGACCCGTCCAAGGCGACGTCAGGCCGGGGGGGTGTACGGGGTAACGGCGAAGCCCTAACGTGGTGTGGTGGGGGATACGGCAAAGGGCGCACCGCGCGGACGTGTCGGGCTCCGGCTCCGCCCCGTGCTCCAGCAGCTTGCCCTGTACCCCCAAAGTAAGATCCGGTAAAAGCCAAGAAATGGGGGTACGGACCTGGATGAGGACGACGTCGCCGTGGCGGGGGTACAGCTTCGTGCCGAGGCCGGGAAGGACAAGGGGGTGCAGGTCCACGTCCGGGATTCCCGTCGGCTGCGCCGAAAGCCTCGGTCAGGACAGAAATGAGGAAAGAAGAAAAAGGGGGGTACGTGGCAGTAGATAAGGGCGGCGAAGGACCCGAGCGCATCGTTCTCGTCCGTGTGCAGCGCCGAGGAGCTGGGGTGAGGGGAGTTAGTTTCGGGGGGGTACAGGGGAACGAAAGGGGGGTACTGCAATGCCGGGTTCAGGTAGAAGCGGGACCAGAGGCCGTAGTGGCAGGGGAGGATCCGCCCCGAGAACCCCCCCATCGCGTGCCGCGCCTGCAGATGGGGGTAAGGGAAAGAAAGTATTCGAGGGGTGGGGGTACAGCGCGCCATGTAGCGGGAGGCGTCCGGGGCGAGCCGGGCGGTTGCGTACCAGAGGCGGCGGAGGAGCGGCCGGAGGCGCCTGTGGTGCTCGGGGAGGCGGGGGTCCTCCAGGGTCCGCCCGAAGGCCTTCATCAGGCGGATCTGTACCCCGAGCGTAAGAGTCTCCTTCGGCTAAGAGTAAGAGAAGACCGGAGCGTGTTTCCTTCATAGGAATCTCTCCTCTAGAAGAATCTCGCCTTTAGAAGAATCGTGTCTCCGGAGGAAGAATATAAAGGAATCTCTCGAGCAGGGGCGCACGGGCGTGGGGAGCTTGCAGGAGCCCCGGTTGGTGCCCGTGCTCATGAAGGGGCCGCGCACCCCGCTGCTGCGAAAAGGGGGCGTCAGACGCGAAGCGAGGTGGCCCGGTCTGCGCCCCGGCACATGCACCTGTTCTTCTCCTTGCGCGGCTTCGCAGCACCGTTTTGGGGGGCGCCAGGCGGTGGCGGCGGCGGCGGGGGCCGCGGGCGGGGAGGCGCCCTGGCCGCCGCGTCTGGGACGCGCCCGCCGGGGCACGATGCCGCATCGGCGCACAGCAGGCCCCTCTGCAGCAAAGAATGCACCGCCTGCAACGTCGACGGAAAAGGGGGTACGGAAATCATAAGCACAGTGGGGGAATCTCGGCGGGGAGGGTACCGCACGTCAGCGCTGGCCGCCGCCGTCGGCGTCGTGCTGAAGGGCATCGACACACCGGCGAAGGCGAATGCGCCTGCCCAGATTCGAACCCGCGCCCGGCGGGGGTACGGATACTTATCGAAGCGGCGCACCTTTGACGGCGGCGCTGGCGAACTCGTCCGCGAACAGTCCGGGGAGCCTGCAGGGCCTTAGAGGAGGGAAAAGAGTTGACGGAGAAGGCTTAGAAGACCGCGGGCGGGTACCAGCAGAGCACGAGACCGTCGTTGAGGCAGGAGATCCCGAAGTGCTTTCCGCGCTCCAGTACTCCCGGCAACCCATGGCCCTCCTAGGATGCCATAAGATAGAAGAAGCGGCGTCGGAGGGGGGTACGCCGTTCAGCGCGCACGCAGCGGTGCATGTCGAAGGAGCGCTGATCGAGGGGCGTGCGGGGGTACGGCACCTCCACCCGAATGAGGCCGGCACCCCCCCTGGCCCTGTCCACCATCCCCGCGATGCGCCCAGCGAGGCCGGGGGCCTCCCCTTCGAAGAAGGCGTCCGCCTCTCCGGCCCCTCCCTCCGCCGCCTGCGCATGTTTCAGCTAAGGCTTAAGAGGGGGGTACGGGAGGTGTCCGGCTCGCCTGCAGCGCGTCGAGGGCCTCGCCGACGAAGTCGTACCCCCCGCAGAGGCTCCGCCACTCGGCGGTGGGGCCCTCCCCCGCGTTGGCCCCGAGAAGCCGGGGCAGCTGCGGCGAAAATGCAAGTGAGCGGGCGGCAATCGACCGCGAGAACGCTAAATCAAGGACCTGGTACGATCGCTCGCCCCAGCGAAAGGAGGCGGAGCAGTCGTCCATGCGCCCGACTTGGCTCGCCGGGCGGGGGGCGGAGGAGGAGACCGAAGGCCCAGCCTGCGGTTCGGATTCGGGATCCGGCCCGGGCGCAGAAGGCGAGGAGGGAGGCGAGAGCTGAGGGTCCGGGGGATGCTGTGCGGGAGGCGGGGGCGGGGTGGGGCGCGGCGCCGGCGCGGCGGCCGGCGCGGGCGGCAGCAGGAAGGAGGGGGGCGGCCGGGTCGAGGGGTACCGCTGCTGCTGCTGCTGCAGGGAAGCCGCGGCCGGGGGGAGCCAGGAGGACGAGGAGAAGGGGGAGGAGGAGGAGGAACGGTTTGAGGGCTCGGGCGGAGGCGGGGGTACAGGCTGGCCGCGGGAGGAAGAGGACGAGGAGGGGGAAGCGAAAGCGGAGTCGGCGCCCGGAAGAGAAGGCGGGGGCGGGGCGCTCGGGACGAAGGGGACGGCGCCGGGCGCGCGGGCCGAAGCCGCTGCCGCAGGCTCGCTGGGCTGCGAAGGGCGACGGGGCGGACCACCGGCGTGGCTGGGGGAAGGGCCGCGGGGCTCCGACGGACTCGCTTGCCCTTGCCCCGGCCCTCGGATAGCCGCTGCGAAAGGGCCGGTCTGGCTGCCTGCGCAGGCGCCGGCGCCGGCGGGGGCGCCGGGCCGCCGCTGGCGCCGCCGGCGAAGAGGCGGGGCGGGACGCTTCCACCCGCTGCGAGGGAGGCGGGGCGGGGCCGGGGCCGGGGCCGGGGGAGGCTCCGACGGACTCGCTGGACCTGCAATAGGGTCCGGTCTGGCCGCCGCCGCCGCCTCCGCCTCCGCCGCCGCCGCCGCCGGTCGGAAGCGCCGGGCCGCCGCTGGCACCGCCGCCGGCTGAGACCCGCCGGAAGAGGCGGGACGCCAGTCTCCCGCCCGCTGCGAGGGATGCACGGGCGCCGCCTCCCGAGGCGGGGGCGGGGGCGGGGGCGGGGCCGGGGGTGCCGAGGAGGACAGCGGGGTGGAGGAGGGGGCGGCCGCGGAGGCCAGCATCGCCAGCCGACGACCAGGGCCCGCCTCCCGGGCCCCGTCGAGGCCGAGAGGCTGCCGCGGGGCCGGCGCGGTCGCAGGCGGCACCGGCCCCAGCCGCTCTGAAGCCTCCTCGAGTTTCTGCGGCGGGGGCGCCGTCTCCGCTGCGGGTGGCTTATTCTTCCGCGCCCGCCGCTTCCGCGGCGTCTGCTCCGGCGGCGGTGGCGGCGGAGGCGGCAGCGCCGGCGGCAGCGGCGGCAGCGGCGGCGCCGGCGGGGCGCGGCGGGGGTGAGGAGGCGCCGAGGTGGGCCCCGGGCACCGCCGGCCCGGGCCGCTCGCCCCGAGGAAAGGCGGGGGCGGGGGCGGAAAGGGCCCCCAACCCGCCTTCAGCGCCTCCTGCGAGACGGCCATCGCCAGAGCAGCCTGGAACCCCGCATCGCCTGGAGGCCGCGAAACGTGGAATGTGGGCGGCGGAGGCGGGGGTGGGGGCGGGGGCGGCGCTGCGGGGGCCGACGGGGCGGGCACCGGCCCCGTCCACTGAAACGCGGGCGGCGGCTGCGAGGGCGGCGCTGGCGGGGGCAGAGGCGGGGGCAGAGGCGGAGACGGCGGCCCCGCGGCAAGGGCCGACTGGGGCGGCAAAGGGCCCGGCCAATCCCGCGCCTCCTGAACCGGCGGCGCGAACGGCGGCCAAGCGGCCCCTTCCGCGCCGCCGGCGTGAGCGAAGGGAGGGATCAGGGACTGGGGCTCGGTCCCAGACGGGCTGAAGTGGGGGGGCGAAGGGAAGAACGGCTGGGCTGGGGGCGGCGACCGAGCCGGCGATGCCGCCGCGTTGGGGGCGTGGTGGGATGGGTGCTGGAAGGGGTACGGCGCGCCGGTGGGGGCCCGGGGAAGGTCCGGTGGCGGGGGCGAGGAGAAGAAGTGGGGCGAGGCTACGAAGGGACGGGCGGGGGACGGCGAAGGGGCGATAAAATTGAATGGGAAAGCGGGCGGGGCGTTCTCCGGGGGCGGAGGGGGCGACGTCGTCGCGGGGTACGAGCACGGAGAATTGTGGGGCCGGGTAGGGTACGGCCCCGGCCCAGCTCCAGACTGGTCGAAACGCGCGCCCGGCGAGGCAATGTTTGCTTCGGAAAACTGTGGCTGACGCTGCGTGTTGCCCTGGTGGTACGGGTGCGATTCGGCGAACTCGATACGGTGCGAGGAGGCGCCGGTCACGACCGGGTGCTGCAGCTGCTGCATGTGCTGCTGAACGGGCGATCCGCGAGAAGCTAAGGGCGTCGGTGCTTCGCCGGCGTTGCCGCGGCTGTAGCTGTTGCGCTCCGCGCCGCAAGCGCTAGCGCCGAAGTAGCTGGGCGGCAGGCCCGGGGTCGATGCCGCGCTTGCTGGGGAGAGCTCTTGAACAGGCGTCATCTGGCTGCTACGCGCCGCACGCGCGACCGGCGTGTGATCGCCGGAGGGCGCGGCTCGCGCTCCGATTACGTCAGCGCTGCAGCTCGGATAGCTTGGGTGGCTCTGGTGATCGCTGATCGCGCTGAACATGAAGTCGCAGTGCTGCTGTGGCTGCCTCTTGCCCTCGATCGTCGCCAGACCTCTGCCCCACCCCAGTCTGCGCTCTAATCGGTGCGCGGACCGTCCCGGCGTCCCCAAGGAGCGTATGAGCGCGTACCTTTTCTGATTCGACGGCGCCGCGTGCGATGCGGAAGCCGTGTGTCGCCCGGACGACGCGGAGAGCGCCTCAGCGCCAGGCTCCACTGGCCCGTGCGAGGGCGTCGCGACGGGAGCGCCCCATGCATATGCGAACGCGTCGCGTGAATCCGAATGCATCGCCGGCGAGCTCTTTGCAGCCCTCGCCTGCACACCACTACCCCCTTTCCTGGGCACGCATACCCGGGCAGCGGCATGCACGTATGCCGCCGCCGGCCACATGCACGGCGCCGGCCGGCGCCACGTGCACGCACTTTATCTGCCGCGAAGGGGCAAGACTAGTCCTAGGGCCGGATCGAAGGGAGGGCCGGCCGCGGACCGGATCGAAGGGAGGGCCGGCCGCGCGGGGTACGGTATACGTAGGCCGAGGTGCACATGGGGGAGGACCCGCAGCGTGAGGGCGCAGGGGGGCGAGAATTGCGAAACCCCGGGCCCAGCCCATTAACGTTGACACTCCGCGCCGCCGCCCTCCCCCCTCCTGCTCCCTCATGATCAACCCCCTTCAGCTTCTCCCAGCCTCCCGGAACCCGAAGCCTCCCGGGCGCCAGCTCCAGCATGCCGATCGCGAGCGCTCGATGCTTGGTGGGATTCGCGGAGACCGAGCCGGCGAGCTGGCGAAGAGCTTCGGGCGCAGCGAAGCCGCCGGCGCCCGCCTCCCGGGCCCCTACTCGACGCCGAGGGTCTTCAGCCGGTCCGCGCAGAGGCGCTGGATCGCCCTCACGTCCTCCGCGTTCAGGTCCTGCGAAAGAAGGCTGTGAGCGTAGGGGGATTCGGGGAGGGGGGTACCGGTACCTTCAGGAGGTGCTTGATGGCCGTAATGGTGTGACCCCGCTGCGAGCTGTGCGAGCTGCCCGCGGCCGTCGCCGCAGCGATCGCTGCCGCCGCCGCGGCGGCCCCGGACTCCGCCGCCGCCGCCGCTGGCGCCGCCGATCCCGACGGCGCCCGCTCGGGCTTCGCTTGGGGCGCCCCCGAGCCGGCGGGCGAGAGGGGTACGGCGGGGGAGGAAGGGGCGCGGGCGGGGGGGGAGGAGGCCGCGGGGGCGAGGGCGGCCGCGGGGGCGGAGGGCGCCGAAGGGAGGGAGTTCGCCCAGGGCAGCTGGACCGACTCCGCCTGTCTTCGCTCCGCGTCCGTCTGCGGCGTGCGAGAGAGAGGAGGCGGGGATCAGGAGGGGGCGCGGCGCCCCGGGGGTACAGCGCGCGCACGATGGCGGAGTTGTCCAGCGTTTGGAGGTGAGGCAGCGCCTTTATGCAAACGTTCCTGTAGTTCGGCAGCTGCTCGATCGGGTTCTGCAAGGACCGCGGGGCGTCAGGGCGAGCGGCACAGCAACCCGCGGCCGCAGCGCGCTAGGCAAGCGGGCGCCTGGTTGAGGGACAGGATGGTGAGCTGGGGCAGCTGCGCGCTGCGCGGACGCGCGTGAGCGGCGGGCGCGCGGCGCGGCTCACGGGGCCGGAGCGGACGCACAGGTGCCGTAGCTCCGACAGGTCGCTGACGGCGTTCTGCAGCAGCGGCGGCGGCGGTCAGCTGCGCGCGGCGCGGCTCGCGGGCGCAGCGTGCCTTCCGCAGGAAGAGCTCGCGTAGCTTCGTGCATTGCGCGAAGGGCGAAAGGTCCCGCACGCGATTCTGCGCCGCCGCGAACATCGACGGGCCATCGCGGCACCCTGCGGACGCGGCGCTTGCACGCACGTCCACCAAGGTGACGACCTCGATGTTCTTCGTCTTAGCTAGCAGGCCGACGTCTGCGGCGGCGGGCGTTGGGCTCGCTTCGGCTAATCAAAACGGGGCTGGGTGTCGGTCGAACCTGCGAGGCCCATTCCCCAGAGGTTCGCGTTCACGACCTGCTCCAGGCTGGAGGCATTCTTCACCCTGCCGCGCGGCGTCACGGGGCTGCGAGCTCAGCGAACGACAGCTGACGCGAATGGGACGGGCGACGGCGCACCTCACGAGGAGCACCTCCGGCGTCAGCGTCGTCATCGGAGCATGCGCGAGCACGTCCAAAGCTCCAAATCGCCCCCTTGCTGAGTTTGACGCGTACCCCAAAACCGGCTGACTTGCTTCGAGAAGCCTCGCTCCCGGGGGCGTCCGGGCGCCCGCATCGAAGCTGCGGTCTCTGTGGAGCGTTCTGGATCGTAGAGCGCGCCCTCCGCCCCCGCGGCTCAGCATCGTCCCGGACGGAGAGCTCGAGGACGCGTCTCGGCGCCGAGATCGTGCGGCGGAGAGCCGAAGAACCCTAGCTAGAGCATTCGGGATCGTTCGGCTTCTTCCGCAGAGCCGGCTGAAGCTTGTGACGGGCGCCCGCGGCCGGCACGACGAAGGCCGCGGCCGCTCCAGCTGCTGCGGTCGTATGTATCGTCGTCGGACTCGTTTCAGGTGATTCATCGATCTCTGAGTCAGCTACCGCCGCCCCACCCCAGCCTGCGCGCGGGGGCTCCGATCTGCAGCTGGGCCTAGCTAGAGGGGACAGCGCTAGTGCCCCTCTTCAGCTCCAATGGCGTCAAGCTCCAGCGTGGGAACATCCGCAGCATCGGCGCCGACATGTACAGCGGCCTCGAGCTCGAGCTTCTGCTCCGCGGGTGCACGGGTGCACGTCAGCGCCGTCCCGCAGGACGTGCCGCGCATCTCACACGTCCTCGCGGACCTTGGCGCTCGCGGGCTTACTTTCTGGTGCGTGATATTCACGTGGTGCCGCGCCGATCTGCGCGCCTTTTGATTCCATTGGCTCAGCGCGGCACGCGATCTGCTTGGAGCGCTAGCCGCGGCCGAACGCGAGCTCAAGATCGTTGTTTGCGGTGGTGTCCGTCGGGCGACGGACGGGAGCTGCTGCTCGAGCGACAGATTTCTTCTCGTGGCATCGGTCGGCAGTGCAACGAGTACCACAATTTTCGACGAACTTAATGCCGGTAATAAACCTTCCCTGTCTTGCGCTCGCTTAAACAATGCGCTATAGCTGTCGATAGCTACCAGGAGCTGCATTTCCCTCCTCCTTCCATTTTCCCTCCCCTTCCCAGTCCGTCCCCCCCCCCCCCCCCCCCAACACCCACCCACCCACCCACCCACCCATCCCCCACCCACCCCACCCTATCCCTCCGCGGGCCCAGCCCCTTCCCCCGGCCCCTCCCCCCATCCCCTCCCTCCGCCCGCCCCCACCACCTCGTTCCCCGCCCGCCCCCACCACCCACCCTGGCCTCCTGACTTCCCACTCCAAGCCATCCCCCCCCCCCACCCCTCCGTCTCCGCCACCACCGCCACCCTGCCCGAACTCCCCCCCCCCCCAACCCCCAACCCTGACCCCCACCCCACCCCCCACCCCACCCCCCACCCCACCCACACTCATCCCCACGCCACCCCCACCCTATCCCTCCGCGGGCCCAGCCCCATCCGGTCCCCGGCCCCCAGCCCCCGCCCCCGTCCCACTCCCCTTGCCCTCGTACCCCACCCCACCCCCACCCCCAACTGGCAACTGGATATGTGATTCGCCTCCGCTTCGCAGCGATCGACACAGGACTGCACGTTTTCCCCCTCTTCTTGCAGCGTTTCGACAAGGTCATCCAGGCTGGCGGTGATTGCTTCAAGATGCGCATCAGCCCTTTCCAGGTGTCTTAGCTTCGCTTCTAATTTATAAGCGGCCTCGCCCTAATTTACGAATGCAGCGGGAGCGGCTGCCTGGGGGGCGCGACGACTCCGACTACAAGGAGCGCCTCGACAAGCTTGCCGCTGCCCTCCTTCGTGCCCAAAGCCGGCGGCCGGAGATGGAGCCGCCCCGGGAGAACCGGCTCGCTCTTGGCCAGCACGACTCTATGGGCGCTGGGGCTCCTGATCCGCCCGGCGCAGCTGCGGTGAAGTGCACGTGGTCGCAATCGGAATCGCTCGACGGAGCCCCGCCCGTTCAGCCGCGGGTCTTCATCAGGTCGGTTTCATGCTGTCAATTTCCGCATTTTTGCAATCTAGTTATAGCTCTCTCTATTATTCGCAGCTACGCTCATAACGATGCAAATGCGGTGCGGCCTATCAAAGAAGCTCTCAAGGCCAAAGGAGTGTCCTGCTGGTAAGAAGGCGAAATTTGAATGCTCTCGCTATAGATCTAAAGCCCTTCACGCATTTGATAGGTTCGACACGGACCAGCTTGAGCTTGGTGCGTCTTTGATTTAGGCTCCGAGCAGGCGTCTCTTGAGCTTTTTGGTTTGATTCATTCTTCCCTGCCCTCATGCAGGCATGCGCTGGGTTGACGAAGGTACGCGTTGCTGAAGCCTATAGATTTAGATCAGCGCAGAGCATTAGATTAGATCTTGCGGAAGCGCAGCTGCTGAAAGCTTAAGTCGTGTACACATTCACAGTGGCGCGAGCCGTTGCGCACTGCACGCACCTCATCTTCTTCGCCTCGGCAAAGTCTGTCGCCTCCCAGGTCTGCTATCGAAATCTTATTGTTCGCAATTCGCTCTTAACATTTATTCTCTTCAGTATTGCGGTGAAGAGCTTATGTTCGCTTACGATGAACGCAAGAGCATCGTCGTCTTTTACATCGAGCCGCGGGACGAAGTTGTGCCCAAGCTTCCACCCTCCCTTGAAATGCGACTCGGAATCCACCGCTTCGAATTCGTCGCATATAACTCAAGTGCGTGCATGGACGCCTCCGCATCGTCGAATGCAATCACTGCGGCGTTTCTAAAATTAACAAAGGTGCGTACCCGCTCTAAAAGTTCGAATTCTGAAAATTATTACCAAATGAACTACGCAAATTTAACTTGAAATGCGCGGTCTCTGACGTTCTATTCGTTGCATTAAGCAGGGCCCCGTATGTGTCAATTGCGTGGTTGACAACGGTCATCCCACACTGGCGCTGAAGTCGAAACCTCGAAAGCGTTCTGTGTCTGAGAGCAGCGGCACCTGTGGAAACTGCAACCGCACACTCGCTATACGCGGCGACTTGCGGTTCAATGACGTGTTTCCTTCTGAGGTGAACCGGGACGAGCTCAGGAGGCTGAGGCTGGAGCACCTGCTGGACGACGACCGCGAATACGTACCGGAGGAGCTCGAGCGCGTCAGCCGAGACTCCTCAAGCGCGATCTTCACAGCGGTCGCCTTGCAGCCAGCGGACGAGACTGCACTCTCTGTAAGCTCGAGTTCTCGGACAAGCGACCGCAAGCCAATGCTGGCAGTGGAAGTCTACTGCAGCCGCACCGAATTCGAAGCTGAAATGTACGTGCCCGCTCCTTGCCAATCAAAGTGCACTCATAATCAAGTGCTATTTTTATAATTCACGCAGTCGCGACAAGTGGGAGGCTGCGCAGCGGGCGCTGGCGCGCGGGGCCTGGTGCCGCCTCTATGGGGTCCCTACCTTGTGGGACTCCTCTGCGGAGCGCCGCGCGATCACGAAGACACTGGTTCGCGGCTGCAGGTATACGCGCTCATGATCATACGCCAGCACCCGCGGCCGTCCTTTCCGCTTGATCTAGAGCTTCGTTCTTTTCTGATTTTCTGTCAATCGCAACAGATTGAGAAACGAGATATCGCGCAACACGTTTCTGGCTGAAGAGGTCGCATCGTTCCTGGAGCAGGTTCGTGTCCAAAATGCGCGCGCGATCGCTTAATTATTCAGTTGAAGCATGTGCAGATGGCGATCATTCTGCACTACCTTCACACGAAGGCTGACTTGCAGCACGGCAGCATCTCCAGCGATGCCGTCCGCGTCTCGTGGTCAGAGGGGAGATCGCAATCGGATCCAAATGGAGCACCGCGGTGCGCTGTTGCACACGCACTTTTTATAAAAATTCATCTTTTAATAAGCGAGTACAGGTTCATGCTGCGAGACATGGGCCTTGCAGTGAGCTTGCGGGAGCTTTCGCCTGCAGATCGAAGGCTGCGGGAGCAGTTCGACATCTTCTGCGTCGCCGCAGTCGCCCTCGAAATGGTCTCGGAAGGCAGCGTGCGGGCTTCGTTTCTGGACGACATGAACGTCGATGTCATGGCGACTCCGCCAAAAGACTTTCTTCTCAAGGCCCGAATGTACATGGCGCGAGAGCTCAGAGCTCCCCTGGTCCCCTTGGTACCCCTTCTCGCTAGATGCCTGCAGGTAATTCATATCTATGAAGTTATATTAATTACTGTGCACGCTTCTTCTTCTGCATCAAGATTTGCTTCTCCGCCTTCTTTTTCTGATCTGCTGCTGAATAGTTAACGGAGAGCGGGCGGATCGGAGTGGCAGTGGAGCTTTGGGCTGCTGTGAATGCTACTGGCCTTGCGAATGGTGCGTGAAAACGATCTCGAATCGATTCGCAGACCTCCAATCGCAATTTCGCGGCCGCTCCACAGACTTCGCACGGGATCAAAATGACATCGCGAGGAACCAGATCAATCGGTTGCGGCGGGAAATGGCGCAGGCCGCACAGCCTGTTAAAGTCGCGGCTGGAAATCGCGCAATGGACATCGGTAACAATTCCTATTCAAACGCATTGCAGCGTGCTCCTGTTTCGAAATCCTGGTTGCCTGCAGGCACATCGATATCGGATTTGGAACCGCTCACCATCACGTTACATGGCTCGGCCACCCGCGTGGATCCCTGCTCCGTATATGAGCTCCTCCTCGGGTCGGCTGTCGCGGCAAACGTCATCAACCCTGTCAACATTATCCAGGTGCACCAGATCCAATCAGTTGTAAGGCCGGATCTTAATGTATTTACAATGCAGGCTGCCGCTTGCGCTCGCCTTCTGCTCCGTCGCATTGGAACGGGCAGTGCCGTCCTCGAGTTCGAGATGCCCCGGCCAGTCGTGGACGCCCTGTTCTCCCTCGAGTGCGATCTGCAAGGCTCCGACGCCCGTCTGTTGGCCGAGTGCGGCGTTCTCGAGCTTTCGACGACGGACAGGCGCCTCCGGCTGCCAGGTCTGCGCTCATAATGATGCTCTTCTTGTCTACGAATCGAACTGCTCACGATTTGGTTCCGCACAGAGATCAAGCAGCGCTACTGGCTTGAATGGGGCAGCGACGTCTTTCTTCTGAAAGAATTTCGCTATCCGGTGAGCTTTATACATACTGCTATATTATGCTATATATTATTCTCACATGATACCTCTGATGCCACTTTGCAGAAATCTGCAACAGAAAGTATTGAGGTCGGTTCATCACGTGTTATCCAGGTTCTGAAACCCGTCAACGAGGCGGGCGGGAGGGTGTCTGTCCCCAAGGCGGCGCAAAGCACGCTGAGCGACACCCGCCATGGCTTCCGTTTCGTGTCAATTCTTGGTGAGTGCGATCTGGCACGTGCACTGCCGTTGTGAGTGTTCGAAAAGCGCGGTCGCGGGTGCATATATATGCGCACGTGCAGGACCCACGCGTACCGGCAAGTCATACCTCGCCAACTGCCTTGTCGGCACCGAGGACCTGTTCGCCGTTCAGAACAGGAATTCCCTCACGGTTCGTGTACACGATCTGATGCTTCGTGTACACGTATTGTGAACGAAGTGGGAACATTCGCCACCTCGCATACCCAGATCGGCATCGACACAAATGAACCGGCCTTGTCGTTCGAAGAACTTCTTCGCCGGCACAAGATTTCAGACATCCGGAAGCAGCCGGACCAATGTTCAATGGTGCGAATTCCGCAATCGAGCGCCCTCCCGAGCGCGATTTATACGTACGCACACTCCCAGATTCGCTTCCTCGACACGGAAGGCATGGGAGACCGCGAAGCATGGGAGAACGATCTCCAGGTATTTACAGAGTTCGTTATCGAATCGACTCGCAATCGATTTCGATTACGCTGCCGGGCTTCAGGTCGTGCTTCCCGCCATCGCAGCGGCGAGCGTCGTCGTGGTCAACTTCTCGGGGCGCCTCGGCTTGAACAGGTTTTTAGGCGAGGTATGCTCCACCGAAATCTTAAAGAGGTTTGCTCTATCTTAACTCTGAACAGGTCGGTTTCCTTGCCTATGCCTGCAAGCAACTCCTGCGACAGGAAGCGAGAGAAGTAATTGTAAAATCGAACCCTCTAGATCTGTGGTGTCCGGAATTAATTCGTCGCAGATCCGCACCGCGGCGGGAAGCTCGAGCGCTAGCTCGAGCTCGAGGCGCCCCCCACTAGGACATCTGCACATCGTTTTTCGGAACTGGACAAATGCAGATACTGCGGAGGAGTACCAGGACTATCTTTTCGAGCAGTACCCCGAGGCATGCATTTTGTTCAATGAACAACATCAAAGCAGCTGATGTGAATGCGCAGAACGCGACTAGAGAGCTTGAAGAAAATACGGCCAGCGTACGGGACGCAATCAAGCGCACGTTCGCTTCTGTTACCGTCCACACCGTTCCCCCGCCATGTGAAGCGGACGTTATTCAACGGTGTGAATGGCTTTCCGAGCTCAAGATCTAGATCTGTGATGCCCGTACCGATCTGGGTTTTCGATTTCAGAACTTCAAGCATTCCCTTTTCAGAACTCTCTTCGTCTTTTATCAAAAAGATCCACCACCTAGTCCGGTCCATCGCCATCCAGGTATGTCCGAACCTTTCCTAGATTGCACCCCATACCGGCTGGCTGATGTTTGATTCCACTTCATGCCCAGCTCTCCCAGCCTATGACGCACCTCCTCGCTCCTTTACATTCAACTGAAGCGCGCGCGGTCGACTTCATTCATGCTCTTGCACGCTCGGTGAGACGGTGCATTGGCTATCTCTGCATTGTTCATCCATCTTCGTCCGCAGATTGGCTCGTCGGGAGCCCTAGATCTAGATTTCTCTCCGGTTATGCAAGTCCTGCACCAGCAGGCTTGCGCTCGGGCCCGGCATGTCGCGATGGAGCGCTGGCGGAGAACTGCAAGCACGAGGCTGCTGCCCCCCGTCAACGCCGGCACGCTCGCCGCAGCGACTCGCGAGTTGGCATTCGAGTGCGAGAGGATATATGAGTCTGAGGCGACTTCGGCGGGTGTCCCGAACGTTGGAGTGGACCGGGAGGAGAACAAGGGGCTCCTGCGGCGCGAGCTGGCGCAGTGGGCGGCGGACGTCGCGTTCAGGAACGCGGGAGCCCTGAGGGATTTCTTCGCGGAGGCCGTCGCGAAGGCGCGGGCGGAGCTGCGCGGGCGGGCCGCCGCCCTCCGCGACGCCCCCGGCGTGATCGAGGAGGCGGCGCTCAGAGAGAAGGTGTCCTTGAATGTATTCAAGATCAGCGTATGCTATTTGCAATTGCTTGAACTCGAACTGACCACAGGTGTCTGCTTGGGCGGAGGACCTTGCGGACGAACTTCTCAGTCTTGCGGCATCCCGACGCATCACTGCTCCTGATCTAGAAGGCATTCCTGTGCGTTCGAAATCAGACTGCGCACGGCCGGCGCAACGATTCGTCTTAATCGGCACGCAGGATGCCGACGCGAGCGCCTTCGCCTGCCCTGAGATAGACAAGGCGATACAGGAAGTTTACAGGGCCGCGGAGGACGAGGTTCGGGTTTCTTTTTATCGGGCCTCCGCTTGCGATCGGGCCTCCGCTTGCGATCGGGCCTCCGCTTGCGATGTCTTGACGGGAATTCGAAGGGCATGGTCCTCGTACAGCACATGGCGGTCAAGCGCGACGCGGCCGCGTCGAGGGCCCTCATGGGCGCGGAGCGCACGCTTCGGGAGGCCGTCGCGAGGCTGCCGCTCCCGATGGGCGCCGCGGCCCTCGACGCGGCGCTCGCAACTGCCCGACAGGCTGCAGGCGGGGCGAATCCTCCGCGCGAATTCGGAGCCCTCGCCGACGCTATCGAAGCGGACGCTCGCAACCGCAACGTCGCGGCAGCAGCAGCTTCCCTTCAAAGTATCGTTCACCGCGCCATGCGCGCTGCTCAGAGCGCCCCCGACATCGATATCGAGAATTGGGAGAAAAGCACCAGCAAGGAACTTGCGTCGGAGAAAGCTCGGGAGGCCTTCCAGCTCGCCGGGCTCGCCGGAGACGTGCCGGGCCTCTCCGCTGCGCGGGAGGCGCTGGAGAAGGAGCTGGTGGAGGAGTGCGAGTCTGCCCTCCGCGCCTGTAGCCGCGAGCGCGAAGAGGCCGCTCGCCGCGCCCAGCACGCTAGCCAGATGGAGAAAATGGTGCTCGGCATGGAGCAAATGAAAGTTCGTCATGTGTTCGATTCTGTAATTTTGAAGTCGACTGACATGCATTTTCTGTACTGTGCATGCGCAGCTGGACAACCGACGCCTGACAGAGGACCTTGAAAAGATAGCGAGCGAAGGACAGAAGCGTCTTCAAAGCCTAGAACGCAATGTGCGACCCCTGTGACTTTACACTGTGCATACATCCATTAAACATCAGGCCATCTTAGGTAATGGAGGCGGCTCGAGCTGCTGCGCAGCGGCCGATGCTCGACTACGGAGGCGGAGGTGGAGGCGGGGGTGGCTGGGACATGTGCTCCTACAGCCCGGGGCCAGGGCGCTCCTCGGGCGGCGGGCGCTCATATGCGGGCGGCGGCCGAACGATCTACACGGGGCCGCGGGGCGGCCAGTACTACATCAACTCTAACGGGAACAAGACCTATTTGCAAACCCGCTTTAGCTAATGGACGTCGCTCTTTAGCAGCGCGGCTTCAGGGCTAGGGCATATTGTTGCAATTGCCACTCTTTTACTGATCGTACCAATCGATTGCCAGTTAGGATCCGGACTATTTCCGATCGCGATTGTTTCGTTTACGTTTATGTAAAGATGTTGGAGAAAATTTTCGAAATTTAGATTAGGTGCCTCGGACCCCGTAGTCTATGACGGCTCCCAAGCTTAAGCTCGCAATCGGGTCGCGATCGTGGGGCTACAGGCCAAGGGCGGAGGCCACCTCGTCGCCCTCGCCGCCCGCCACCTCCGGCCGCGGCCCCCTCCCTCCAAAATAAGGCTGACCATGAGCCTGTTTTGACCAAGCTCATGATGAAGCCGGCCGGCGCCTTGCAATTGAAGCATGTCTAGATCACGGGGACGCCTTGCAATAGCCTTGCAATAGGTGCTAGGGGGACGGGGGGACGGGGGGTGTTGCAGGGATAGCGGGGCGTCCTAGCGTCCTAGGTGCTGGGTCTGCTCTCCTCCTGGATCCGGGGCAGGTCATGGTCACCTGAAAGAGGGAGCTGTCCGCCGCGAAGTTGTTCTCGATGACGGCCACCTGCCGGAGAAGGCCCGGGCCGGGGGCGTGCGTCAGCTTCGCGTCAAAATTCCGAGGCGAAATGACTTCGAAATGACTTCGGGGGCGGCTTCGAATTCGAATTCGAGTTCATCGGTTACGTATACTGTTTTTTTTTTGAGAGACTACGGTGGGGCGAACCCCCCGTAGGTAGTGATATTAAAGACAACGTATACTGCCCTCCTCGCCCCCTTTCAAAAATCCAAACGAATAATTAGAGCCTAGCTCTGAACCCTCTCAAAATCCAAACGAATATTTAATGATTCGATTGCGATGACAGATTGTTGTATTGATTGATTATGGTTTTACAGCTGCTCAAAGCGCCACGCTCCAGTTCGACTGGGCCAAGCAGCCGCGCAGGAAACTCCGCGCTGAGTCCACGAGGCGCCTGCCGCTGGGCTCGTCTCGTTCGACATCCACCCCAATCTCCACCGTGATCCGCAGGCGCCGCCCGAGGGGTACCAGAAGGACGAGGGGCGCCAGGTCGGCCTCGCGCGAGACCGGAACATAGATTTCAAGTTTACCGGCGTCCGCCAGGGCGCCGGCGAAGGCCCGGAAGAGCCCGAGACTGGGGCGCTGCTCGCGCTGCAGATTGGTAATGCTTGCTTCGAGCGTGAGGCCCGGCCAGGGCTGCAGAGAAGCCAGCTCCTCGAGGCTCACTTCCCTGTCCACCTGCGCGTGATCATGTTTATGATCATGCATATGATCAGGACCGTATTCGAATTAAATGAGGTTCCAGTTCATAGTTAATCGCAAACCGCAAACCGCGAATCGAACCTGAACCGCACAGCTCCGAAGCTTGGGCCGCAGACGTGATATCAGCTCAGCTATGCGAGATACATGCCCTCCTATCTGCAACGTGCGATTGCAATTCGGTGCCTTGCAATAGGGTGCGGCCGCGGGGGGGCAAACATACGTCGAGATCGACCGCCAGGCCCGGAATCGCGTTGAGCGCGTCGGTAAAGGGCCGCGTGTCCGAGGTGGGTGGAAGCTCCGCGATACTGCATAACCGAATATGAAGATAGCTGCTTTATAGTGAAGGCACTGAAATCGGACCTGAAGAAAGCCTCTTTTAGGCTGCAGAGATGGGCAATATTAATGGGTGCGGAGCGCTGAAGGAGCGCGGGGTTCGACCCCCAGCTCTGATTGTGAGGCCGACTTACGTATACAAAGTCCCACAAGTTTGCGATCGTAAGAGGGCCCCTCGCACCTTGAAAGAGAGGCGCTCAAGACCCGAGAGCTTCCCAAGCGCCTCAAACAAGCGCCCTGCGGCGTCGGAGCCCATATGATTAAAAAGCGCTGTAGAAATGCCCCGTCCAAAGTGAAGCCCGCGAATGATCTGGATGAATATTCAAAATCGATGTCGGTAAATCGAATTCTAATTCCACTGCGAACCTGCGCGGCTCGCGCTTGGCCGGCTAGGGCATCGAGGACGTCCGCAGGGCCGATGTGAGGCTCGCGGCTATCATTCAAATCGACGTCGCCGTGATCATGAATCGAAAGCTGAGCCGGATACATTCCGTATAGTGTTATGGCAGGTAATAAATCGTGTGCATACGCACCTCGCCCGTGACGCTCAGCTCAAGGCGTTCGAGGTGGGGTTTCGAGTCCGCAAGCAAGAATGGCGCGGCGCGGCAGAGATGAGTTAAGGGCACAGCGACGTGGAGCGAGCGGATCGCGGGAAGGGCGCCCAGGAGCGTGTTGACGAAGCTGGCGCCGATGGGGATGGGGAAGCTCAGGTGCTCGAGGGATGCGAAGGGCATCAGGACGAGGGGAAGCATGCCGTCCTTGTTGAAAAGGAAACCGCCCCAGAAGAAGAATTTGAATCCACCGTAATCATTTGCATACATTTCGACATCCTCGATATTCTTGTCTATTTCAAGCTGGCGGCAATTGCAATTGCAATCGTGAGTCGAGGTCAACGTCAAGGATCGACGATCGAAAGGAAACCGATCGCGTTCGAGGTCTCGCACCCGCGTCAGCTGCGGCAGCGCCCCGAGCGCCGCGAGGAGTGCCTCGATGCGTGGCAATTTGTCGTAAAACGGGTGTAGAGGATCGAACAAAGTCACTGCATCTTCTAACAATGCCGCTTCACGACCATCCTCTAATTGCGTCGAATCGCGAAACTCGACGTGCACGGAGCTGATTGTTGGCGAAGTGCACGCGAGGCTTGACACGAGCTCGATCGCTATGAGCGCTTCCGTGATCATGTCGTCGATGACGTCAAAAGCGCTAGCGCTGAAGCGGAGATGGAGGGCCCGCGCGCGGCCCCACGCCGCGAAGCCAGCCTCCGGATGCAGCGAGGCTAGTGCGCGACGCATTCGCTGCAGATGCCTCTCGTTGAGCTCGGCGCGCAAGTCATCCGCATCTTCGAGCCGAAGGTGATCGGCTGCACTCGCCAACGCCCGAATTTCCGCCTCCGGCGGCGCGAGATCCAGCTCGTCCCAGACGATATTCCGGAGGACGCTTCGCATGCGACGGCAAACTTGGTACGGGCGGCACTGCCGGATCTTTGGCGTCAGAAAAACCGATTTCCGCGGTACGAATTTCGCGCGAACGCAGCGCACAATCAGGACGTCGTTCAGGCCGACGTCGACAGAGCGGACGATCTGCACGAGCAGCTCGTCCGGGAGCGCATCCAAGCGCGGCTGAAAGCTCGAGATTGCGGCGTCGCGATCGACGCGCGCCCGCTTGGGATTTGGCTCTGACTCCATCAATTAATATTGCAATTGCAAGCGCGATCGGAGCTGCCGGCGCGCACGGCGCGGGGCAGAACCAAAGCTGCAGAATCGTTCGATTTCTAGCTTTCTCCCCTAGCTGCGAAAGTTTAATTATATAATTATAACTTCGTCTCGAGCTGCGAAAGGAAGCTAGGGAGGGGGCCGGGGGCCGCGGGGGATGGAGAAAATAAATGTTCTGGCCAAGCTAAAGCACATCAAGCTGAACGTATATTTACACAAGTTCAATGATCGGCTTTACTAAGTTATACGATCCAGCTACATCTATAGGTGGAGAGGGTGGAGCGGCCGCGGGCCGGCGGCGCCGGCGGTACGCGAGGTCCAAGGTCTAGGCCGGGGCGATCGCGAGTCCGATCCGGCGGGTCCCGGGCCTACTGGGCGGCGCGGCGCCAGGCGAGGGCGGCGACGAGGGCGAGGGCGGCCGCCGCCGCGAGCTTGCCCTCCGACTTGGCCAGCAGCGGCCCGATCAGCGGCACCTGCCGCCAGGGCCAAGCGGCGGTCAGCTGCAGGCGGCCGGCTAGCTCGCGCTGCGCGGCAAGCTGTAGAAGGGGCGGGCGCGCCTGGGGCCCCGAGCGGTAGGCGGTGGAGGTCTTGCGGCGCTCGAGGAACTCCGGCACGCGCGCGATGAACGCCTGCCGGCGCCGCCCCCGTGAGGGGGGGGAGGGGGGTGCGGAGGATGGGGGGGCGGGGGGGGGGGGGAGTGGGTGGTGGCGAAGAGGGGGTCAGCTGGTAGCGGGGTGTCCTAGGTGCTGGGTGCGAGGTGTAGATCGAGTATTCAAGGAGGTCACGAGGTGGGGCGGGGGCGGAATGGGGGAGGGGGGGGAAGGGGGCGGGGGGCCGGGGTAGGGGGAAGCGGGGTGTCCTAGGCCCTGGGTCCACCCCTGGGCTCGGGGCGGGTCGGGGTCACCTGGAAGAGGGAGCTGTCCGCCGCGAAGTTGTTCTCTATGACGGCCACCTGCCAAGGTTAGGCCCGAAGGTTAGGCCAAGGTGGAAGTGAACAAGGTTAGGCCAAGGGAGAAGTTGGGGCGCTGAAGGTTAGGCGATCGGGGCGATCGGGGCGCGGCGCACGGGGACGCGGCGGCGGGTGTTGCCGGAGATGCGTCCGATGTCGTTCTGCAGCGCGTTCGTGCGCCGCCCCGAGTACTCCACGTACGAGGGCGTGGATAGGACCGGCGAGGGGGCGCCGCCGGCGGCGGAGGCTTCGGGGGAGGAGTTGGAAGGCGGCCCGGCCGCCTTGGGCGCGGCGCCGGCGCCCGCGTGCGGCTGGGCCCGGCCCTGGACGCCGGTGGTCCGGGGGTCGAGGGGCAGGGATGCCCCGTGCGTCAGGATGCAGAAGCTGCGGCGCCAGGAGTTAAAAGGAGAAGAAGACGAAGAAGCTTAAGAGTGAAGCTAATATATATAATAATAAATAAGAAGAAGGGGGGCGGACGTGTGGTCCCAGACGCGGGAGCCGAACTTGGCCGTGACGAGCTTGATCGAGGGCCGCGCCGACCGGTGCGAGTCTGCGCGGGGGCGGAGCGGCGCGGGTCAGCCGCGAGCGGGGGCAGGCGCGGCAGGGGCGGGAGGGTGGGGGTGGGAGAGGGTGGGGCCGGGAGCGGGGTGGGGTTTGTGGGGGGTACACATGCGGGGATGGGGGGGGGCTGCGCATACACCGGAGAGATGGGGGTACGTCTAGATGGCCGGGGGCTGGAAGGGGACGTCGGGAGCGGGGGGGGGGGTACGCCCGTGGGAAAACTCGAAGGGGTACGCGGGCGGCGCGGGCGCACCGAAGCGCTCGACGTAGAAGATGGTGTGGACCTCGGGCAGCGTCGACACGTACGCCGCGATCTGAGGGCGGGCGGGCGGGCGGTCAGAGGACGCTCGAAAGACTAGGAAGGTCGGGGAAGCTAGAGGAAGGGTCAAAGGAAGCTAGAAAGAAGGCTCGACCCGAAGGTTCTAACGAAGCGGCTTCGGGCGCGGGCGGGGCGGCTCCAAGGCAGGCCGTATGGAGGTCGGCCCAGGCTGTCTCTAACGAAAACGGAGCGGCCTCGGGGCAGGGCGGGGGCGGGGCGCGCCTTCTCCGCGGAGGCCTCGTCGTCGATGCCCGGTGTGCTGCGGGAGCGCCCGGAGCGCCTCAGTCGAGCGGAGCGAGGCGGGCGGAGGGCGGCTCAAGAGAGCTAAATGCATCGAAATTTATCGGCCAGGTTTGAGCTAGGACTTCTCGGACTTGGGAGCGGACTCGAAGCGGGGCTGGCGTAGGGAGGGGGGGGGGGGGGAGGAGGGAGGGGGTGGGGGCGGCTAGTTTTGAGCTAGGGGGCAGCTCAAGGGAGGTGGGGTAGGGGTCCGGGCGGACTCGATGATGCGGAGGACGTAGTCGCCGTACTGGAACTCGCACTCGAAGACCTCCGCCTGCTGCGAGAGGAACGCGTTCACCTCGCACACCTGCAAGCGGGGCGCTGTGAGCCGGGGCGGAGGCGAAGGTTCTTCGGAGGCGGGAGGGGCGCTGGGCCGGGGCCAGCGCCGGCGTCCCCTCTAGCCCGGCCGCTAGTAGCCCCTCTAGCCTGGCCGCTAGAAGCCCCTCTAGCCTGAGAAGGGGCTGAGCGCAGGCAGGAGGCGGGGCGAGCGTCCCGCGCTAGACGCTAGGCAAGCTCGGGGGGCCGGCCTTCTCCCTAGTTCCTCCGACCCTTCTTCGAGCTTCCCCGACCTTCCTAGTCTTTCTTCCGCTAGACGCTAGTACTACGGCAGCTTCGGGCGAAGCTCGGGCGCTCGCTCACCTCGCGGCCCACCAGGTTGTTGATCGTCGTGCTCTGCGCGCGCGCGCGCGGCCCGCCTCCTCAGCGCGCGCCGCGCCGCGCCGCGCCGCGCCGCGCGCGCCGCGGACCTTCCCGACGCCCGACGGACCGATGAAAATCAGGACCTTCTCCTTGGACGACGCGCCGCGCCGCGCCGCGCCGCCGCCGCTGCCGGGCCGCCCCGCCCTCCCCTCGATCTGCTCCAGCTGAAGCGCGAAGTCCCGTATGCCCGGCGCGTCCGCCCCCGTGTGTTCGGTCGTGCCCCGGCCCGCCCCGTGCGCCGAGTCGGGCCCGGCCGAGGCCCTCCCCGCGTCCTGCCGGTCCCGAGCCGCCCGCGCCCTCGGCTGGATCGTGTGCCCGCGCATCGTCGGCGGCCGGTGCATCAGCTCGCTGCGCGCGCGGGCGACTCGGCGCGGGCCGGAAGACATGCAGAAGCACTCGAGGCGCAGGCGCACCTGCACTCCTTGCAGTAGCTCGCGCTGCACTCCTGGCACGAGACGAGGTCCTCGGACGGCTGCTGGCAGTAGGCGCACAGGTTCGTCGCTGCGAGGCGCGCGCGGCCCCGGGGAGTTAGCTGAAGGGAATTCTTAACGAAGAGAGAAGAAGCGCGGGGAGCGCACCCAGCGGCGTGGACGTGTGAGACCGGAAGTTCGGCGCCCGGTGGACGCCTGAAAGAGGTTCAGGGGCGAGCGCGGCGGCGGCGGCGGCGCGCGCGCAGCGCACCCTGGAAGCAGTCATCGCAGAAGTCGGCCGTGCATTCGGTGCAGTGCCTTGTCGCCACCTCGGACGCGCAGTGCTGGCAGCGCTGCGACTTGTCGCCTGCGCGGGACAACGTGTAAGGGCGCCAGCCATTCGGGAACATTGTCCAACTCTAGAAGAGCGCGCTTGAAGGCGTGCATGGCGCGGCGGCTCGGGGCGACAGCACGAGCGGCAGAAACCCGATCATGCGGCCGGCCCGGGAGCGCAGCGCCGGCGCGGGGATTTGCGGCCGGGATCTAAGCGCTTGCCACTCGGTGGATAGCCCGCGCTTTCGCCGCGCACCCATCACTCGTTCGGCCGATGTCGGTGCTGATTCGCGGTTCCACCTTCAAGGCCGGCCCCGAAACGTTCAATGCGGCGCTGCCCCTCCCTCGGTGACAACTGAAAGTTGACAGCGGCGGGCGGCGATGAAGTGTTTTTTTCTTGAGGCGGGGTACCAGAGTCGAAATGCCGAGCTCGCCGCCGTCAGCTGCAGCCGCAGAGCCGCGACGGTGACTCTGGCGAGTCAGCGGTGACTACGGCATGTCGGCCGACATCGCCCGCGCGGCGGTGCTGTCGCGCGCCACCGTGCTCGGCCTCGGCGCGCTGTCGGCCAGCCTGCTCGAGCCGTACGACACCTCGGCGTCGGTTCCCGACGCCAGCGGCGAGCCTGCCGCCTCCGGCCCCCTGCGCGGCTTCGGCAACTGGGACGGCGTCTACTTCCTCGCCATCGCCCGCAGGGGCTACGTGTACGAGCAGGAGCACGCGTTCTTCCCCCTGTACCCACTCTGCGTGCGCTGGCTCGCCGCCGTCGGTGCGCGCCCGGCCCGCGCCCGTGGCTCTGTCGACGTCGGTGCTGACGGGCGCGCGCGCCCGGCCCGCCCGCAGCGAGGCCCCTGCTCCTCGGGGCCGTCTCGGAGTCGCAGCTCTTCCTTCTCTCCGCGCTCGTCGTGTCGAACTGCGCCTTCGTCGCCGCGGCGGTCGTCCTCCACCGGTCCGGCGTCCCGCCCGCCCCGCGCCCCGCCCGCTCAGCGCGCCCGATCCGATCCGAGCGGCGGCGCAGGCTCTGTCTCGCGCTGACGAGCGACGCTGCGCTCTCGCGGCGGGCGGCGGCGCTCTTCTGCGCGGCTCCCGCCTCCGTGTTCCTGTCGGCCGCCTACACCGAGTCCCTCTTCGCCCTCCTCTCCTTTTCGGGCGCCCTGCTCCTCGCCCGGGGCCGCCCCACACCCGCCGCCCTGCTCTTCGCCCTCGCCGCCGCCACGCGCTCCAACGGCGCTCTCCTCGCCCTCCTCCTCGCCCACGCCGGCGTCGCGGGCGCCTGGGCCGCCCGCCCCCAACCCCCTGTGCGCCTTTCCCGTACCCCTCCCCACCGCCCTTCGAATCTTTTATCCCCCCGCAGAAGGCGCTGCTCTCTCTCGTGGCGGCGGGCCTCCGCTGCCTCCTCGTCCTCGCCCCCCTCGCCGCCTTCCAGTACCAGGGGTACAGCCTCTTCTGCGCGGGCCCCGCCCCCCCTCGCCCCTGGTGCTCGCGCCCCGTACCCCTCCTCTACAGCTTCGTCCAGGACCGCTACTGGTGCGCGTAGCCCTCCCCGGGTACCCCGCTTCTCCCGTACCCCCGCCCGACCCGGGAGGGGGGTACAGGAACGTCGGCTTCCTGCGGTACTACGAGCTGAAGCAGATCCCGAACTTTGCTCTGGCGACGCCCGCCCTCCTCCTCTCCGCCGCCGGGGTACTCCGCTACTCCTCCGCCGCCCCCCGCCGCCTCCTCACCGCCGGCATCGACCCGGGCCGGGGCCCGGCCAGTAGCTACCTGAGCCCCCGCGTCGCGCCCCTCGTCCTGCTCTGGGGATTCTCGGCCCTCGTCGCCGCCTTCTGTATGCACGTGCAGGTCGCCACCCGCTTCCTCTCCGCCTCGGCCCCCTTCTATCTCTACTGCGCGACCCTCGCCGCCCCGCCCCCGCCGGCCGCCAAGAATGCCCGACCCCCCCTGACCCGAAAGGCGGCCGCCGTCTGGGGGTACTTTTTGGGGTACGCCGTCGTCGGCACCGTCCTCTTCACCACCTTCTACCCCTGGACCTAGCTATAGCTAGCCCTCCTCCCACCTTCCTGACCTAGCCCCTCCTAACCTCTTTCCTCATAGCCTTGTTTCCCAATTCAAGCTTCGAATTCACTGATTCACAGAGCCGAGCTTAAGCTACGCCGGGGTGCGCTATAGTAGAGCTACGCGAGGCCTCGGATCCGATCCGATCCAATCGGATCAGATCAGATCAGATCAGATCAGATCTGAGCCTAGGCGAGGTTCCTGAGGACGCGGCACTCGGCGGCGCTGAAGGCCACGAGGGTCTTCCGGGGGGCCTCCCCTAGCACCACGTGGCGCGCCTCTGGCCCCAGCCCCGCCCCCGCCTTCCTCACCTGAGGAAGAGGAAGCGGTCCTTAGAAATAGTGACGGGGGTGGGAGGAGGGAGGGGGGTACGGCGTCGAGGACGGCGTCGAGGGTGCAGAGGGGCACGCCGGAGAGGTCGAGGTGGAGGAGGGGGCCCGTCGTGACGGCCTCCAGCGCCTGCCTGCGGGGCAGCGACGGGTCAAAAGAAGAAAGGAGAAGGAGGAGAGGAGGCGGATGTTTATGTAGACTATCGCTTCAACGATAGACAAGGACGAGCAAGCGAACGATAGACAAGGATTAGCAAGGACGATGAAAACCATTGCTTAAAACATGCTAAGCAGATCTAATGCATCCATGGCATTAAACAACGCTAAAAAGAAGCAAGGAGGAGAGGAGGCGGATCGAATTGGAAACGCTAAGAAGATCCCAGGGCTAGCAAGCAAAGCAAGCAAGCGGGGGGGCGCACTGGACGTCTTCCGGGCCGAGGCCGGCGGAGGCGGCGCACACCCTCCTCAGGCCCGCCTGCCCGGGGAGGGAGGGACGTCAGGCTCGCGGCTCGAGGCTCCAGGCGAACGTTCGGCATTGGGCGCCTTAGCTCGGAGCCCAGGGGCCGTCAGGCTCGGGGCTCGGGGCTCGAGGCTCGAAGGACGGCGAGGTCGGAAGGGGAGCTAGGGCTTGGGTTGGAGCCTAGCAAGCTAGAGAGGCGTCAAGGGCTTCATGGCTTTAGGAGGGGTGGGAGAGGTGGTGCAAGGAAGAGGGGGGAGGGTGGGGTGAGGGGTGACGGGAGGGAGGTGGGGAGGGGCAAGGAGGGCAGGGGGGGGGGGGGGGGGGGGGGGGGGCATGGTTAGCTTCAAGCTTAGGAACCTGCAGCTTAGCAAGCTAGAGATCAGTCTAAACTAATTCATTACTCGCCTGGCCGTACTCGGAGAGGGCGATGGCCTCGCGGAAGGCGGTGACGCCCTCGTGCGCGACGCCCGCCACGTCCATCCCCTCCAGCCCGGGGCTCCCCTCCAGCACCTAAGGGGGTACACGAGGTCAAGCACGGCCTGGAGGGCCCGCCTCCGGGACTTAAGGGGGACCTCTTAGGATCCCGGCCTCCCGCCCCGCCCCGCCCCGCCCCGGGGCTCGCCTCCGGGACATAAGCGGAGGAGGAGGAGGAGGAGAAGGCGGGGGGGTGGGGGGGTGAGGGGGGGCGAGGGGGGGGGAGGGGGTGCGGGGGAGGCGGGCGAAGGCCTACCCTGGGTAGGCCGAAGACGAAGATCATGCCGAGGCGGTGGCCCCCGATGCCGAAATCGCCTGTATACCCGGGCCGGGTGAGGCCACAAGGGGGGTACGCGAGGGGCCGGGGGGTACGCGCACGGATGTTGGGGTTGCGGGAGACCGACGCCGCGAACATCAGCGTGGTCCGCTCGCTGCGGCGGGAAAACTTCAGCGGAGGAAAGGAGGGGGGTACGGGTACAGGTATTTCAGGTATTTCGGTCAGGTATTTTCGGCGCACTCGACGGCGGGATTGTAGGAAATGTCGATGGCGGCCAGCTCGGGATTCCGTCCCGGCTCCAGGGCCCGGCACAGGCGCTCCACCCCAGCCTGGCACCGTTTCAGAGGGAGGGGGGAGGGGAAGGGGGGTACGGCGACGGCGCACCCTGGACAGGTTGTTGTGCGAGAAGTCCATCCGGGTGATGTGGTACGTCCCCGGGATGAACTAGGGGTGGGTGTGTGTGGGGGGGTTGGGGGGGGGGGGGGTTGGGGGTTGGGGGGGGGGGTGGAATCAGGGAACCGGAAGAGGGGAGGCGCGGGGGGGAAGGACTGGGGGGTACCTCGAGCATCTGGATGTCGTCGTCGACGATGCCGTTGTGGGAGACGACGAGCCGCTCGACGCTCGGCGCCCCTGTCCGCCCGTGGAAGATCTGAAGGAAAAAAGTGACTTCTCTTCTTGGGGGGGGGGGGGAGTTCGGGGTACAAGAAGCGCACCTCGCCGATCTTCTGCATGCTCTGCGTGCTCCCGATGCCGCAGTGGCGCAGGTCGATCAGCTCGCACCTGCGTCGCATTCAAGTTGAGAAAGCGGGCGGGCGGGCGGGCGGGCGGGGGCGAGCGAGCCTGCGGGGCGCGGTGCGCAGGCCAGCAAGGAAGCGGGCCGAGGCGAAGCCCATTGTGCGGTTCCCCGCCAACTGCGGGGCGGCTCGACAAGGCAGGAAAACGAGAGGGAAGGCGCGGGGCGCGAAGCAAGGTAAAAAGCGTACCCGGATGGTGGAGAGGGCGGCGTGCATGGCCAGCCCGACCGACGCCGAGCCGCTCAGGCAGTCGTCAATCAGGCAATTGCTCTGCTCAGATCAGATCGGATCAGATCGGAACAGATTCGGGCTCAGGTGAGGTGGGGCACCGCGTCGATCTCGCGGAGGCGGGAGCGGCCCCGCGAGGCGACCGAGCCTCGCCAGAACGAGTCGAAGCCGATGGACCCTAAGGAAGAAGAAGAAGAGGAAGGGAAGTTAGAAGGTTACAGGGTACGCTGAGCTGGCGGGCGGGCACCCAGGGGGTTGTCGGCGATGGAGAGGGTGATCAGCTCGGGCAGCTCCGCGAGGATCCGGCCGATGATGGCGGGGGCGAAGGTCCCCTCGATGCGGCAGTCCGCGAGCGAGAGGTGCGCCAGCGTCGGGCACTGCTTCGCGACCGCCGCGAGCAGCGGTTCGATGGCGGCGTCGTTTCCCAAGTCCGAGCCGCTCAGGTCCAGCCGCTGGAGCGCGGCGGTTTCCTGGGCGGAGGAGGCGGACGGGGGCGGGCGGAAGTGGAAGAACGAGGTGGAGGGGATGGGCCGGACGCGGGGCGGCGGGGGCGGCGGCGTGGGGAGGGGGTCCGGCGGCGGGCGCCGGTTCGGGAGGTGGGCGCCCATGGGCGGGGGGCGGGCCCACAGGGACGAGTGGGGGGCGTACCCCAGCCCCGGGGACACGCGGAGGGAGCGGAGGGTCGGGAGGCGGGAGACGAGGGACCCGATCTCGTCCGAGGAGCCGTTCGGGCCGCCTGTGACCGAGAGCTCTGCCAGCGGCGCCGGCGGCGGCAGCGCAGAGAGGAGCGAGAGGGCCGCGCCGTGGGCCGAGTGGCCGCAGCCGGGCCCCAGGTCGATTTCGAGGCACTCGAGGGCGGGCAGAGCGACCAGCGCCGACCGGAGCCGCTCGAAGGCCTTGTCGCTCCCGGGCGGGACGGGCGGGGGCGGGCCCGGCGGGGGCGCCGCGTCGTAGCGCGGCTCGGACCCGAAGAGGCGGGGCGGACCCGAGTCGTAGGCGGCGAGGGCGGCGTCGGCGTTGGGACGGAGCCGCAGCTCGCGCAGGTGCGGGCACGCCCGCAGCTCCAACGCCAGGCGCTCGGCGAGCTGGAGCGGTAGGGAGGCCTGGACCTCGAGCGCGGCGAGCGAGGGGCTCCGCCTGTGCACGCGCGGCGCGGGCGGACGGTTAGCCCCGCAGCGTGGTGCGCGCTCGGACGCGATTTCCGACGGGCGCACCGAATCCATCGGGCGACAATGTCCACATCGGACTCGGTTGCGTCTTCGAGGCCGTGCAGGACGAGGCGCGTACGGTGCTCATCAACGGAAGCCTTCCAGGCGCGGCAGACCTGGGCCGAACGGTCGGCGCGGAAGCGCAGGCGTCCAATGGGTCGGGCCGGACCGCGCGGAGCACGCCCTTGCACGGCACGGCCTGGAAGATCTGGGACCAGAGCGCGTCCGGAAGCTCGGAGGCCCGGTTCTCGATGGTCAGCCCCGCGAGGGAGATCGGCGCCTGCGGCTCCTGGGGCCCGGGAGCCGGCAGGTCGTCCGCGTCTGGAGAGGACGGCAATCAGCGCTGCAGGTGCTGCCGGCGACGAACGCACCCAGCGGCGGGAAGTCGGCGTCGGTGTACATCAGGGACTGTGCGCGGCCTCACCAAACCCGACGGTCGCCAAGTGCGCGTACCCCCCCGCCGCCGCCGGCGCCGGCACGGCGCCGGCCCGCCGTCTAGCTTCGAATTCGGCTCTTATCGATACACTTGCCGCTCGCCTACCGCTACACTAGCTATGAACTCGACGGGGCGGCTCATCGAACTGGATGGCGCCCGGAACACATCCAACACGCATGCGTACGCACTACGAGGGCTACTAGTATCTAACGCGCGGGGGGCTCGCCGCCGCCCGACGGCGGCGCCGGCGCCGACGAAGCCGCCGCCGCCCCCGCGCCGTCCGTCATCTCCACGTCCCCGTCCCGATCGCCGGCCGCCGCCGCTGCAGCACGGTTATCAACAGGGCCTGGAGGCCCCGGGCTTCGCTGTCTGAAGCGCACCTGAGGCCTGGCGGGCCGCCTGCGCCTCGCGCTGCAGCGGCGCCATGATCGAGACCTGCCGAGCCCGCCCGACCGCCCGGTCAGATTACATCGTGTGAGAGAGGGCGAAACGGGGCCGGGGCGGGCCTGCGTCGCCGGGTCGGGCCGCGCGGGCCCCGCCTCCCCGTGGTTCAAGTCGACCCGGCGCCGCTGCGTCCTCCGGGCCCTACCCCCCGCCTCGCCCTCCCCCTCCCCATCCGAGTCGCTCAGCTCGCCCTCCTGGTAGGACCGGCGCTCGAGGTCCCTCGGCCGTACCCGCACTGGAGGGGGGGATGAGAGGGGGGTACGGGGGAGGGGAGGGGTGGGAAGCGCGGGGGGTACGGCACCGTCCGGGTCCCGGCCGTCCTCCTCCTCCCCCTGGGCGTCGTCGAAGCGGAGGTCGGGGGGTACGCTGCGAAAGAAGGTCGGGGTGGAAGGTGAGATTCGATTTCGCGCCGTACCCCTCCCCCATCTAGCCCCTACTCCCCTTTCGAACCTGTGGAAGGGGACGGAGGGGGCGTTGACGCCGCGGAGCATCTCGAGGATCTGGATGCGGTGCCGATCGAGGGCCTCGGGCGCTGTGGGGAACGGCGGGCGTGAGACTCTTGAGCGTCCTAGACTCTACTGAATCCCAGGCTTAAACTAAGGCTCGGGACAAGGGGAAGGGCGCGCGTCAGATAGCGTGAATGTGAGAGAAGGGCTCTCTCTTAAGCGCCCTATTAGCGCCCTACAACCCCTCTCTGCTAAGCAGCGTCTCTCTCAAGTTCCTTCGGGCGGGGCCGGCCGGACCGTTGAGGTTGTCTAAGACGCTAATACGTTCTATCTATTTTATATAAATAGATAGAGGAACGGACCGTTGAGGTTGTCGATGTTGGAGGCGGGGATGTGGAGGTTGTAGTCGGGCGCGTAGTACTCCACGTACGGGTCCGTCTGCGGGATCTCTGCGCGCGAAGGGAGGGGCGGGGGTGAGAAGGAACGGCGGACGAGGGGCGGGGACGGGGGGCGCGTCCCCTTTAGCCTCCGGCTAGGCTAGGCTAGGCTAGGGGCGGGGACGGGGGGCTGGGCCGGCTCTGGGGCCGCGCCCCCTCTGGACTAGCCCGCGGCTAGACTGGGCTGGGCTAGGCTGGCCAGCCAGCTCCAGGCCCGTCTGAGAGTCTCGCATCCATCCTCATCCCTCGGCCGCCCCCCCCTCCCTCCCTCCCTCCCTCCCGCCCGGGCGCGCGCACCGTTGTCGAGCTCCTCGCCGCAGAGGAGCGCCGTCTCGTACGTCCAGCACCTGCCGCCCCGCCCGGTCCGGTTAGTCTTAGCTGAGGCTCAGCTTACATAAGATTGAGCTGTGCTTAGGCGCAGCTCAGCTCGAGCTGTGTACGTGGGGGATACGTGCGCACCGGGCGACGTTGCGGATGGTATACCCCCCGCCGCCCAGCACGAGCAGGGGGACCCCGAAGCCCTTCATGAAGTTCTGGGCCGTCTCGGGGAGTCAGCCAGTCCGGCGCAGCAGCTCGGGGCGAGACGCGCTAAGCTTAGCATGCCATTAACTTTAGCTGAGCTGAGTTTAGTCAAGCTTAGCATGCCGTATAAGGTCGGCTGAGCTCGGCCAAGGCTTTGCTCGGCTCTAGCTGATTATTATCCAGAAATGCGGCTAGGGCGGGCGGGCGGCGCGGACCACGCATTCGCCGTGGCCGCGGGTGGTGAGGTTGAAGGAGCCGAGGCGGTCCCCGGCCAGCGAGTCCGCCCCGCACTGCAGCACCACCGCCCCCGGCCGGAAGTTCTCCATCACCTGCGGGGGGAGGGCGGGGAGGACGGCAGAAGTCAGAGGGCGGCGCCCTGGGCTGGGAATTCAAGCGAGCAAGCCAAGCCTCTTCAGCGGACGGGTTAGCGGAAGGCGCCCTGGGCTGGGCAGGGCCGGGCAGAGCTGGGCGGGCGGGGGCGCGAGCCTTGGTCATGATGGGCTTGAAGATCGTCTCGTACGACTGGTCGTCGATCCCGTCCTGCGCGGGCGGAGCGTTCGGATCCCGTTTCGGACCTAACTCGACGAGAGGCGCTGCGCCGGGCCCTCGAAGCTATCTATCGCGCCTCGAGCTAGGCCGCTCCATGGGCGAGCGCGGGGAGGGGGGAAGGGGGGGTGGGGGGTACACCTTGAGGGGGAAGTTGATGGCGCAGTTGCGCCCCACCTCCGCCCCCACGTCCTGCCCCCCCCAGCGAGTCTCAGGGGATGGGGGGGGGGGGGAAGGGGGGATGGGGGGTAGGGGCGCGGGGCGCGCCTTGATGTCGCCTGTACCCGGGAAGTACTCCCTGCAGGCCAGTCAGGAGGGGGAACAGGATGGAAAGAAAAGGGCCCCGGGCGGACCCGAACTTGTGGAAGGAGACGGTCATGACGCGGTCCGTGCAGTAGAAGGCCTCCTCCACGCCTGCGCCGAAAAAGTAAGAGGAGGAAAAGCGGAGGAGGGAGGGGGAGGAGCTAGCTAGCTAGCTAACGGAGCCCCTGAAACAAGCAGGGCGGGGGGGGGGGGGGGGGGGAGGGGGAGTGGGGGGGATAGAAGGGGTAGGCCCTAGGACCGGGGCCGCGCACCGTCGCCGTGGTGGATGTCGATGTCGATGTACACGACGCGCTGGTGGTGCCTGCGCGCAGGGGCAGGGGCGAAGGGTGAGAGGCCGAGCGGGCGGGGGCGGGGAGGGAGGGGGCGGGGGGGGGGGGGGGGGGGGGGGGGAAGGGTGAAGGCCCTATGGGGCTAGAGAAAGGACGCGTCCCTAGGCTCCAGGATAGGAAGGGAGGGGCGTGGGCAGGGGCGGGCCAAGGGTTCAAGGGTTCAAGAGGGAGGGACGGGGACGGGGAAGAGCCGAGGCTCTTAGAAGCTAGGAAGGGAGGAGCGGAGCGCGGGGGGGGAGGGGGGGGGATGCGGGGGAAGGGGAGGGAAGCACTTGAGGAGCTCGAGGATCCCGAGGACCTGTCGGGGGCGAAATCAGGAGGAGGCGAACGAAGGCCGAGGCTCCAGGCGGGGTACGCACGATGTCGTTCACGTAGCAGAAGCCCGAGGCCTCCGACGCCTGCGCCGAAAGCGGGTTCGAGGAGGGGGGGAGGCGGGGAGGGGAGGGGTACGCGATGCGCGCGCCTTGGCGTGGTGGAGGCCGCCGGCCCAGTTGACGGCGATGTCGGCGGCGCCGTCGTTGAGCTTCACCGCGCCGCCGATGCTCCCGCCCGCCGAGACCTCGCAGACTGCCGAGTGCCGAGGCGGGGCGGGGCGGGCCGGGGCAGGCCGGGGCCGGGGCGTCAGCGCCGCGCCGCAAAGAAAGAAGAAGCGGGGCGAAGCCGAGTGAAAGAAGAAAGGGGCGGGGGCGCACAGTTGTAGAGCCCGTCGAAGACGGGGCAGTCCTCGCCCACGTTGAACCTGTGCAGCTGCTTCCTGCGGGCGGGCGGGCGGGCGTACGTACGTACGTTGGCTCGCGGTTTGACAGGAGCGCAGGGAGCAGGGCGGGAGCCTTGAAGTATAAGGAGCTAAATTCATCTAATTATATAAGCTCTTATAGAGGGGGAGGGCGGGAGGCGGGGCGGGGCGCACGAGAAGGATCCCATGTTGTCGGGCGTGACGAGGCGAAGGAACTGGACGTAGTCGTCCCCGTGGAACCGGGTCAGGTCCGCCACCGTCGCCGCCCGGGGCTTGTACCTGCGGCCGCCGCCGCGGCTCGCGCCGCGTTGGCCGCATGCAGCGCGGCGCGGTGCGGCTGCGACCACGAGCGCACCGCTGCATCTTCCGATCGATTCCGTATGTGTGAAGCAGCGTATCCACCATCCTGATTCGGTGCGGCTGGCGCGGCGTGAGCGCTGGCGACGCGCGAGGCGCGCCGCCCCGCACCTTCATGGGATGGCCGGGGCCATAGTGGTAGTTCCCTGCGCATACCGGGCGTCACATCGCGGCCCCTCATCGAGACTTTTCGGCGCTAGCGCGACGAGGGCAGGCGGCGGCAAGCTCGGGTCTCGCTAGCTGCGGTCCGCGGGGCGGGGGCTCGGCGGTCGCCAAGCTTCGATCTAACGCGTATGCACAGCTAGGAACCAAATCGCTGGCGAGACCAGATCGAGGTCAAGTCCGGTCGTTGTGGCGGCGGCCGCGGCTTTCACGCACGATCGCTCGCGTGTTTCGAGCGCGCAGGCGACTCACCGACTTCAGGATCGTAGAAGTACGTAACGCGAGGCATCGCTGAGGGGGTAGATGTTGCGAGGTTTTGGGGGGGGGGGGGGGGTCCTGGGGGAGGAGAATTCGAAGAGGGGATCGATATCCGGAGCTCGCTAGACTCTAGCTAGAGAGCTAGCTAGAGGAGAGCTGCACGTCGATCGCGATCGTGAGGGGAGAATTTGACGCAGCCATGGCGCCGGCCGAGTCGAGGCCGGCGGGGCGCGAGTCCGATTCGGAGGGGACTAGCTATAGCTCGAAGACTCAAACTCTGTGCGCCCGTTGCCGGCAGCTTGCTGCCGCCCAGCGCGCGCCAGCAGCAGCACCAGCGCGAGATATCGATCTAGCGTGTCGGTGCGCCTCCATTCCTCGCCCAGCCATCGGCGTACGCGCTTGCTGACCCCGTTTCAGAAGCGCGGCCCGCGCGTAACAAGAAGATGCTTCTGAGCTCATATAGCAGCGTTTCGATGACCGCTGTGGCGCCGCAGGAGCGCCCGAATGAGAGCGCAGGTGCGCTGACTTTGGTTGCCCTTCGATTGAGTTCCTCTCCCGCGCCCTAGCCGACCTTTCGGGGCGCTGCCGCGCTCGCGCAGACTCGCTGCAGCGGCTGCTGAGCGAGGAGCGCGCGCTGCGAGAGAAGGCGGAGCAGGAAGTGGCCCGCCTGCGCGAGGAGTTGAAAAGGCGCCAATCCGCGTCGACCGTCGAGGGCGATTCGAGCTCTGACATCGAGGGCGAGATCGGCGCTGATGGCGAAGCGTCCGAGTACGTCGACGCCGAAGAAGGCCCCTTGGAAGCAGGTGAATGGGTTTTCAAAATTTTTCCAAGCGAGCTTCGTTTCTGCCCTCGTGTGTCTCATCGCTTACATGTACACCTTACGAGCACGTACAGAGGCCGAACACGACGCGGAGATCGCTGCGGCGACGGACTTCGCGGCGCGGCGCGGCGGCGCGATGGACCGCCTCTCAGCGCTGCGGCTGCAGGAGCTCCGCAGCGCCGACCTCCGCACCCCGTCCCCAGCCGTCGCGGCCCACACGCCGCCCCCGCCGCCGGCGCCCGTCAAGCGGCCCCTCGCGAACCCCCGCCGCGCGGCGACCGCGGCCGCGGGGCCCGCGCGCCGCTTCCTCCGGTTCCGCAGCGGCAACGGCGCCGCCTCCGCGTCCCCGCCGCCAGCGGCGGGCGCGCGTCGCCCGCCCTCGGCCGCTCGGCCTTCTCGCCGGCGGCCCGGCTCGCCCGCGCCACCCCGTCGCCCCTCACGCTGGGCCCCCCGCGCTCCGGAGCAGCGCGCCCTCACCCCGCCCGCCGGCCATGAAGCGGCACGCCCCCAGCGGGCCGCTCGGGGAGCCGCAGCCGCAGCCCGCGGCGTCGACCGACGGCCGCGGATCCGCGGCTGCAGCTGGGGCTGCGGCCGGGGCCAGCGGCGAGGAGAGCGGTGGAGAGGATTTCATGAGCCTCGAGAACCTCGACCTGGTGCGTTGGAAGTCTATGCGTACATTTCTAGGGTTCCGTGGATCGAGCCTTCCGCCCGAAAGCTAAAATTATGCGACCGCTAGCACTTATATTGAGCGCCGGCCTAGCCCCCCAGGCGCCTTTCGGTCTAGATCTAGCCTGGCAGGCCCCTTGCTGATCCATCCTTCTTCTCCCGCGTACGCAGGGCTCTGGCTCACGATCTCCGCAGAAGGCCCCGAACCCGAACCCGGCGCTGCCCGCGGCCGTGGCCACGCAGACGCGGGACCGCGGGCACGCCGCGCGCGCCGCGCACGCGCTCCATGGCCACTGCGACCGGGAGCCGCACGCCGGCCGCGCGCTCTGGTCCTCCCCCGCGCCCTCGGGATCGCCCCTCGTCGAGGTGCGCATGCGCCACTCGAGGCCTAGGGCGTTAGCGTTGGCTTCGCTGCCGGCCCCGAGACGGATAAGCAATATTCACATTTAAAATTTATTTCGCCGGTTTCCGGATCCGCGCTGATCTCGACGTTCTCGAGCGGCGCTGGCGTTGTTCGTGGTCCCGCTCCGTTCTATCCTACATATAAAATTTACACATCCCCCGCGGCCTTACATATTTAACATATCTATGCCCGTTTCCGCGCCGTTCCCGACGCCCTCCTCTCTTTCTCGCCCTGACGTCCGCGCCCGCCCGCCCGCCCCCGCGCAGACCGTCGACGTCACGCTCGCGGCGGTGTGCGAGCGGCTGCGGGGGACCCTGCAGCGCCTCTCGGGCGGCGGCGGGGGCGCCGGGGGCGCCGGGGGCGGGGCGCCGGGGCGCCCTCGCCCGGGCTCGAATTCCAGGGTGGGGCCCGCGCCGACCCGCAGCAGCTGCAGCTGCCGGCGCTGCTGGCGGCGATCGAGGGGGCGGCGGGGCGGCGCGCGGAGGAGGCGGGCCGCCTCCGGGGTACCGAGGCGGAGCTCAGGCGGCAGCTCCGCGAGATGGTCGAGGCCGTCGCCGCCGCCCGCGCCGCAGGCCCCCCGGCCGCGCTCGCCCCCAGCTGCAGCTCATGATCACAGCTTGGCGGCTTCGAAGACTAACCGGCTAATTGTAGGGACCGAAGGCACGTAAACTAGCTTAGTAAGACTGTAACTTCTGTAAGAGCCTACTAAGAGGACTCTCCGGTCCGGCGGGAGCTTACTAAGAGGTTACGAGGAAGTTAGCAACCGCAAGTTGCTGCCAAGTTGCAAGTTGTGCCAACTTGCTGGCAACTGCAGCCGGCGCCTGCAGGGAAACTTGAGTGTTCGAACACGCCCGTCACCGCGACGCCAATCTGCGTTCGAGAGAGCAACCAATGGGCCGCAGCGCTTAGATAAGACTCTGTACCCCATCCGGGTGTGCTTCCTTCCCGCGCTGCGCATGCGGCTGCGGGCGCCTCAGCCGCGCCTTAGTACAGTGAGTACAGTGAGCTCAGTACACTACCGTACTACTACGCCTCTCGATCGCCTTACCCGGCTTACCGGTAGTCGACGTCGCTCCGAACTGAGTCCGAAGCTCACTAGCTACTAGCTAGTAGCTACCGTAGTACGTATGCAGGCTGTAGCATGCATATGGCATGTAGGCAGCTGTAGGCATACCAGCGCTCCGAACTTCCGAGTCCGAAGTCGCAACTGTGCATGCGCAAGGCTGTACTACGTGTAGGCGGTACTACTGTGTACGTAGTAGCTGAGGGCCTGAGGCGCCCCGCGCGAGCACCGTGGCGGATAGTGAAAGCCGGCGCCGGCCGCGGGCGCAACGAGAACGCGGCCGTTCAGTGGCGACCGAGCGGCGCGCTGCTCTAGATCTCCGCTGATCGGCGGCCGAGGCGTCGCGTCGTGCGCCCATGGCCGCGACGCACGCGGCGCTCCTTCGGGAGCTCGATGCGGTGCGCTGTGCTTTGAGCCCGCATCGACGGCGCGCCCGCGGCCACTAAATACTTCTGATCATGCCGCGCCGCGCGCTCGCAGCTGTTTGTGGAGGCCCACAGGATGGTTACGGAGCCGGGCGAGTGGGTTCCCGTCGAGACCGACGCCGGCGTGCAGGCGAAAGTCCTGACCGAGTGCTGGTGCCGCCCCGGCCCTCCCACGCCGAACCTCTCCGCCGACCCCCCCGCTCGCCGATCCGCATCAATGCCGGCTCTCAATAACCTCTATGTAAGATGATGACAGAGTACTAGTGCCCCACCCTAGAGCCATAAACCACGTACAGGCCTTGGCCTCCGCCGCCCCGGCCCGCGCGCGCCCGCGGCCGGCGCGCGCCGGCGCCCCTCAAGCTCCTCACGCTATGAGCCCCTGCCGCCCCTCCTCAGGGAGCACCCTCGGGACCCCGGGCGGCCGCCCTCGGTCCGGGTCGGCGTGAACTTGGAGGGCAAGGATGCAAGCGACGTCACGCGCTCCATCATCTCCCTAAACAACGTCGCCGTGCGTCTGCCTGGCCTAGCCTGAGCTACTAGGCTAGCTAGGCTTGAGCTCGCCCCTCTGAGCTCGAGCCCACCCGCAGAGAGGCAACGACTTCCTCGTCAAGGAGGGCGCGCCCCAATTCGATCTCAATCTGATTGAAACCGAATTCGATCCCAATTTGATCTGATTTGAAATTCTCATATGATCAGACTTGGTGGAGGAGGTTCTCCCCCCGGGGGCCGGCGACCCCGACGGCCTCGGCTTCGCCGTCGTCCACGACCTCGTCGGATTCCTCTTCGGTGCGCCCGAGGCGGGCGGGGCAGGCCGGGCCGGGCCGGGCCCGCGCGGGCCGGGCCGGGCCCCGGCTGGGGCGGGTTGCGGAGGGTTGGGGCGGGACACGCGCCCCTCGTCCTTAGCGACGTCGACAGGCCTAAATATAAGGTCCCGCCTCTCCGGATTCGTGCCTCAGTAACCATCCCGCAGGCTGGACCATGCAGTGGTACTCCCTCTTCGCCTCCCGGTGCGCTCAGATCTGATCAGATCAGATGTGATCTGATCCGATCCAATCGATATCTGATCGGAGCTCTCGGACTCCTCCTCCGCTCACCGGCCGCCTCCGCAGGCGCCTTGCGGACGGGAGCGCGTTGGGCGTCAAGATTCCTGTCGAGCCGGACGGGTCCAGCTGGCGAGCCGTACCCCCTCACCATCCCCCCCCCTTCCCCCGCCACATCTTACGCTCGGGGGTACAGGAGCACGCGGAACCGTCACAGGGCGCACTTCCCGCTGGTCGCGATCTACGTGGAGGGTACCCCCGCCGGCTGCCGCTGCGTTCGCGCCACCGAGACGAGCCACCTGCCCTGGCCCCACTCGATCATCCCAGCCCGCACCAGCCGGGACCTCGTGATCAATTTCAACACGAAGCACGTCGTGAGGCTCGCCCGCCTCCTGGCGGACGGGGGGGTATCGCTTCCCGAGGACCCCGCCGCTCCCTCCTCCCCCGGCCTCGGCCCCGCCCCCTCCCCCGGCGCGGCCCGCCTGCCCCCCTTCGCCTCGGGATCCGCATCCCTGCCCCCCGACCTGGCGTGCAGCGCCGGCGCCGGCTCCGCCCCCCAGAACGCCGGCCCCAGCGTCCACGCGCTCTTCTTTAGCCTGCTGGGCATGACCGAGCAGGTACCCCCCGCCGGCTTCCCCCCCTCGACCTTTTTTCTGACATACGGGGGTACAGGAGGCGATGGAGGCGGAGAACGCGGCGGCGCGGCTGGCGACGGGGGCGGCGCCTGTGGGCGACCTCGCGCGCATCGGGCCCCGCATACTGGAGGACCCGTCCCTCGCCTCCCGGGTACGCACGCCTTTTCCGAGTTTGAATTTGAATGTTTGAATTTTGCTGCAGTTGCAAGGGGCGATAGAGGTCACGAGCCAGCTCTCGCTGCGCCTCGAGCGGATGAATTCGAACATGATGCATGCCCCGCCCCGGCCCGGCCCGAGCCCCGCGGCCGGGCCGAGCCCGGGCCCGGGCCCGGGCCCGGGCCAGGCCCCGCGGCCGCCCCGGGTACCGCGAGCCCTGGCCCGGTCCGGCCGCGGGGCCCGCCGCCCCGAGCCCCGGGGCGTCCTTGTTCAAGACAGAGCCCAGGGTCCTCTCGACCTCCTCCGCGCCCGCGCCCATAATCAAGACGGAGCCCATGCCCGCGGCCTTCGAGTTCTCAGAGCCCAGGGTCCTCTCGACCTTCTCCGCGCCCGCGCCCATGGTCAAGGCGGAGCCCATGCCCGCGGCCTTCGAGTTCTCGGGGCCAGGATCCGGAGCGGCGGCCCGCGGCCGGGAGCCCCCCGCCGGAAACGGAACCGCAGCGTACGCGTGGCCCCTCCGCGGGGGCGCCCAGCAGGCGTCCGCTCTCATGCCCCCCGTGGAAATACCCCCCGGGGGGGAAGAAGCCTCGAGCTCGGGGTCCCCCGTTGGCTCCGGGGGGGAGGAGTGGCCCGAGCCGGGGGGGCCGAAGCCCACGCCCATGCTCGGGTACGAATCCGCGCCTGCCCCCTTCCGCCCCCCCCCCCCCCCCCCCCCCCCCGCCCGTCCCTCTCCCTTCCCTTGACCGGCGCCGGATCGATTCCTCAGGATGTACATTTTTCTGGAGGAGTTCAAAGAGAAGCACAAGAGGTAAGAAGCGGGCTCACCTGAGCTAGCCAGCTCACCTGAGGTCTAAATCTGGAAGGTAGCGGGAACTTTACGGGAAACAAGAGCTAAAAACTAAGAACACCTTAAGAACACATGAGAACACTGCGGCAAAGTACACCTCCAGTTTCAGCTGAAGGCAGCGGGAAGAACAGTACAGCCCCCGCTGCGATCCGCCCCCGGCCCGCCCCCGCCCTCTCCCCCGCGGCCCCGCCTCGCACCCGCCGGCCCCTCCCGCGGCCCGCGTCCCTCCCAGCCTTCCCCCTCTAAGAAAGAAGAGCCTCGGAGCCCTAGGCCTGAAGCTTACATTAGATCCGCTGACGCCGCTGTCCCCCGCAGCCTCTCGGACGAAGAACTCGCCCGGCGCGTGGCGGATGCGTGGGGCGCCCTCACCCCCTCCCAGGTGCGAATTCGAATGCATACGAGAATTCGAATCGATTAGAGACCATGAGGTGTTAGCTGTGGGCTCCCCCGCGGCTTTCCCGGATGCCGGCCCGCGTTGTCTGGACAAGACGGGTGTTATATATATTTATCTATAAATTGGATTGTAGGACTCGGTCCAAACTTAGCTCGCAGCTCAAGTCCGCCAAACTCTAAGCTCTTAGCTCCCGCCGCTTTCAAAGATAAAATGGAATATTGCGCCGCTGACGCCCGGACCACCAGCGGCGCTCGTACCTGCGAAAAGCGCAGCGCAAGCGGCGCTACGAGAAAGATCAGGTACCCCCGGACCCCACCACGCTCTCCTCAATTTCTCTCTCCCTCTCTTTCTCTCTCGAAATTTGATCCGAGGGCCAGGCGGCGGCCGTGGCGCGCCGCTCTGTGCGCTCGATTCGACCCCGCGAGGCCACAGCGGCAGCGCCGTTTTCGGCGCAGCTGGTTTCGGCGCAGCCGATGTTGCCGCAGCCGTACCTCACCTGGATACCCCTCTTCGTCCCGGGTCCCGGGGCCCCGTAGGCCCCCCGCCTGACACCCCCCCCCCCCCCCCCGCTTCTTGCCGTGACCGCGGGGGCGTACCCCCCTTCCAGCCCTCAGGGCCTTCCCCGGTCGGCTCGACCCCCCCCCCTCCCTCCCCCCCCCCGCCCTGCGGCTTTAATTTTCACACCAGCGAGACGTCTGTACATGTTCCCTCCATGGGGATTAATATTCCCTCCGGCCACTGAGCTTCGGCTCGTGTCCGCGTGAGCCTCCGTTCTGAGCCTGCGACCCTTCGCTGCGACCGCACGCTGTTGCTGAAGGCTTTATTCTCAACGCAGCCAGTTTTCGTAGAACCCATGAATTATTATATCATAGTGTTTCTTCAATTTCTTCTATTACCTAGTGGCTGGTTTCGAACTCAGTTTAATTTGCTCCTTTGCATTTCTCAGACACCGATGTAGATACACGGATGCCATCGCGCGATCGATGAAAGGCATTCTCAGAGTCTTTCCTGCACGGGCACGCCCGGTCGCGGTCACTGGATCCGTGCTGCGGTTTTAACTTATAATTAGTATACCGTATACGTAATTTTAGAGTTTGGATACAAATGCAGCACTATTACAGATTAAGCTTCAAATCATTCTAGCCAGTAGATCTCCGATACGGATCCAGATAAGATGATATTTTGCACGTGTACATATAAGCTCGGCGACGATACTTGCATCTCGAGCTTTGCTGGGCTAGCGCTGATCATGATCCTGAACTTCGGAACTCGCAATCCCCCTCCTTTGTTTTCTGTTTATGCTACTGCTAACAGCTAGGTAATCAATGAATTCGCACACACCGAGACAATACGGCTAACGATAGAACTGACTGCTAACAGCTAGCTGCAGTACGTGAACGTCTGCGCTGCGATTTTAGCTTCAACTCGAATACTTGGTGATTGCAGTGGGAGCCAGCCCCGATCTAGATCTAGAGAGGGAAGGGAGAGGGAAGGGGTGGGGGTGGGGGTGGGGGGCCGGGTGGGGGGCCGGGGTGGGGGTGGGGGTTGGGGTGGAGGGGGGGGGGGGGGGGCGGGGGGGGGGGGGGGCGGGCCCAGTCGACGTCGACGTACGCGTCGACGTACGCGTACGCGCGCGCGGAGCGCGGCCGCGGGGGATAGGGCCGGGCCCGGGGGAGCCTATGTCAAGTCGCCGAGTCGAGCGATTGCCGTCTCCAAGCGATATCGATCGAGCTGGCCCATATGCATGGCCAGTGGATCTCGACTTAATCGGCGGCCCCGCGCTAGCGCCGCGGCCGGCCGGCGCCGGCGTGGCCGCGCGCGGCCTTAAGCTTCGCGATCGATTGCCTAGGCCTAGGTATACGCGTACGTATTCGCCAAGTCGACTCGTTGCGCGACATCGACATGCATCGATAACGATCTGCAAACGAAGTCCGATCATCGGATCTGACTTCGAATTCGACCGTCGGACGGCCACGGCCACGAACTTCGGAAGCTTTAATCAAGCTTGCGGCGCGGCAGCCTTATATTAATTAGCTTAAGCTTGCAATTGCGCATGCGCATGCGCATGCGCTCGAGCTCGCACTGCGGCAGCCGCCGCGAGCCAGGGTCTAGATCTTTAGCTCGCGGAAGAGCAAGCTTAGGCGGCTGCGCATGCAGGCTGCAGCTGACGGCGCCGGCGAGCCTGGCGCCCAGCGTCGGCCGGGTCGGATTCCACGCGTACCCCGGTCCGTTGGAGAAGGTCAGCTGAAGCGATCAGCTGACTCAGTGAAGTGACCCGGCGTCACCATGCCGCCCCGAGTTGGTCCTCGACCCCGCTCAGCGAGCCCCAGCGTTCGCCTGGTTCGGGTACACTCGCCCCGACCCGCGCGTTCGCCAGCAATCGCTTCGCGAGCCCCGGAGCACATACAGCGAGCACTCAGAGCACATAGAGGCCGCCCGCACTCGGCGCTCCGGGGCCCATCCGCCACTCCTCGTAGAAGCCATCCGCAGTCATGGCGCAACACTGGCCCATCCTCGAGCGGCAGCCCGGCCGCGGGACCACCGTGAGCGTTCGCGTGCGAGCCGGGGGCGCGCTGCGGGCTCTTCTGACGCCCTCGCGCTGCGCAGCGTGCCTCGCTTGCGGATTTCGATGCGGGCCTGCAGTCGTACGCGGCCGGCGTCATCGCGGCGCGCCTCGCCGCGGTGGACCCCGAGGGCCTCGTGAGGCTCTCCCTCGCATCGCGGGGCGTGTGCGCTCTGCTCCTCCAGCAGCAGAAGTGGTTCCAGAACGCGCTGCGGGAGCCAGGCTGCCTCGACCTGGCGGCGGCGGTCTCTCCGCAGCCGCGCATCTACAGCGCCCGCCTTCGCCTGGTCAACTGGGCCGTTAGGCGGCAGTACCTGAGCGCCCGCAGCGTTCGCGTCGCCATGCTGACGGACGGAGGGAACCCGCGGGACCGGAACGACAAGCGCGAGCTCGAGCTCCTGCTCCAGAACCTGGCGCCCGGCCTCCAGGAGGCTACGCTCGTGGGTGCGCGCGCCTTCTGGCGCCCTCCGCTTCGCGCGCCCCGCTCACCGAATCGCGGCAGTGTACGGCGTGCAGGACCCGGATGCGCACCAGACGCCCCTGCCGCGCATCCGGGCGCTCCTCCAGACCCTCCAGCCGGCGGCCGCGACCCTCGCGTCGCTCCGCGTCGTCGTCGACCCGTCCGTCGACCGGCAGCACCTCCGGCGCCTCGCCTTGGAGAGCACGTGCCGCTTCTGGGCGGAGGCCCTGACGCCGTTCGCGGCCCTTGTCGACGTCGACCTGCCCTCCCACAACCTGGACCTCGCTGCCTACGTCATATGCCGTACCCGCCGCGTCTCGGTCCAGGTCTTCTCCGTCTACAAAGAGACCGTCGGCTGGTTCGACCGGTGGGCGCGGAGGCCGGAGAGCGCCTACAACCGCCCGGGGGGCCCCTCGCTGCGGGGCATCACCCTGGTCCGCCCTCCCCAGGGGCTCCTCTACGCGCCGGAGACCGTCAAGGAGCTGTTCTGGCGCGTCGACACCTGCGGTCGGCGCTCCCCGTGGGCCCCCGACTGGCGCCGCCGCCTCGAGTGGCTCCGCTTCGGGGGTACGGCGATCGTGGGCGGGGGGGAGGAGGCCTGGCTCCCCGAGCGGCCCGCCGGCGACGTCGTCGACGAGCTCCTGCAGCCGCCCGCCTCCCCGACTTCGTTCTCCCACCTCCGCGAGCTCTGGATCGAGGTACCCCGCCCTCCACCCTCCTACCCCCACCCGCTCAACCCCCCCCCCCCCCAGCTGGAGGTTGCGTCGGCGCTGCGGATCCCCTTCGCGCTGCCCGGCCTCCTCCGGCTTCGCCTCGCGCTGCCCGGGGGCGCCCCGCTGCCCCCCGCGCTCCTGGACGCCCTCGCCGGCATGGCCGAGCTGCAGGAGCTCCGCGCAACCGTGCGTACCCACTCCCCCTCTCCGCCCCCCTCCCCTCCTTCCCCCTCCCCCCCCCCCCCCCCCCCTTTCTGCCTAGGCACTAATCTAGCCTAGTAGCCCACCCCCGCTTCCGGCCCTTCGTGTCCCGCGCGCCCTCCCCTCCCTTCCCCCCCCCCCCCCCCTCCCCTCCCCCTCCTCTCCTCCCGCCTAGGCCCTAAAGCAGCCTAGTAGCCCGCCCCGTCCACAGGTTCTTCTTGTCTCGCCCTCCTGCCCGGCGCATTGAGGGGAAGTCCGGCGCACCCCGCCCTATCTCCCGCGCTCCCCTCCCCCTCTCCCCCCCCCCCCCCCCTCCGTCTAGTCCAGCGAACCCCCCCCTCCTCTCCCCCCCTTCCCTCTTCCCCCCCTTCCTTCGACGTCGCCCCGGCCTAGCCTGACCCGCCCGCCCTCCCGCCCCCTCAGATCCGCCCGCGGGACGTCCCCCGCCTCCTGCGGGGTGCCCTCGCCGCCCCCCGCCTCGCCCGCCTGGAGGCGACCCTGCCCTCAGGGGCGTGGGCCGGGGGCGCGGGGGCGGAGGCCGACCCCGACGCCCTCAGCGAAGTCGCGGGGCTCGCCGCCCGCCGCGGCCTGCGCTTCCTCCTCGTACCGGTACCCCCGGGGCCCTCCGGAACCGCGGCCGGCGCCGGCGCCGGGGCATCCATCCGCCTCCTTCCCCCCTCTATGGCGCAGCCTTAGCTGGCTTGAGCTGGCTCCGCGGCCTCGTTTTTCATTGTTGCAGCCTGCCCTCCCGCCCAAGTCCAGCTTTAGCCGTGTAAATGTCCGCGCGCATGCTTATTTGAGTACTAGTACTCGATTATAAATGCTGTATAGGGGGTTCGCCCCACCGTAGTTTTTCAAAAACCCATTCAAATGCTGTATAATAGTAAATATGCTAGCTAGCTTTCCCTTTGTACGTACGCTCGATCTAGATCTCCCTATCTTTCGCGCCCCGGATCGCCGAGTCGTCGTATCTACTTCGCCACGTCATACGCATTGTTGTTTATACACACACATATAATGGGCAAAGTAAAACGGATGCATGTGTCTCAAGGGCCGGTCTGATGCGACGGGCCGGTCGCGGAAAGGTTTAAATCATGCGTATACGTAATTAATATATATAACGGATGTCCCGAAGTCCGGCGCGGTGTTCAGGTACTGCGGCAGAGACGGGAAACCATGCGGAAGCCGGGGAGCGATGACGCGCCCGAGTAGCTCGCGCAGCTGCCGCCGCTGCCCGTCGAGACGGAGCCGATAATGGTCCCTTCCCTTCCGTTGCCCGACGCGTCCCGCGCCACGCTCGACTGCCAGAGACGAAGTTAAGGCGCAGAGCTTGCGATTTTAAGGCGCAGAGGCGCACGCCGGGTTGGTCGTCGAAGGGGATGTGGACGAGGGGCTGGCGCCCGATGTCGCCGCCCAGCGCAAGCGCCCGCACCTCGCCCGCCGAGAGCGCCGTCGGCCACACGCGGAAGCCTGCGCACCGCGCGCCCCACGCGCGCGCCCCGCGGTCAGAGTCTGATATTGGCATCCGGATCCGAAGCGCCGCCCGAGCCCGTGCGCGTGAGACTGTTAGCGGGCGCACCGGCGAGGGATACATTCTCAAGGTCGAGAATGCCGATCGGATCCTGACAAACCGCCCAGAGCCCAGATCAGATGTAGACAACTTGCTCAATTGAAATCGCAATATCAGTTGCAAGGAAACTATAAATGCATTCGCTAGAGGCAATAGGTCGCTAGAGGCAATGCCCTGCAGCTGTCCGGTCCGGCCGCGCGTTCGAAAATTAATATATATTATAATTATAAATGGAAGCTCCCGCGACCGCGCGCGCGTCCTTTATCTAAATTTTTGAGAGGGCGCACGAACCCCGGGCGAGCTGCCGCCGATGCGGTTGTGGACGCGCGGACCCGGCGGCATCATCACACCCGACGCGGTGAGGACGAGAGCGGTGACGCCAGTCTCGCCGTCGGTGAGGTAGAAATTCAGCTCGCCAGCCGCCCCAAACACGGTCATCGCGTGGTACCAGCGGCCCACCTGCCAGACTCGGCATATTAATTCGTAGGCTCGCTCAGCGTACGCTTTGCGCATGAATGGCTCGCGCGTGAATAAGCTTAAGAACGAACCGCGATGTAGCCAGTGCTATCGGCGTTGGCCAGGTTTCTCAAGAGCAGAACGGTTTCGTCCGGGGCAGCCTGCCGTAGGTGTGCGCGCATTATATATTACTATCGTACGTATACGTTCAAAGATTTCTAGATCTAGATCTAGATTGAAATCTATAGATATATATATATATAGCTAGAGCGCAACCGCTGCTCGCGAACGCGAGCGGCACGGCTGCCCCGGGATTATGGGCCACTCACCGTGTATCGACTCTGCCCAGTACGGTCAGTCTCTACTAGCAGGAAGTAGTCTTCTGAACCAGGAGAGTAATACTGCCGGCCGGCGCCGCACATCAGGGAACCGGGGGATCCGGAGAGCGATTCGTGCCGGCGCCGGGGCCGGCACTGTATACGTAAGGCGCGCGCGCTCACCCCCTCTCCAAATGAGATGTGCTGTACCGACCAGTGAGAAAGAAGTGCAAAACTTGTAAGCATAGACCCGGCACTTGCATCCATACGCACCACATTCCTAATCATCCAACCGTCCGAGAAGTCAAAGACGCGCGTCCAGTGTTCCTGCCGCTGGCCCAGCTTGATCCTGCGCCCACGGCCGCGGCGCCGGCCGGCTCGCGTCAGTCAGCCCAATACATTGCAACCCCGGCCCGAACTTCTGCCAGCAGAAGCAGATGTAGAGAACGCGCACCAAAACTCGATCGAGGTGGGATTGCCTATAGAGAAAGAGGGCAGAGAGACGTAGCCCTCTCCGCCGCCGAAGTGCGCGCCTGCGGTACGGTGCTGAGTAAGAAAGAACCGCTGCAGAAAGAATGAAAGGGAAATAGCCGTAGCGCGAAATTGAATCGCGAAAAGAGCGAAATTGAGAAACTTAACGTGGCGCGCGAGCGCGTATCATAGTATTGATAAAAATCAGGCCCCAAAAGAGGGCGCGCGCGTGACCCGAATCTATAGCTACTTATATATATATAATTATAAAATAAATACACAGCCGCGACTCCAACGAATTCGAAGGCGCCGGGGCCGGAGGCCAGTCGCGGCGAGGCTCAAGCTGATTACGAAGTTTATAACTACTAATTAGAGGGGATACGGTCCCGTGATCGCGCGATTGTGCGGATAAAGTCCGAAGGCCAGGGTCAAGGGCGCGCGCACTGCAGGTGGGCACGGCGGGCATCGCTGCGCAACACGAAGACGTAGTATTAGTTCGATCTCCTAGGCCTGCGCCTGGAGAATCGGAAGCCTGGTAGCGACGACGCGCCTGAGTATGGTGTGCAGCTGCCGCCGCTGCCCGTCGAGACGGAGCCGACGACGGTCCCGTCCCTTCCGTTGCCCGACGCGTCCCGAGCCACGCGTACGCCCGGCTGCCAGAGACGCGTACGGTCTCAGAGTCTCGTCAAGGCCGGGGCGGAGAGCTCGCGAAATTAAATTGAAGGCGCAGAGGCGCACGCCGGGCGCGTCGTCGAAGGGAAGGTGGACGAGGGGCTGGCGCCCGATGTCGCGGCCTGCCGCCAGCGTCTGCACTTCGCTCGACGAGAGCGCAGCTGACCACACGCGGAAGCCTGCGCATGCACAAGCGCCCCGCGCGCTCCGCCGTTGGCACCATATGCAGAGATGAGGCCTCATTTTCACTGTGAGTCAGGGTCACTCGTGGGCGCTGGCGCACCCGCGAGGGATGCATCTTTGAGAGCGAGAACGCCGCCTGGATCCTGATAAACCGCCCCGATTAGACGTAGACAGCTCGCTTGCAGTTGCAAGACAATTGCAATATGCAATTAACTTTTATATGTATGGCACGGTTTGCGAGCAAGCACCCCCGGGGCGGTTCTTCCGACGTAGTTGAAGGGGAGGGTGCCCGGTTCAATGTTCACGGCCATCAACTGCTGCAACCCTGTCTCGCTGTAAAAGTGGGTGTGGGAGCCGCTCGCGCCGTCCGTCAGGTAAAAGTGCACATCGCCGGCTGCTCCGATCACCGTCACCGCGTGGTACCACCGGTTGAGCTGCACGGACAGGCGTTTCAAAGTGGTGCCGGTGCGTGCGATTGGATGCGTATGCACGTTCGCACCGAGAAAGGACCGGTGGCTCTATCAACGTTGTTGGGATTAAGCTTCACGTGAAAGCCATAGTCAGGATCGTCCACTAACTGGAAATCGTAAGCACGCGTGTGAATTTCGCGATCGAGTGTTGCCCGCGACAGTCCGCGCTCCGCGCTACTAACGCACATAGCTGTAATCGTTTTTGACTCCAAAGTAGATTTCGTTGTTGTTAAAAATTATAAACTGCTCAAATCATGCTTAGGAAGGGCGCGACAGCCATGTATTTAGATGCGACGATGCAGCAGCGTGGACGTACCACGGTGCGGGCACTCTCCCGGGGGTACCATCCGTTCGAGAGGTCGAAGAAGCGCGTCCACTGAGCCTGCAGTCGACCCAGATTGAACCTGGATCCGGGCCGGGCCCGTACGCGTTGATGTAAGCCTTCATACGCGCGCGTTGCAAAATTTCTCCCACCCGCCCAGACCCCGCGCACTGGCGGCACGGACACGGGAGACCGTTGGACGCACCAGAACTCGAAGGAAATGGGGTTTCCGATGGTGAAGGAGGGCAGAGAAACATAGCTCTCGCCGCCAAAGTATGCACCTGCCTCGCATCATCATCATGGGGGAATTACAGAAAGCGGAACACGAGTCGCATATGCATGAACATGATCTGATCTAAATCCATTTATATTATCTATTTGCCATGATGGGCAGGGAGCCTCCAAGCATCGAACTTTAATATAAACAGCGCTAGTCTAGATCGATTATAATTATACATTCCACTGCATGCCAATGCAACTCACTGCACGTAGGCACGGCAGGATTCGCAATCGTGACGGCATTCAAAAGACCTGGCGTCCGGGAGTGGGGAGTTGCAGTTACGCATGCTGCCGGTGCGCATGCTTGCACAGTGACGAACCGCCATTTGTCGCCGGATAGTGCACGCAGCTGCCGCCATTGCCTGTGACGACGGAACCCACAATTGTTCCGTCCCTTCCGTTGCCCGACGCGTCTCGAGCCACCTTAAACTGCAAGAGACGGCCTCGCCATGATCAACGCGCTGTGGAGATGTCGGGAGCGCCGCAGAGGCGCACGCCGGCCGGGTCGTCGAAGGGAAGGTGCACGAGGGGCTGGCGCCCGATGCTGCCTCCCTCCGCCAGCGCCCGCACCTCGCCCGCCGAGAGCGCCACCGGCCACACGCGAAAACCTGCCCGCCGCCCCGGGCCCCACGGTACCGGTTGGCGGACGCAATCTCAAGTGCGCATAATGCAACTGTAATCGAGCACACCGGCCAGATCCACGTTCGTCAAGGACCAAAGGCCGGAGGGGTCCTGCGCTCGCGTTCATGATCGTGCCGAAATCATCAGTTGCGAGCGCGCACCCCCGGAGAAGTTCTGCCGACGTAGCAGTAGTTGCGCGGCCCGGGCACAATGGTCACGTTTTGCGCCCTCGGCCAGAGGTCTGGTCGCGAGCCGTCGATGATCTGGGCGTGGGCACCCGTTGTTCCGTCCGTCAGGTAGAAGTGCAGGTCGCCTGCTGCCCCTATCACCGTCACCGCGTGGTACCAGCGGCCCACCTGCGCGCGGGCAGCGGGTACCAGATCATGATCGATATCAGCCTTGCACGCGCATGTGCGACAGCGGATCCGATCGAAATGCGATCCATTTGGAAATTCGGAAATTCTAAATACGGCGTAGGCCTAAGCATAGGCCGAGGCGTACCTCGATGAAGCCGGTGATGCTGGTGCTGGACGCGGAGTAAAATCGCACGAGATCCTCGTCTGGGGTTTCCTGTCGGCGGCCCCGGGCCGGGCGCACGCGTGCATGTAAACAGGAGCGCAGCGCCAAAAAGATAAGCGCGTGAGTTCATGTAAATAAACCGCGTAAAGGTTGGACGGATTGTGGTCTTCGACCTTGATGTAGAGGTGGTAGGGGTCCGGGGTCGCCACCTCATTCGGGGCGTTCAGAGCGTTCTGTCGTGCGCCGCGTGCAAAATTATAATATCGATCAGACGGGTGCAAAAACATTCGCCGGCTTGTGCTCTGAAAGCTGCGTGCGGGCTCACCTCGCCGAGAGCGATTGTCTGCGCGAAAACATGTACATAAGATAGGAAAAACGAGATAGGCTGAGCGGCGCAGAGAGGTCGCCACAGATTGTGCTCACCACTCTCCTGATAAACAACCCGTCCGAGAAATCGAAGACGCGCGTCCATTGCGGCTGGAGCTGCCCCAGCTTGATCCTGCCCGGCCCGGGGGTGCAACCGTCGGCCAGGCAGCGCGCGTGCCCGCGGACAGGATAAGAGTGAGCGCACCAGAACTCAAAGGAGACCGGATTGCTGATGGATAAAGGGGGAATAACGACGTAGCTCTCGCCGCCGCCAAAGTGCGCGCCTGCGGTGCCGATCGCGAGTTAGAATCACGTTCACTTCAATCGCCGCACGAAGGAAAAGTACAAAACATTGCGAAATTGCGATCAGCAAATTCAAATGTTGACAGAACAAAAACTGATCATAGAAAAAAATCGATCATAGATAATCGGCGCCGATGCGCGCGGCCGAAAATATATATTGCTTTAGGAAGGCGCCGCGGCCAATTGCAACTTTAACGGCCCGGCCGCGGCGGTCGCGGACGGTGCCGCGGCGAGGCTCACGCTGATCATGAAGTTTAGCTTAATTATAAGGGGACCCGGCCCCTTCAGCGCGCAATATTAATAGCGCTGACTAAGTCCGAAGGTCAGGGTCAAGGGGCGCGCGCACTGCAGGTGGGCACGGCGGGCATCGCTGCGCGATACGAAGGACATAATTAATTTGGATCTCCTGCGCCTGGGTAATTCTATCGTGTCGTTGCAAACAGACGCTCACGTCGAATTCGGAGAACGGTTTCGTACACGTCGGCGCCCGGTTGCCCTGAATAGCTGTTGTGGCGCCGCGCGCGATCGATATCAATTGCAAGCAATATTAATTGCAAGCTGCAGTTATATATATAAGGGGGGCGGGGCGGGGGCGCGGGGGCCCTGGCCATGGGGGAGGGGCGGGGGGATCGGCGCTTTTCTCACATTCGGCAGTTCCCGTCGTCGCCGTATCCGCCAAAGTTGAACTGGACGATCGGTGCCATCTCGTCGATGCCGCCAATGGCCACATCACGCGCAGTCGTGTCGCCGGCTGCGCGGTCGTGTCATGGGAATGAGCGAATGCACATGCGTGCGAAAGCTCTAGGCGGGGGTGCACGCACATGCGGGATCGAAGGAATACGCTTTCGTCGGCCGCGAGCCGTCCCACTGGTACGTGAAGAAGAGCCCGGAGCAGGTGCCCGCAAGGTGCCCGTACGTGCCTCCCGTCGTCCATCCGAACTCGGCCAGCGAGCGAATGGGCCGCGGCCGGGCCGCGCTCGGGCTCAGGTCCACCTCCCTGTCAAGAAGGACGGCGGACTGAAATTCAGAGGAATGCGCAGCGCGCGCGCGCGCGCAGCTGACAACATGCAAGTTCGCATGCACGTATACGTACAGCAGTGTGTTCGGGCCACCAGTGCCGTAGGTGTCGTATCCTCCGCCATGCATATAAAACCGACTGCCTGCGGAAGCGTTACTAGAATACAAACACGTGCACCTTCGAAATGCTTTCGCAAGGCATCGCCGAGAGCGCGCCGCGGGGCGTTGTCACATATGTGCGCACCGGCGCGCGCGCAGGAAGGGATATAGCGCGCGAATGTGGCCGAGTGGGGTGTCTCCTCCTGCCACTGTGCGCCCGGAGTCGTCGTATCCAAGCTGCGGCGTTCGCCATCGTAATCGGCATAAGAGATTGAGCTTTTCGCCAATTCTGTAGATTTATGGGCGGACTGCCCTTCAGAATTCGAATTCCCGCGGGCGGGCCCCGGTCCGGTCTTTAAATCATTATCATGAATTACCTCACAATAGAGCCGACCATCGGCCCGGATTCGCGAACGCCCGTGTAACCTCCAAAAATCTGAAAGGGCGCGCAGCGCGTCACTATATATTGATCTGCCACAAGTACAAAAAACGCACCCAGAACTTTCCAGCGTAGAAAGTCGCGCCTGCGCTCGCGGGGCCGCACAGACAGATTACATATATAAAAATGTATACGCGTGCATGGTTGGGAGCGACTCGGCGACGCACAGTGACCCCGCCGGCCGATGGGGAGGAGGGGCAGGGATACCAGCGTGTTCGTCCCGTAAAGGTACTTGAATCCTTTAGGACTCGCCACAGCGCCCTGGAAACCGTTGATGCCGCCTGCGCTCCGGATGCCGGGAGAATATTAATTCGAACCCGCGGCACCCCGGCCGCTGCCGGCGGGAGCGCAAATTCGATTGCAATGCCTACAGCTAACGTCATCAGTCATGCGTGACTATATAGCGCATGCGCACCGGCACAGTAGACGGCCGATTCCTGATCCCAGGCGCAAGCGCTGTTGGTAGCGCCGGTGTCGCCAGTGCCAAGATTGTGGTTCAGGCCAGTCGAGCTCCACGTATTTGTAGCTGCGCATGCAAGCTCAGCCGTCATGATAAGATTAAAATTCAAGCCACCACACTTGATTGATCATGATCGAAAATCGTGCAGCATTTACTTCTTATAATAGGTACATCATGGCATGCACGGCACGGGCGGGGCCGGGCGCGCACAAAGATCGAAGATGACGATATCGTTGTAAAAGATCCACGGGTCAATTGCAAAGTTGGCGCCGCCCACCACGATGAGCTTCCAGGCTCCGTTGTGGCTGTACACGGCGCTCCCGGGACCGCTGCCTCGCCCGCCAATGCCGCCCGGCAGTGTAGATGGGCGCTTCACAACTGATTCGATCTCGAGAACCGAGCCCTCCGCTCCGAGCGCGATCGCTGTGAGGACCACCGCAAGGCACATGCATATGCATGTGAGGAACTGCAGCTGCAGCTGCGCGTGCGCAGGCCCATGGCCAGCCGCAGGCCTAGACCGCCGCGGAAGCGTTACATGCCTGTAGCTACGTGCAGTCGACTTGGCCGGCGCCATCATGTCAAAAATCGTCGCGCGGCAAGCTTGAGCTAAGGCTGAGGTGCTGCTGCGCATGCTGTCAATTGCAACGTTTAACCTACGGCTCCAGCTAGCTATAGCTGGCGCTCTCTTCGAGTGCAGCTCGCTGCTTCCGGCGCCACGTGCACTATAGCTAGCTATAGGTGCTTACGGAGCGGAACATGTACAGCTGCGCATGCTGAGCCTGGAGCTCAGGCCTAGGGGAAGCTGGGAATCGATCAAGGGAAGCTGCGCTGAACAGCCCGAATCTGCAGCTACGTTTATACGGCGCGGCTGCTGTGCGTGCTGGCAGTCGGCGGCGACTCGGCGCGCGCCTGCTGCGCGCGCGCGGGATCGATCTAGGCCCGAAGGGAAGCTGCGCTCGGCGAAGCTGCGGCTGCTGCGCGCGCGGGATCGAGGCGCGCCTCTAGATCTAGCTAGCCTAGTAGCTGCGGATGCGCGGACTCCGGGACGGGCGGGATCGAGGCTCATCAAGCTGCCGCTCAGCTGCGGGCCCGGCTGCGGCGCGCGCGCGCGGGATCGGCGGTGCTGCTGCCGCGGTGCTGCGCCGCCTGCGCGCGGGATCGGCCAAAGATCGGGAACTCACGTGGCACCGCCGCACCGGGGATACACGCACGGGCGGGCGTCGTGGTGCTCAATGATTGTTCGCACCTCTCGATCGGATTGCCGGGTACAAGGCTGCAAGCTCAAATCAGTACCCCAGGCAGAAACGCCATGAATGCGAAAACCAGCTCGATCACGAGTCGCAAGGACTCGCAAGTTGAGTCGCAAGTTGAGTCGCAAGTTAGGCCCTGAGGACGCGCCGGCGCCGCCAGCGCCGGGCGCAGCCGCGCAGGCCGTATTGCAGTACGGTCCGACGGCACGTACGAGGCCCTGAGGGAATCACGCCCTCCGTTCTCGATGTGCGCCCCTCGCAATCTCGATGTGCACCCCGGGCCCTCCGTTCTCGATGTACATGTGCGCCCCTCGCAATCGCGGGCCTGGCGCGGCCGCGGGCCGGGCCTGGCCATGGGCCCTATCGATATCGGCGGGCCCGCAACTGGGCGACGGGCCGGGCCGGGCACGGCGGCCTCTCAGCTCTGCGAAGTAGAAGAAGAGGATGCCTCTTCCGCTTGATTGCATTTCGGGGCACGAATTCGGAACGGATCCCGGGATTTGCGATGCCCACGTGCACGTACTGTAATTCGGGTAATATTTAAGACCCAAAAATAATTAGTAATCCCAGGGTTTGGTCGGTTTAGTAGGCTGAAAATAATTAAGAGATAGCCGCGCGGAGCGCTTTAGTAGCGGCCTTTGGAAGGGGGTGGGCGCGCCAGGGGGTCTTGATCTGTTGGAGAGTCCGGAAGCCCCCTCGCACTATAGCTAGCTTCTCCCGCACTGCAACTTTGGCTGCGCGCGCGGGCTACGTACCCCCCCTCGCACCTCGGTTTAGTATACGATAAAACTTTAGTACTCAGGCCTCAAAACTTTGGTACTATAAAGATCCAGTATACTAAATATTTCCCGACTTACAGTAGGTGTACACGCAAAGCTTGGGAGCCGTTTAAACTTGCGGCGCGGCTGATTCCAACACTTCTTCGAGCCGTTGAAGAATTCAACAATATTAATTGCGCTTTTTAAATTTTCTGACAGCACCGCCACAAATCGGGACAAATTGCCCCGGCCCCGGACAAATTGCAGTCGACGCCATTTAATTTCCGGGCCTCTAATTAGCATTTCATGATTTGGTACCAGTAAGATACCAGTATTGTACCAGTTCCGATCTAGATCTTTCTGATTAACAGGTCCGCTCCGAATTCTGATTCTAGAGATATCGATCTAGCCGCATAATTAAGTGGGGGGGTGCGGGGGGGATCTGCCTTTCTGCTTGTTTTCAATGTACATTTGATGTACAGATCTAGACATATACTCGCGTCTTCCGAATGCCGACCACCGTCAGATATAGTTGTAGGCAGCTGCGCATGCCGACTTCGAATACGACTGCGCATGCCGACTTCGAATATCCCCCTATAGCTATAGCTACAGGTCCGTTTATAGATCTCGATCGCGAGTCTCCAAATCCGCTTTCCTCGTGGGCGTCCAATTTCATTCTCTGAAGAGACTGAACAACGGAATGGAACGACGGAACGACGTTCCGACTTAACATCCGGGCTTCAATCATGATCATGATCAGGCGAAATTTTAAACGGATCTCCGGCGCCGGCGCGATCTTCAGGCACTACGGCAGAGACGCGAGGCCATGCGGTAGCCTTCTGGAATTCGAAGCGATGACGCGCCCGAGTATGGTGTGCAGCTGCCGCCGGCGCCGCTGCCCGTCGAGACGGAGCCGACGACGGTCCCGTCCCTCCCGTTGCCCGACGCGTCCCGCGCCACGCCCGACTGCCAGAGACGAATTTAAGGCGCAGAGCTTGCGAATTCAAGGCGCCGCAGAGGCGCACGCCGGGTTGGTCGTCGAATGGAAGGTGCACGAGGGGCTGGCGCCCGATGCTGCCGCCCTCCGCCAGCGTCCGCACCTCGCCCGCCGAGAGCGCCACCGGCCACACGCGGAAGCCTGCGCAAGTTGAATTTCGAAATTCAAACAATGTCACCTATAGCCTAGGTCTCTAGATCTGACAGCGCTATAGCTAGCGCAAGCGTACCTGACATTTGCACGTTCGTCAGACTTAACAGTCCGCCGTCGTCCTGTGCTCGCGGCCAGAGGTCTTTGAATTTTTCTACCCCCTACAATCACGCCCTGCAAACTTTTGCGCACCTCTGGCGAGGACCTGCCGATGAAGTTGTGCGTGCGAAGCCCGCTCGCAATTGTCACGTTCGGCGCCGAGCTCTCATCGTGCCGGTTCTGCGGGGCGCCGGGAACGATGTGTGCGCGGGCGCCCGTCGCGCCGTCCGTCAGGAAGAAGTGAAGGTCGCCAGCCGCGGCCTCTCCGATCGTCGTGACCACGTGGTACCACCGTTCGAGCTGCGCGCCGGGCCGGGGCCGCGTAATTATAAGTTGCTGATATAGTAGAAGGGCGCGGAATTCTTTGCACGGCTGCGATGGCAAGGTACACTCACGGAGAGGGTTCCAGTGCCGTCAACGCTCGACGCCACGTACAGTTCCACTTGGTCGTGCTCCGGAGTCTACAGGCGGCGCAGGCGTCTACAGGCGGCGCAGGCGTCTACAGGCGGCGCAGGCGCATGCTCCGGGTCGCAAGATTATAATTTATAATTAATTGCCACGGCCTGTCAGCTCGAGCCCCGAAACTCGCTATGCTACGCGCTATGCGCGGCCCGCATTGACCGTACGCGTGCACCATAAGCATGGACGGGTCGCTGATAGCGCCGAAAAAAAGGCGGTCGATTCCTGTCCCGAAGTCCTGAAAGTCGCACACACAGGCTTCAATCGGCAGCATGCGCAGGCGGGAGACGTTGCGCTCACCGCTAAGTGCATGTACTACGCGTGCAGGCACGCTCTCGGGTCAGTACCGCGGGAGACGTAAAGATAAACGCTCTGAGGCTCGTTGTTGATTTATGATTAGAAGTACTGTGGCGTACCACATTGTTCGTCAACCATGCGTTCGAGAAATCGAATATGCGCGTGTACACCGGCTGGCGCTGGCCCAGCTTGATCCTGACCCCAGCCCAAACGTTTTACTGGGTTATCATAAATATCATCTGTCGGCGAATACTTCATCTCATCCCCGCAGCTGCAGCCCGGCAAGCGCGCCGACAGGTCTAGGATCTCGGCAAAACTCGATCGCGACAGATCTAGTCAAGGATTCAGAGTATCCGGACGCGCACCAGAACTCGACAGACATCGGATTCCCGATGGGGAAAGAGGGCAGGGAGACGTAGCTCGCTCCGCCGCCGAAGTGTGCGCCTGCGGTGCTGAATAAGAGATTGCTTACAAATTACTGCGAAAATCGCGCTAATGCGAAATCTCGATAAGAAAAACTTAATAACAATGTAGAATGAAACAGCGCCGGCCAGCGAACATAGATAATCAGATCTAGATGAAGACTGCGACTATCAAAGAGAGCCTCGGATCCCGGAGCGCGCGCGTACGCCGTAGTACGCGCGGCCCGAAATCTAGTTCTAAAACAGCCTGGCAGGCATCCGCTTTCAATTGCATGGAAGGCGCCGCGGTCAGGGGCGGCCGTGGATAGCGCCGGCCGCGGGGCCGGGGGCCGGCCGCGGCGAGGCCCACGCTGATCATAAAGTTAAGCTTAACTGAAAGGGGACCCGGCCCCTTCAGCGCGCAATATTTATAGCGCTGACTAAGTCCGAAGGTCAGGGTCAAGGGGCGCGCGCACTGCAGGTGGGCACGGCGGGCATCGCTGCGCAACACGAAGACATAATATTAGTTCGATCTCCTGCGCCTAGAGAATTCTATCGTGTCGTTGCAAGCAGAAGCTTACGTCGAATTCGGAGTCGGGTTTCGTACACGTATCCGGGTGCTATATGTACGCCGGAATAGCTGTTATGGCACCGCGCGCGATCAACTCGCAATTGGGAAGCAAGCTGCAGTGAGATCGCGGTGGAGGGGGCCATTCTCACATGCGGCAGTTCCCGTCGTCGCCGAAGGCGCCAAACTGGAAGATCGGAGCCGTTCCATCGATGCCGCCGATGGCCACATCACGCGCAGTCGTATCGTTGGCTGCCAAGAATGGGCATAAGAGCCTGATTGCCGCAGTGCGAGAGCTGCAGGCAGGGGCGCACCGGGATCGAAAGAATACGCTTTCGTTGGCCGCGAGCCATCGTGTTGGTACATGAAGAAGAGGCCAGAGCAGGTGCCCACAATGTGGCCGTACGTGACTCCCGTCGTCCAACCGAACTGGGCCAGCGAGCGGATGGGCCGCGGCCGGGCCACGCTCGGGCTCAGGTCCACCTCCCTGTCAAGAAGGACGGCGGATTGAGATTAATACTAATATAAAGACGGACGGCGGATTGGGATTAGTATACAGAGGAATGCGCAGCGCGCGCAGCTGGCAACATGCAAGTGTGCATGCACGCACAGCAGTGTGTTCGGGCCACCAGAGCCGTAGGAGTCGTAGCCTCCCCCATGCATATAGAACCGGCTGCCTGCGGAAGCGCAATTAAAATGTACGCACGTGCACGTGTGCCTTTTAATTGCTTTTGCAAGGCATTGCCGAGAGCGCGCGTTGTCATATATATGCGCACCGGCGCGCGCGCAGGAAGGTTGGTAGCGCGCGAATGTGGCCGAGTGGGGCGTCTCCTCCTGCCACTGTGCACCGGCAGTCGTCGTATCCAAGCTGCGGCGTTCGCGATCGTACTCAGCTGCAGTATAAGCTCGAGCCTTTCGCAGATCCTGGAAACTACTCTGCGGATTGCCCTTCGAATTCCCGTGGTCGCCGAGTCGGGCCCCGGACCGTTCTTCTAATTACCTTACAATAGAGCCGACCATCGGCCCGGATGGGCGAACGCCCGTGTAACCTCCAAAAATCTGCAAGGGGCGCGCAGCTCGTCTTTAATGATCTGCCATATGTACAAGCCAAGAAAACGTGCGCTGTGATTACAATCACGCACCCAGAACCTTCCAGCGTAGAAAGTCGCGCCTGCGCTCACGGGGCCGCCGGGGCCGCACAGACAGGTTATAAAATTTATACGCGTGCATGGTTGGGAGCGACTCGGCGACGCACAGTGACCCCGCCGGCCGATGGGGAGGAGGGGCAGGGATACCAGCGTGTTCGTTCCGTAAAGGTACTTGAATCCTTTAGGACTCGCCACAGCGCCCTCGAAACCGTTGATGCCGCCTGCGCTCCGGGGCTCAAATTCAGAATTCGAACCCGTGGCCGCCGCCGGGGGGCGCGCAAATTCGATTTCAACGTCAAACGTTAACGTTATCAGTCATGAGCAGCGCACCGGCACAGTATACGGCCGATTCCTGATCCCAGGCGCAAGCGATGGTGGTAGCGCCGGTGTCGCCGGTGCCAAGATTGTGGTTCAGGCCAGTCGAGCTCCACGTATTCGTGGCTGCGAGCTCGGCCGTCAGGATAAAATACAATTTCAAGCCACCGCAATTTGATAGAAAATCGTGCAACATTAAATTCTTTATAGCAGGTACATGCACGCGTACGGCACGGGCGGGACGCGTACAAAGATCTAAGATGATGATATCGTTGTAGAAGACCCACGGCTGGCTTGAAAAGTAGCCGCCGCCCACCACGATGAGCTTCCAGACTCCGCTGTGGTTGAATACGGCGCTTCCCCCGCTGCCCCGCTCGCCGCCAATGCTGCCCGACATTGTCGCTGGGCGCTTCACAACTGATTCGATCTCCAGAACCGAGCCTTCAGCGCCGATCGCGGCGAACGCGATCACAAGGATCACGGCAAGGCACATGCATACGGCGCAAGCTCGGAACTGCAGCTGCGCGTGCACAGGCCCAGCCGCAGACCTACACCACCGCGGAAGCGATACATGCATACGTGCAGCCAACTTGGCCGGCGCCATGTCAAAAATCGTCGCGCGGCCGCGGCAAGCTAGGATTGAGGTGCTGCTGCTGTCAATTGCAGCCTGCAGCTGCAGCTGGCGCTCCCTTCGAATTCAGTTCGCTGCTTCAGGCGCCACGTGCCTATAACTGGCTACAGCTGTAGGTGCTTACGGAGCGGAGCAGCTGCTGAGCTCCCAGACTGCAGCTGAGAGTCCGCTGAACAGCCTGCTGATACCCTGACGTCTCAGTGATCATGAAGCTCAAGCTTAAGCTGCGGCTGCTGCTGCGCGCGGGATCGACTCGGCGATCTCGGCGATGATATCGATCGATCGCGACGCCGCGCGCGCACAGCGCCGCACACTGCATGTGCGTCTAGATCTGTACATGTGACAGGCTGACAGCCCGCGGCCGTGAGAAAACGTTAACCAGCCCGCGTTTTCAACTAGGCGCGGCCGCGCGGTTAATATCAGTTGTTAACTGCCGAATCTGCCAAATTCAATATTAATGATTGCGAAGATCGCGTATCCGCAAGCTTCGGTACGCGCGCGCGCCGCGGCGCGCGGGATCGATCGCGTCGTCAATGATCGCGAGGATCTACATCTAGATCTAGCCATTGAGTCTCGATCGCGATCGACTCGGCGAATCGACGGCGATTCGAATTCGGCCGATTGGGCGCCGGCGGGCGGCGGGCGCCTTGTGTGCTCAATGATTGTTTGAACGCTCAGATGTTCTGGACGGTCTGGACCGTTCTGGAACTTCGAGCTTCTAGATCTGGTCCAACTTCTGGACCGTACTAGACGGTCTGGAGTCTGGACGAGACTGGACGGTACTGGAGTAACTGGACCATATTAAAAATATTACCGCCGATTTACCGTGATCGAGTCACGCAGATATTCTTTGAGTCTGCATGTGCATGCTCATGATCACTGACTCAGTGAGTCACCAGTCACGAGTCACGAGTCACGACTCACGAGTCACGACTACTAGTAACGAGTCACGATCAAGTTGCAAACTTGCAGATTGCAATTGAGCTCAACTTGAAATTGAATTTATCAATCTGGTACCCCAGGCGGAAACATGTACACCATGGATGCGAAAACCACCTCGCGATCGCGATCGCGAGCAGTGTTCGGTAAAGCCCCCCCGCACCCCCCCATTTAATAAGTTTTTGTTGTCTTCTGATATCAGGTGCTTAGCGCTATAACGTATAGTGTACGAGCTTCGGCGTCATAAGTAATAAGTTATAACTTAGTATGTAACATAAGTGCCTTGCGTCATAAGTAATAAGTTATAACTTAGTATGTAACATGTTCGGTGAAGTTTATTTCCCCTAAATTTAATTGACCCTTAATCGATATCGGAGAAGATTGTGCAAATGTTTGCACAATTGAAAACATTCCAAGCACCGCAAAAGCACTGTACTCCGATGATTTTTAGACTAGTAGCGCGTAAGTATAAGCGTTACGATGATACTCGAGAGTTAAGATTTACGATGATACCCGAGAGTTAAGATTTAACGATCGCAAATAACGTCGTCGTTCGAGTGACTGCTGCGTTCGCGCCGCACTCGAGAGGGGGGTGCCGCACTCGAGAGGGGGGTACCCATCTCAAGGAGGCGACCTTCGCCCTCCGAACAGTGACAGCGCTAGCTTGCGCATGCGCATGCGCAGGCAGCGCAGCGGACGTCGACTCAGTGATCATGAACTGCGCTAGCTGGAGCCGGCGCATGCGCAGATCTAGACCGAACTTGTCGCGACTTGCGATCGCGATTCCACATGCACATGTACATGCACGCAAAGGGGACTTGCGATGTCCACGTGCATGCGCACGTGCACGCAAACGTCGCAAAGCTTGAGAGATATCCGATCTATATATAAAGCTACCGGTACCCAGGAAGAGCCGCTTGCGGGTCAATTGGCAAGTTGCGGCTGATCATGATTCCACCACCCCGGATCGGACAAATTCAACAATATCAATATTGAATTATTGCACTTGTTACATTATTCCGACAGCACCGCAAATGTACAGAAAGGTACGCGCGCCTTCCTTGCAATTACCGGGCCCAGGACAAATCGCAACCGGCGCCATTTCCGGGGCTCTAATTATAATCAGCGTTTGATCAGTGGCCGCCGGCGCGTCCCGCCTTGGCGCCCTCCGTGAGGGGCCGGCGGGGCACCGCCTCCGCCCCGCGGCTCTCCGCCGCCGGGTCCGCGACCTCCTCCTGCAAGAAAATCTCAGCCAAGAAACCGAGAAAGAGATTAAGGCTAGATCTAGATCTAAAATGGGCGAATAATTGAACGCTGGGGCTCCCCTGCGAGAAACGAACGCACGCGGCAGACGCCGCGGAGGCGGAGGGAATAAAAAATTAAAGGAATCTAGATATTACGGTCTAGATCTAGATCTAGAACCGGGTGCTTTAAAGGTCTAGATCGCTTACGAGAATAGATTTTTAAGCAACGAATTCGATTCGCGCCGGGGCGCGGGCTCCCCTGGTAGAAACGCACGCGGGGGACGCCGCGGAGGCGGGGGTCGCCGGGGTCCAGCCGCACGCCGGGCAGGTCGGCGTTGGCGGGGCCCTCGAGCACCCGGCCCCGCGCGTCGAACCGCGAGCCCTGCACGCGCCCCCGCCACCCGTTAGAGCTTCTCTGAAGGCGTCTTCTTTCTTTTGTGGATTGCTATAGCTAACATCTGGTCTTCTCAGAGTGGGGTTGTTGGTAGGAGGGGAGGGGAGGGGAGGGAGGGGAGGGGGAGGGGGGGGAGCGCACGTGGACGGGGCAGTCCCAGGACCTGAGGGCGGCGGGGATCGAAGTCAGGCGCGCGCAGGTATGATAGCGGTCTGAGGGTGCTGGCGCCAGCGAGTCTTGAACACAAGCTTCCTCTCGAGCTCCTAGCGCTGTATCGATGTATGATATCTCTCTAGACGGGGCGGGGCGGGGCGGGGCGGGGCGGGGCGGGGCGGGGCGGGGCGGGGCGGGGCGAGAAGGCTGAGCTTAAGCCAACCCAAACTCTATTATGAAGGGGCCTTCGACGGGCCGGGGCGGAGGAGGGCGGGGCGGGGCGGGAGGGGCGCCGCACTTCTCGAGGGCGTTCCACTGGAGGGCCCCGTACGCGTGCGTGCACACCTGCGCGGAGAAGGCTCGAGCGAGAAGGCGGGTCCGGTCCGGCGGGAAGAAGAGCTTAAGCCGGTCCGGTCCGGCGGGCCCCTTATAACCTAGCTCGAGCGAAGAAGTAGAAACTGAGCTTAATTATAAGGCCACTAGGCGGGTCCGCTGGATCTAGAGCTTGGTGTGTCCGGGCCGGGGGCGAGGCGCGGAAGGGGCTAGGCGCGGCTAGGCTCGGCTAGGCTTTGCTGGAGTGCCCGGAGATGGGGGGAGGGGGAGGGGGAGGAAAAGGGAAAGGGGATTGGGGGGGGAAAAAAAGGGGGGGGGAGCGCACGGCGGAGCAGAGGTGGAGTCTGCCGTTGTCGTCGCGGTACGCGGCCACCTTGTCCAGTGGGCCCCGGCTCAGCACCGCCCCTGGAGGAGGGGGGGCGGGCGGAGAAGGAGGGAGGCGTCAGCGGATAATATTGATAGTATAAGCTTCGGTTCTGAGTTTGGGGGCGGGGGAGGTGGGGGGGGGGGGGGGGGGGATGGGCTCGCCCTGGCCGGCGGGGATGTCGGCGGCCCGGGCGAAGGAGGGGGCCGACTCGTAGCCCCCGACCCCGCCGTAGCTCCCCAGCGCCAGCCGCGCGTACCTGCGGGGATCCGAACTGAGCTTCTCCTAGTAGGAGAAACGACGCAGGGGGCAGGGACGACGCTTCTGATATTACTATCCACCCCTCTCGTCCACCCGCAAGAAGAAACTGCAGCTTAAGAGGAAAGCTCCTCGCACACGCGCGTACCCCCACATGGCGTCCTTGAGGCCGCGGGCGAGCTCGAGGGTCGACGAGTAGGAGAGCGGCGGGAGCCGCCGCGGGTCGTAGATCTGTGGAGGGGGGGGGGGGGGAGGGGGAGGGTAGGGTAAGCATTGAGCCAGGGGAGGGGAGGGGAAGGGGGGGGGACGGGGGGGAAGCGGGCCTTGGCCCAGGCGTTGGGGCGCCCGAGGATCTGGTCCGAGAGGGCGATCGCCGCCTGCGGCCATGGCCAGAGGCTGTGATGCGGGGCGGGGGCAGATGCAACCGCAGGGGCAGGGGGCAGCTATATATATCCAGTGCAGCTGCAGCATGCAGCTGCAGCCAGTGCAGCTATATAGCCAGGGGCAGAGGCTGTGAGGCGAGGCGGGGCAGCCGCGGGGGCGGGGGGCAGCTAGAGGTGGTTGGGCCGCTCGCCATGGTGCCGTTGGTCATGCTGCGGGGCGCGGGGTCAGATCAGATCAAATCACATCAGATCGGATCAGATCAGATCCGATATGATATGATATGATATGATCTGAGGCTTAAGTTATTGCGTACCCGGTGCCGGAGTCGCCGGTGGCGACGAGGACGGAGGGGTACGAGAGGGGCGCCTGCCCCACGAAGGGCAGCCCGTCGAACGGCTCCTGAACCTGAGCTCGGACGGCTCAAGCGAGCCGGGGAGAAGGGGCTGGGAAGCGAGAGGGAGAGAGAATGGAGCAGGAGGATTTGCGCAAGAGGGGGGGGGGTTCGGAAAGGGGGTACGGGGCGCGCCTGGCCGCTCCAGCGGTGGACGACGTCGCGGCACATCGGGAAGCGCTCCCGCGCCCAGGCCTGCGTACCCCCGGCCGCGGCTCGCTTCGGCGGGCCGAGTGGAGGGGGGGGGGGTAGGACGGGCGGGGGGGGGGGGTACGCGCGCGCCTCGAGGCGGTCGAAGCGGACGCGGTAGGGCCCCGGCGTCCGCCCCTGCGAACGGAGCTCAGATCAGATCAGGTCCGAGCGCTAGAGCGCGGCGCGGGGATCCTAAGATTGGAAGAAGAATATCCTAAAGCTACTCTTTTTCTTGCTCTTCTTCAGCGCCGGCGCACCGTACGGTGGTCCTCGCCGCCGACGATGAGGACGTCGTCCCCGCCGGCCCCGGCCCCGGCGCCCGACTGCAGAGCGGGTTGCTCAGGAGCCGGGGCGGGCCGGGGCGGGGCCGGGGCGGGGCACGCGAGCGGGCGGGAGGGCGGGGCGGACCTTCAAGCGAACGTAGTGGTAGGGATCCTGCGCGCGATCGCGAGACCTCAGCTCTGAGTTGGTATCGCAATCTAGATCTCTGATGTATTTGCGAGTCGGCAAGCGCTCGCAGAGCAAGCGAGCGCGCCTCGGTGTCCCAGAAGAGGGCGCGGGGGGGGCCCAGGGCGCCGCGGGGAACGCGCAGGGCGAGGACCTGGGGGGGGGAGGGAGGGGGGGGGGAAGGGAGGGGGGGGTCAGGCATGTAGAGGGCTCTCTCTCCAGGGAGGGCGGGGCGGGGCGGGGCGGGGCGGGGCGGGGCGGGGCGGGGCGACGGCGTACGTAGGTGCGGGAGGGCGACATGCGGGAGGCCAGCAGGGCGTCCCCGACCTGAGGCGGAGGGAGGTGGGGCGCGAGGGGTCAGGCAGGGCTCTCTAGGGAGGGGGCGGGGAGGGCAGGGCGAGGGCGGCAGAGGATGGGACGGGGGCGCGGGGGCGCGGGCGCACGATGTTGGTGTGTGGGGGCGAGCAGGTGGCGAGGACGAGGCGCCGCGCCCGCACGCGCCCCGCCACAGAGCCTGCGGAGCAAAGTTTAGGAACGAGAGGGGCGCCAAGAGATAGCCTAAGATGCTTAGGTGTGGCGGTAGAGTTGAGGGTGGGCTGTGCCCGGTCGGGCAAGCCTTGCATGCACTGGCCAGGTTTAGGAACAAGAGGGGCGGAGGCGCCGGCCGGCCGCACCGTCGCCGGCGCGGAGGGCGACGGCCGTGACTCCCTCCGCGGCTGCCGTCGAAATCGTGCGGCCCCGTACGCGTCAGCCGCAGCCGCCAGCCGCCGGAAATTCGGGGAAATTCTCGAGGCGCACAGGGGTTCTCGAGGCGGCCCATCTCGGTACCCTCGTAGATCGACGCCCCGTGGCGGGCCGCGGCGTCCGCCAGGCCCCCGATGTACCTGCCGAAGATCAAATTTCCGGATCAAATTTCGGAGATCGATCAAATCGCGATCGCACTTGAGGGGGTGGAACTGGCCCATGCCGGCGAAGCGGAGGCAGCGCCCCGTGTCGAAGTGCTCCAGCGGCGCACGGTCCACGAAGTCGACCTTCAGGCCGCACCGCCGCGCCGCTGCGCGCGCGCGCCGCCCGGCCCGGAGATCAAATTTCGCTATGCAGGCGGGGCCAGGGCGCAAGCGGCACCGTGCAGCTCGCGCTCGAGGATGCCGGTGCGCTTCCCCGGCGGGTCAAAGCTGCGCCGGGCCGCGGATCAAATTACGGAGAGCTCGATCAGGGGAGGCGAGCGCACAGGTACGCGTCGAGGCGCGTGAGCTCGCAGTCGATCTTCTCTGCGGAGGGCGTAAGCTCAGCTCGGAGCACCGCAGGATCCGAATCCGAACGCGCGCGCCCTCGCGGGTGACGCGCTCGATGAAGTCAACGGCGGCGAGCTGGGACTCCCCAACCAGGCGCGCCGTCTCCCGGCCGTGGATCTTCTCCAGCTCGCAATAGTAGTCGTCGACCTCGATCTGGCGCACGAGGCTCGAGAGAGGCGGCCGCGGGAGAATTCGAATTCGAATTCGAGAGCGGGGCGCGCGCGCCTGCAGGTGGGCGGTCGTGCGGCCCGTGTTGCCCGCGCCGATGGTGCGCCGCTCGAAGAGCGCGACGGACTTTCCCGCCTTCGCGAGCAGGTACGCCGCTGCGCCGCGCCCGGATCGAATTCAGGCGGAGAGCGGAGCTAGGTCGACGGAGAAAGCAGCGCCGCTCACCAGTCAGGCCCGTGATCCCGCCGCCGACGACCAGCACTGCACATCCGAAAGTTTCCTGTCAGCAGGCGGCCGCGGAAGTTCCTGACAGCTCGAGGCCTAGGCGGCGCGGGAGGCACGTGCCATCGAGCGTTTTCTCCCCCTCGAACTGCGGGTATGTCGGCTTCGTCTTGCAGACCTGCACGCGCGCAATTGCAATGCTCAGAGCTGATACGAAGCGGAGGGCCAGGCGGCCGCTAGTGCGTAGTACTAGTTCAAGCTGCAGGACGGGAGAAGAGCACGGAGCCGGCACGGCGCGCGTCAGATCTGCTAAGAGCAGCGCAGGGAGCGAGCTCGTGTGCGAGCGAGCTCCTCGTGGTCGCGCCAGCGCGAGATCGCGCGCGTACATCGGCCAATTCGGCGCGCCTCATCGAACCAGGTGGACTCGGTGACGCCGACGGAGCTGCAGTGCCGCGGGATCGTGGACCCGCTTCCGAAGCTTGTCGAGGTTGCCATCCCTGCGCATGCGCGAGCTCCGTCGATCGACCGGAGCGCCTCGGGCCGGGGGCGAAGCGCAACGAGCGAGCGCGCACGGAAGGTGACGAGGATGGCTGGCCTGTGCACGCGGTGCCTGCCGAGTGGGAGGCCGCGAAGAAAGAGACCTCTGGAGGGGTACATGTGATATTAGCACCGCTTGGCCGTGCGACGAGGCGCGATCCGATCCAGTCGACCGCTCGCCGCGCGCTACATCGGCCGCTGCAATGAGCGGAGGCGGCGGGGCCGCCGCCGAGACGGTGCGCTCCACGGTTCGCGCTTACGCGTCATCGCGCCCTCGCTGACCTGGACGTCAGGGCCCGTTGGCGTAAGTGAAAGCAGTGTGAGATTTCAATTGCAAGTCCGTCGCTAACGCCCTACGGCAGGACGAACTTGGCCCGCTTACTCATCGAGAGTAAGCTCTGCTTCCTAATGCATGGCGTCTCCCTGACTTCGGCATGCGCAGTTCTCATCATTCTGTGCCTTAGCCGCTCGCTCGGTTACGTTCTAAGGCGATGGTTGAGCCAGTGCGTCACCCGTCAACGCCAGCTGCAGAGCTTGCAAGGCATCGTGCCCCTTAGCGCCGAGGACGGCCGCGTCTGAGCGTGCGCGCGTGCTCTCAGGCCTATGGTGATTGCAGAGATCATATCGGGGCTGATGCTCGGTGCGGCCGTGGCCGCGGCTCTCTCGCTCGAGCTCGCGCAGCGCGGATCTAATCTTCGCGCAGGGCCCACGGCGTTCGGGCACATACCTGGCTTCTCCGAGCACGTATTGTAAGCTAGCGCTCCCACCTAGCGGCGATCCGGCGCACTTCATTGCCGTTGACGTGCCCCTCAGCCCCAAGCTCAGCCGGGACATTCTCCAGGTGCGCTATATATAGCTCTCTGCAATATAAACATTTTCTATCACTCCTTCACGAACCCTGCCCACCCGCGGTCCTCCTCGCTTCTCCCCCCTCGGATCAAATCTCCTTGCACGCTTCTCTGCGCCCACTATAGCTCTCTGCGGAGCGCTAATATAAACGTTTTCTATCACTCCTTCACGAATCGAACCCTGCCCACCCGCGGTCCTTCTCACTTCTCTCTAGGATCCTCCCGCCCGCGGTCCTCCCCCCCCCCTCACTTCGTTCGCAGGAGTTCGCGGACGTCGGGCTGCTCCTCTTCATGTTCCTCATCGGCCTCGAGCTGAACCCCAAGATGCACGCGCCCCGAGCCCCCCTTCCGCCCCCGCCCCGCCCCCCGCGCCTGGCGTGACGCCGCCCCGCCGCCCCGCGCAGGTTCAAGGCGCAGCGGAACAAGGCGCTCGTCATCTCCGTCACCTGCATCGCCCTCCCCTTCGCTCTCGGCGCCGCCATCAGGTGCGCCCCGAAGCCTCCGCCGCAGCTTCTCTCCGCCCTCGCTCAGCATCGTGCCTCGGCCTCTGCAGCCCGTACCTGCACAAGGACCAGGCCGCGGTCCCCTTCCAGTCCTTCGTCCTCTTCGTCGGGGTCTCCATGAGGCGCGCTATTAAAAGCTCCCCCTCAGCTCAGCTTAAAATTTCGCTTAGCTTGCCCTCCGCCCCCCGCAGCATCACGGCCTTTCCCGTGCTCGCCCGAATCATCGCCGAGGGCAAGCTGATCACCACGCGGTCCGCTCATATGAGCCACCCGCCCGCGCCCGACCAGCGTACCCCCTCACGCTCGCCCCCCCCCCCCCCCCCCCCCCCCGCAGCGTGGGCGTCGTCACGCTCGCGGCCGCCGCCGTCAATGACGTCATCGGCTGGATCATCCTCGCGTTCGCGTGCGTGCAAAGCCGTCACTCCCGCGAAGCATCGTCGTACCCGTGCGAAGGGGGTTCCGGCAGCGTTTCGATCGCGTCGTCGGGGGGTAACCCTCTCACCGCGCTCTGGACCACGCTTGAAACGGTACCCCTCCCCATCTGGCACCTTTCTAGCCCCTCTGACCCCCCCGCTCCCCCCTTCGCAGTTTGGTTTCATGATCGTGCGCCCCTATACCCTTGTCCCCCGCCCTCTCCCCCTAGCCTCATACCCCCTACCCCCCTTCTCCCTTCCACCCTCACCTGTACCCGTGCCCCCGCAGGGCATGTTCATCATCGTGCGACCCCTCCTCGTGCGCCTGTACCCCCTTCCCCCTGTACCCCCCTCCCCTTTTTCGGCAATCGTCCGACGCCCGCCCCGCAGAACCGCATCGCGAAGCGCATCAGCGGGCGCCACATCTCCCAGGTACCCCCCGCCCCCTCCCTTTGCCCCTCTAGATCTTTCCCTCCTCTCCATTCCCCAACCCCACTTTTCCCCTCTTCGCAGCCGGTGGCGACGGGCATCCTGGCGTGCATCTTCGCGAGCTCATGGCCCGCCCCGCCCCGCCCCGCCCCGCCCCGCCCCGCGCCCCTTTGCTGTGCTTTGCGCTGCGGCTGACGCGGCCTCTCCCCCGCGCGCAGGGCCACCGAGGCGATCGGTGGCTACCCCCCTCCTATCCTCGGCCTCCCGGCCTCCGGGCTTCCGAAAGCCGACTGTACCCCCCCCGCAGGGATCCACGGCCTCTTCGGCGCCTTCACGTTCGGCGCCAGTGCGTACCCCCTTCTCCCCCCCTCCCCTTCCCCCTTCTCTCTGCCTGAGCGCCCCCGCTTGCGCAGTCTTCCCGAAGGAGGACCGGCACCTCATGGAGCACTTCACCGAGAAGATCGAGGACGTGCGCGCGCCCCCGGCTCCGCCCCTCCCCTCTCCTCTTCTCTCTGACGGCCGCGGGCGGCGCCGGCGGCGGCGCAGCTGACGGTGTGCTTCCTGCTGCCCCTCTACTTCGTCGCCACCGGCCTCAAGACGGACCTCGGCCTGCTCAACAATGGTCCGCTCGAGGCTTGGATGGGCCGCTGATTATGAGCGAGGTTGCGGGGATTCATCAGGAGCTCATCCGCAGGGTCGGCGTGGGGCGTGGCGGCGCTCGTTCTCTTCATCGCCTGCGTGGGCAAGGTGCGCCGAGTCTGGCGGGCCGGGGCTGATAGATAGGGCGAGGCCGCGGCCGGCAGGTGCTGGAAGATCGATACTCATAAGATGCCCGAAGCCAGTCCGGCAGGGCCGATAGGCTGCGACTGATATCGATCGTTGGAGATAACTATAAGATGCCTGCCACCACAATCCAACGCTCACGTCTGTTCGTTCGTTTGCAGGTGCTGGGCGGGCTGGCGTCGGGGCGGATGTGCGGCCTCTCGTGGCGGGAGTCCCTCACGCTGGGCGTCCTCATGAACACGCGCGGCCTCGTCGAGCTCATCGTCCTCAACATCGGCCACGACGCCGGGGTACGCGCGCGTTCGGTTCAAAGCTGAAGCTCAAGCTTCAGCACACAGTGACGGTGCTGCGCAGATCCTGAACGACACGCTGTTCGCGGCGCTCGTCGTGATGGCCCTCGTCTCGACCTTCGCCACCGCGCCCATCGTCCGCCTCATCTACCCCGTCGAGAAGGTGCCCCCCCGCCCCCCGCCCTCGGCCTAGGCCTTAAGCGGCGCCCTCCGGATCCGGCCTCCAACGCTGAAGCGCCCCTCGCTTCGTTCTTCGCTGATCTAATCCGATCCAACCCTGCTCGGCCGTCCTGACGCTCGCCTCGCCTCGCCTTCCCCCGCGCTCCTCGCCCTCATGATCAGGTGATGCGGACGCTGCGGAACAAGGCGCTGGTGGAGTCGCCCGACGGCGCCTTCCACGTCCTCGTCGCCATCGACAACCCCGCCCAGACCGGCCTCGTCACCGTCGGTGAGACCAGGCCCCCTCCGTCTGCCGCCCGCCCTCTCAGGCTCCGTGCCGCAGCGCACGCGCTGGGGTCGTACTTCAAGGGCGGGGCGACGTACACGCTGCTCCACCTCGTCGACATCTCCGACAGGCCCTCCTCCTACATGGTACGTAAGCTGGGGCCTAGGAAAACCGCTCGCTCGGATAATGGTGTACATGGCGCCCGATCGCTTCCAACTTGCGGGTTAGCTTCCAAGCTTATAATTACTCTGCCTAAGCTCCCGTCATGCGAAGGACGTCGACTCGGAAAGCTTCTCGCTCGAATTGTAAAGTTTCTCGCTGATCGACGGCCACGCAGCACGACCTGCACGCGGTGCTGGAGGAGGGCCCGGCGGCCGTGGCGCCGCGCATGGCGACGATCCTCGAGCGCGCCAAGGCCCTCCAGCTCAAGTACGAGGTGCGGAGCTCTTCAATATTTCATATCTTAGCTTCACTTAGCTTATAATTAGCTTAGTTTAGCCTAGCTTCACAACGAAAGCGTTTGGTTTCGAGATAATCTAGATCTGCAGCACTGCCCGGAGCTCCCGTACGCGTCTAGCTTGAGATGACGTTTGATCCTTAACGGCACTTAAGCTTATTTCTGACTAGAAGATAAAGAAGACGAGTGCAAGAAGGCTTAAGCGTCGCGCGCGCCGCAGGTCGAGACGGTGAACACGAGCGACGAGGCCGTCGACATCGCCCACCAGGCCAAGGCCCGCGATTCCGCCTTGTGAGCCCGCGCCCGTGCCCGCGCCCGCGAACCCGCCCTGCCTCCAATTAAAATAGAATGTTCGATGCGCTTCCCCTTCCCTTCGGCCCCGCTTCGCCCCGCCCCACCCCGCCCTGCGCGGCTCACGGAGCGCGGCCGGCGGCAGCGTGCTGATGGGGTGGTCGGCGGGGAACCTGCTGGCGGGCCCCGGGGCGGAGGGCCGCGCCGTCTTCGCCACGCAGACGATCCGCGACCTCCTCGCCTCCGTAAAGTCCAACCTCGGCGTCCTCGTGCGCACCTGATTCGTAATACTAAATTAAGACGAACAGCACTTGTCCCTGCGGCTGGGGGGCCCGTGTTCTGACAAAAGAGGAGTACCGTGGGGCCGAGATCTAGAGGCCTCACCTCTCCTGGAAAAAGAAGAACAGCACCCCATAAAACTCTCGCTGCGCTGCTTGCGCCTTCCCTTACATAGCATGACATCCGCCCGCCCGCAGGTGGACCGCGGCGTCGGCCTCTCGATCAAGCGCGTCCTCCTGCCCTTCCGCGGCCCCGCCGCGGGCCTCGTCGGCTCTGGGACGGTCAAGACGGCGCGCCTCCTCGCCCGCACCCCCGGCGTCACCGTCTACCTCCTCCAGGTTCGAACCCGCCCGGATCCGCTTTGTTTCGATTGTCGCTTGCAATCGAACTTTGCTCCCGCACGCAGCTGGTGCACAGCAGCGAGGACCCGCGGCCGCAGGTCCGTTCATCCGTCTGCGCCCCGCTCGACCTCACGTGCACTCCGCCCCGTCGCAGATGGAGGAGGAGCAGCTTGTGAAGAAGAAGTGCTCCGCGCGCTTCCAGTTCCTCCGCCGCGTCGCCCTCGACCTCACCGACGTGCGCCGAACACATAAGGGCTTCAAGAAGCTTCTCATAGATTCTTGTAGAATTTCTTATAGAATTTCTTATAGTCGCCCTTGACCTCACTGGCGTGCGCCCGGCTCCGCGAAGCCTCTAACTAACTGAGCCTACAAATCGAATCCTCGTTCTAGTTCTCTCCACTCTGACCTCTTCGCAGCTCGCGATCGAGGAGTCGGTCAAGGGCTACGACCTCGCGATCGTGCCGGCCCCGCGGGACTCGCCCCCGCCCTCCACGCGCCTGCCGCTTGCGCGCCTCCGCTCCGCCAGCGCCGCCGACGGCCCCAAAGGTCCTTTAGCATTTTCTCTTATCTTACGTTTTCTCTTATCTTCCCTTAGGCGACCGGGAGGAGCTGGACGTGGAGCGGTTCGTGCGGGGGACGCAGCTGAGCGTCCTCGTGGTCCACGCCCGCGCGGCCGATGCCGAGACCGGCGAGTCGGTGGGCGCCGGCGGCGCCACGGAGCGCGGCATGACGAACTCGGTCCGTAGAATTCGATCCCGCCTTGTTTGGCCCCTAGATCGATATCCAGATCTAGATCCCGGCCTAGATTCAATCTGAGCAACTCGCGATCGGTCGGTTTGATTCCGTCTTGTTTGCGTATTTTTAATCTAGATCTAGATTTGATCTAAGCGCAACTACATCTAAGAGGCCACCCATCTTTACGCCACCTCCCTTCAGATTAGCATGGAGCCGCTGGTGGACGCGGGGCGCCGGTCGGCGGCCGCCGCCGCCGCCGCCGCCGCCGCCGGCTCCGCGCGACCGCGGCTCTCCGTGGCGGGGGCGGAGGTGGAGAGCGACCCGGAGCACGGGTACGGCGCCGACTCGTTCTCCAACGCCCCGAGCAGGTGAGGGGGGTTGGGGGAGGGAGGGAGGGAGGCGGCGGGCTCAGCGCGCGGAATGAGGGAATGAGGGGGCGGGGAGGGGAGGGCCCACTCCAGCTCTAAGAATACACCCCGGCCTTGCTTAAAAGCCTCGCCTGGTCTGATCATATGATCTGACGCGGCCCGCTCGGACAGCGACGGGGCGAGCGCGAGCGGCTCGCGGGCGCACCTGCGCGCCCCGACGCCCGGCGGCGGCATGCCCCGCTCGGTCTCCGTCGAGAGCGTCGGCCTCGAGGTTCGGAGCGCCCTTTTTTAAGCTTAACATCAAATCTTACGTGATAAGTCTATAAATTAACATCAAATCTTATATATTAACATCAAATCTTACGTGATAAGCTTATAAACTAATTAACATCAAATCTTACGTGATAAGCTTGTAAACTAATTAACATCAAATCTTACGTGATAAGCTTGTAAATCAACCGTGGGCCTCCGTCCAGATCGGGGGCGGCCCAGGCGAACGCGAGCCCGCCCGCGTCGACAGCCCCGCCTCCCTCGAGGCCTGAGGGACCGGTACCCCCAGTTCTATAAATAGATTTTATTCCGACCGGTAGGTCCGGATCCGGACCAGCATTTGGGCCCCCCGCTGTGCGGATTTTCGGGATCGTGCCCGCCACTAGTACTCCCCGCCTCCCGCCCCCTCTTTCGTATTCCGCTTTCCGGTGAACGTTCCTCTTTCGCGTTTCGGCCGGCTGATCAGTACGCAAACCGGTACCCATGACAAGTGGCATAGAGTAAAAACCTATCCGTATTCTGGTGAGAGCGATTCTCGAGCTTTACCGCGTTTCGGCAATTGCTTAATTTGAATTGAGATCTCTCGAGCCATCTTTTCTTAAACATTTTCTCTCTTCGGCAGTCGCAGTCAGCGGAACAGAATCAGAGTCCGAAGCTCTTTATTGTCCCAATTTGCAGCCGCTGCTCCGCAAGACTTATCGATCTGCACGAGTGGTACGGTCCTACTTGGCTACTGGAGGCCCCATGCCAAAATTTTAGCTCTCGCGATCGGAATCACTCATGATCATATGCATGATCAACTTATAATTAGTCACTGACTGGGGCCTTGAGCTCCGCCGGAATGCCGCCTGCACGCGCACGGGGCTCGACAAAACACTGCGGCAATCCGCGCGGGCTCTCATATGCATGATTCGATGCATCTGGGCTATGACGACCTCCCCCACCCCTCCTCCCCCCCCGGCCGCAGCCTGGCAGGCCCTGAGGCTCTCGCCGAGGCACTTGGCGGGCGCTTTCTTCCACACTGTGTGACATACATGACGATATGATTATATATAACTCGTACTGTGTCAATATTAATGTTTACTAGTCAACTAGGTACGGATATATATATAAGTTCCTGGTTTAAACGTTTTTAATAGTTTATATAATAGCTGATGTCAAATACGTAGTGTAAGGATCCGCTGCCGGAGGGCTGGCGGGCCGAAACGGGGGAGGTGGGGCCAGGGCTGAAGCAGCGGGGAACGGAGGACGGGCGAGGCGGGGAGGAGGGGCCGGCCGGGGGCGGGGGTGGGGGTGGGGGGGAGGGGAGGGGGGTGGGGAAAGAGAAGGAGTGGAGGGTTGTGAGAAGAGGGGGGGGAGGGGGGGGCGGGGGCGGGGAGGGGGGGAGAGGAGGGTCACGATCAGGAAAAGAAAGCATCTCCTAAGCATCGATCGCGAGATGGAGATCCCTAAGCATCTCCTAAGGGGAGAAGAGAGAGGGGGCAGGGGGAGGGGGGGGGAGGGGGGTCGCGATCAGGAAAAGAAAGCATCTCCTAAGCATCGATCGCGAGATCGAGATCGAGGGATGCGGGGGCGTGGACGCGGTCTGGCCCGCGACCGGAGCAGGAACCGGCGGGCCCGCCCCCGCCCCCGGCATCGAAATCAAGGCCCACGCTCTCCACCGAGACCGAGCGGCGCACCCCGCTGCCCCCTCCGCCGTGTTCCCGCGAGTCGATCGCGCCCGAGCCCGCGCTCGCGCCGTCGGCGCCGTCGCTGCTGCTGGGGGCGTTCGGTAAAACGTCGGCCACCGTATCCGCTGCTGCTACATCTGCGTCCCACCCGTCGCTGTCCACCTCCGCCCCAGGCACCGACACGCGGGGCGGTTCGGGGTCCGGCGCCGCTGACGTAGACCCCGCCCCCGCCCCCGCCCCCGCCGCCGCAGCTAGAGGCCTAGGCCCGGGCCCGCGCACGTGCGCGCGGTCCACCGAGTCCGCCTCAGCCGCCTCCTCGCGCCGGCGCCGGCGCCACTCAGCTGCAGCCGGGTCGACGAGAGACTCCCGGCTGACCTGAGGAAGGCCTGAGTTAAGGAACAGGAAGACTTGCATTTAGAAAGGCTAGGAGGGAGGAGAAAGAGGAATTAGTAAGAGGGTCCGAGGAGACCAATGCGACCACAGCTAAGACCATGGCCATATGCGTGCTTATGTGAGGATGAAAGCTGAGATTAAGCTAATTAATCTAAGCGTAGCTTAGATTGAATCTTGGCCGGGATCTATAGCTAGATCTAGGGGCCAAACGAGGCGGGATCAAATTCAACGGACCGAGCTGGTCATTGAAATCCCGAACGCGTGCTCCGGATCCGGATTCCTCGATCGCGAGGCGCGGGCACGGGCGCCCGCCGACTCGCCGGCCTCCGCCTCCGCCTCCGCGTCGGCGCCGGGCGCGCGGGCGTGGACGACGAGGACGCTCAGCTGCGTCCCCCGCACGAACCGCTCCACGTCCAGCTCCCGGGCGTCGACTGGGCAGAGCGGGCGAGCGCGGCGTTGATAAACGAAGAGGGCGGCTCTAAGTAAATAATTAAGAAAACACGTGCACGTTGACTCGAAGCTGCAAGCGAAAACTAGAAGGGACGCAGTAAAAGGGCCCCCAATATCTAGATTAGGTCCGGAGGTTCGGTACCTGTCACGCCTTCGTGGAGGGCGAAGCGGACGCGGCGGATCCGGAGAGGCGGGCGCATGGAGGGCGGGGGCGAGTCCCGCGGGGCCGGCACGATCGCGAGGTCGTACCCCTTCACCGACTCCTCGATCGCGAGCTGCGACGCGCTCAGAGTGCGGAGATCGAGGATTCGATTGGCATGTTCGGTTATTTAGAGGCTTAAGCTTCCCGGAGCCGGGAGGACGTCGGGGAGGTCGAGGGCGACTATGAGAAATCCTATGAGAAATCCTATAAGAATCTATAAGAATCTATAAGAATCTATGAGAAGCTTCTTAAAGCCCTCAGGAGCTTTTTTTATGTGTTCGGCGCACGTCGGTGAGGTCGAGGGCGACGCGGCGGAGGAACTGGAAGCGCGCGGAGCACTTCTTCTTCACAAGCTGCTCCTCCTCCATCTGCGACGGGGCGGAGTGCACGTGAGGTCGAGCGGGGCGCAGACGGATGAACGGACCTGCGGCCGCGGGTCCTCGCTGCTGTGCACCAGCTGCGTGCGGGAGCAAAGTTCGATTGCAAGCGACAATCGAAACAAAGCGGATCCGGGCGGGTTCGAGCCTGGAGGAGGTAGACGGTGACGCCGGGGGTGCGGGCGAGGAGGCGCGCCGTCTTGACGGTCCCCGAGCCGACGAGGCCCGAGGCCGGGCCGTGAAACGGGAGGACGACACGCCTGACGGAGAGGCCCACTTCGCGGTCGATCTGCGGGCGGCGGCGGTTGAGCCAATGAACATTAATGGAGACGGAAAGGGCTTCCAGAGCTAATTGCTAGACTCCAAATGAAAAAGGCTTCCAAAGCTACATGTACATGTAAAAAGCTTCCACAGGTCAGCAGCGGCTGCTAATGAGCTTATGGTAATCAGCTTAGAACGGAAATCCAGATTAAAATTAGCTAAAGCTTAGCTAAGCTTCTGATTATAAAAAGAGCATCCTTATATAATATAATTATTAGCTTGGACTGGAAACTAAAGCCAGATCTAGCTATAGAAGCGCACGAGGACGCCGAGGTTGGACTTGACGGAGGCGAGGAGGTCGCGGGTCGTCTGCGTCGCGAAGACGGCGCGGCCCTCCGCCCCGGGGCCCGCCAGCAGGTTCCCCGCCGACCACCCCATCAGCACGCTGCCAACTGTCGTTCAGGGAGAGGGGGAAGGGGGAGGGCGGGGGTAGACAGAGAGAAAGCGCACAAGGCGGAGTCGCGGGCCTTGGCCTGGTGGGCGATGTCGACGGCCGCATCGCTCGTGTTCACCGTCTCGACCTGCGGCGTGCGCGAAGCTTAAGCCTTCTTGCACTCTTCTTCTTTATCTTTTTATAATTATATTGGTGGCCAGGGTCAAGTAATAAGCAGTGAATTTCTTCGGGCGCACGTCGTACTTGAGGCGGAGGATCCTGGCGCGCTCCACGATCGTGGCAATGCGGGGGTTGAAGGCCGCGGGCCCCTCCTTCAGCACCGCGTGCAGGTCGTGCTGCAGAAGAAAGAAAGAAGGCAGAAGACAGATGAGAAGACGGCTGCGCGTGACGTGTGTAAGCGGGCGGGCACCATGTAGGAGGAGGGCCTGTCGGAGATGTCGACGAGGTGGAGCAGCGTGTACGTCGCCCCCCCCTTGAAGTACGACCCCAGCGCGTGCGCTGCGGCACGGAGCCTGAGAGGGCGGGCGGCAGACGGAGGGGGCCTGGTCTCACCGACGGTGACGAGGCCGGTCTGGGCGGGGTTGTCGATGGCGACGAGGACGTGGAAGGCGCCGTCGGGCGACTCCACCAGCGCCTTGTTCCGCAGCGTCCGCATCACCTGCGAACGAAGGGCGCGGGGGAAGGCGAGGCGAGGCGAGCGTCAGGACGGCCGAGCAGGGTTGGATCGGATTAGATCAGCGAAGAACGAAGCGAGGGGCGCTTCAGCGTTGGGGGCCGGATCCGGAGGGCGCCGCTTAAGGCCTAGGCCGAGGGCGGGGGGCGGGGGGGCACCTTCTCGACGGGGTAGATGAGGCGGACGATGGGCGCGGTGGCGAAGGTCGAGACGAGGGCCATCACGACGAGCGCCGCGAACAGCGTGTCGTTCAGGATCTGCGCGCGCCCGGCCCGGTCTTCAATTTAGAACGAAGAGGTGAATTCTCGATGGAGGTATTTAAGCTTTGAGCTTAGCGCCGAGCGTTGGTGAAGGTTCAGCTAAGCTTATAAATAGCGCAGCGTGCGTACGCCGGCGTCGTGGCCGATGTTGAGAACAATTAGGCCGACGAGGCCGCGCGTGTTCATGAGGACGCCCAGCGTGAGGGACTCCCGCCACGAGAGGCCGCACATCCGCCCCGACGCCAGCCCGCCCAGCACCTGCCGCACGAACGAACGTGAGCGTTGAATCGTGGCAGTCATACTATAAATATAACTGTCTCCAACGATCGATACACGCGCCTTGCTGACGCAAGCGATAAAGAGCACGAGCACAGCAACGCCAAAGGCCGACTCTGCTCCAGAGTCAGCGCCGGGAAGCATGGGCCGGGGACCCCGCTCCGCCGAGGCCAACCGTTGCTGAGGAGTCCCAGGTCCGTCTGGCCGCGGGGCCAGCGTCAAAGCTAAAGGTCAGATTTCGAGGAATCGTTGAGGCGAATGGAGGGAATGCGGGGACACTCATGAAGCACGGACGTACCTTGAGGCCGGTGGCAACGAAGTAGAGCGGCAGCAGGAAGCACACCGTCAGCTGCACCGGCGCCGCCCGTCAGATCGGCGGGGGCCGGCGCGAGGAGAAGAGAAGAGGGGCGGGGCCGGGGGCGGCGCACGTCCTCGATCTTCTCGGTGAAGTGCTCCATCAGGTGCCGGTCCTCCTTCGGGAAGACTGCGCGAGCGGGGGGCGCTCAGGCAGAGAGAGGGGGGGGAGGGGGGGGAGTGGGGGGTACGCACTGGCGCCGAAGGTGAAGGCGCCGAAGAGGCCGTGGATCCCTGCGGGGGGGGGGTACAGTCGGCTTTTGGAAGCCAGGAGGCCGAGGCGAGGGTATGGGGGAAGGGGGGGGGTACTCACCGATCGCCTCGGTGGCCCTGCGCGCGGGGGAGAGGCCGCGTCAGCCGCAGCGCAAGGGGGGGGAGAGGAAGGGAAGCGGGGCGGGGCGAGGCGCGCCATGAGCTCGCGAAGATGCAGGCCAAGATGCCCGTCGCCACCGGCTGCGAAGAGGGGAAGGGATGAGTTGGGGAATGGAGAGGAGGGAAAGATCTAAAGGGGGAAAGGGAGGGGGGGGTACCTGGGAGATGTGGAGCCCGCTGATGCGCTTGGCGATGAAGTTCTGCGGGGTTGTACGGGCGGACGGGCGTTGGACGGATACCGAACGGGGCAGGGGGGGGGGAGGGGGGCCAGGTGGAGGGGGTACAGGCGCACGAGGAGAGGCCGCACGATGACGAACATGCCCTGCGGGAGCACCGGTGAGGGAGAGGGCGGGTAGGCGCCCCAGGGGGGGTCGGGAGAGGGGGGGGGGGGGGGGGGGCGGGCGGTACGCGTACCGCCATGAAACCAGACTGAGAAAAGGGCAGCAAGGCAAGTCGTTTGGACGGAAGGAAAGCCCGGGGAGGAGGGGGCGGGGGGGGAGGGGGAGGGGTACGCGGCGCCGCCCGCACCGTCTCGAGGGTAATCCAGAGCGCGGTGAGCGGGTTACCCCCCGAAGACGCGATCGAAACGCTGTCGGGACCCCTTTCGTAAGGGTACGGCGATGATTCACGGGGGGTACGGCTTCACACGCACGCGAACGCGAGGATGATCCAGCCGATGACGTCATTGGCGGCGGCGGCCGCGAGCGTAACGACGCCCACGCTGCCGGGGGGGGGGGGGGGGGGGGGGGCGAGCTCAAGGGCGGGTACGCGGGCACGAGCGGTCGCCCATATGAGCGGACCGCGTGGTGATGAGCTTGCCCTCGGCGATGATTCGGGCGAGCACGGGGAAGGCCGTGATGCTGCGGGGGGCGGGGGGCATGCTAAGCGAATTTTAAGCTGAGCTGAGGGGGAGCTTTAATAGCTTTTTAATAGCTTTTTAATAGCGGAGGGCAAGCTAAGCGAAGCGGAGGGGATATATTATTAGCTGCGGGCGGCGCGCGCGCGTCATCGAGACTCCGACGAAGAGAACGAAGGACTGGAATGGAACTTTGCTCTGGTTCTCGTGCAGGTACGGGCTGTATGTAAGCTGAGCGAGGGCGAGGGCGAGGGCGGCGGGGGCGGAGGCGGCGGGGACGGCGGAGAAGCTGAGGCGGGGCGCACCTGACGGGGCGGGGCGATCATGAGCGAGGGCGGAGGCGGAGGTGGCGGAGGCTTCGGGGCGCACCTGATGGCGGCGCCGAGAGCGAAGGGGAGGGCGATGCAGGTGACGGAGATGACGAGCGCCTTGTTCCGCTGCGCCTTGAACCTGTCCCGCGGAGCGGCGTCACGCGAGGCGCGGGGGGCGGGGCGGGGGCGGGGGCGGAGGCGGAGGCTAAGGCGCGTGCATCTTGGGGTTCAGCTCGAGGCCGATGAGGAACATGAAGAGGAGCAGCCCGACGTCCGCGAACTCCTGCGAACGAAGTGAGGGGCGCTGGCGCGGGCGGCCGGCCATTGAGAGCAGCGCTTTGCAGTGATCGGTGCCCACCTGCAGTATTTCTCGACTCAGCGGCGGGAATATGTGCTCCGAGAAGCCAGGGATGCGCCCGAGCGCAGTCGGGCCTGCGAAGATTAGATCCGCGCTGTAGCTACGAACGCTCGAGCGAGGCCGCGGCGGGTCGCACCGAGCATGAGCCCGGATATGATCTCGGCAATTACCATCGGCCTGAGAGCGCGTGCGTCAGCGGCGCGCTTCTCCCGCGCCTTTGAGCACAGCGACGTCGACATCGACGCACTGGCTCATCCATCGCCTGGCAGCGTAGCCCAGCGAACGACTTAGAAACAAGATGATGAGGACTGAGCGCGTCCAAGTCAGGGCCACGCGCGGCAATGCCAGCGCGCGCGCGGGGGCGGCGCTCACTCTGGATAAGTAATCGGGCCAGGTTCGTGCTGTTGCGACGCGTTAACGTTAGCCGCGGATCTGCAACCGCAATCTCAGGGGAAGTCTGGCGCACGCGAGCGGGCCCTGCAGCTGGAGTCCGAATCAGCGAAGGATCCGGAGAAACGAGCGAAGCGGGCAGCGCACCGTCTCGCCGGCGGCCCCGCCGCCTTCGCTCATTGCAGCGGCCGATGGCAGGCGCGGCGAGCGTTAGTGGCCCGTGGTGTGCAAGCGGTAATACATGTACCCCTTGGCAGTTCTGGCAATCTGGCAGTTCGAAATTCGAATTCAGGGCACTTGCCACTCTCCGGATACTCGTTGCTCGCGGTCGTTCTCGCATAATCAGCTCAGTGAACACTCGCGCGTTTGCGCGTCACCCCCCCTCCCAGGCCCCAGGAGTAGATCTATCGCTATCAGGTCCGGCTCCGGGCGCGCGATTTCGAGTGCATTGTACATCCTGCATGCAGCTGCTCTACAGAAAGGGCGAACGCATACACGGGGCCCGCCCGGGCGCGCTAGTCGTCCGTCCGAGGCCCGCGGCGGCTCTTCTGCCCATCCCTCCGCTTCGTCTTCGTGTTCTTCTTGTTCTGCGATTCCCGCTTGGAGAGCTGAGGTGGGGGGAGAAGAGAGCGGCGCCGGCGTCGTCAGACAGAGGCGAGCGGAAGAGGGGCGGCGGCGAGCGATCGCGCACCCCGCGGAGGGTCTTCTGCTTCAGCTCGTCGCGGGACATGGGCCGTTCCTCCTCCTCCTCGTCGCTCTCCTCGTCCGACTCGTAGTCGTCCCTTTGGGAGAAAGGCGTTCGGAGAGAGAAATGGAGGGGAGGAAGGAAGCGGCGGCGCGCACCCCGTGGAGGGGGGGTTGATGGCGAGCGATGCGGAGGCGCCGCCCGGGGAGAGGGAGCCGGCGGGCGGGCCCGCCGGGGCCGGCGCCTGCCTCATGTCCTCGCGCACCGTCGCGACGGCGACGCTCGCGGCGCCGAGGAGCACGCTGGGGCGGTCGGCCGGGAGCGACCCGCCGTCCTGCGCCACCTGCGCGCGCGTGAGCCCTCGCGCGCGGGCGCGGACGCGGTCTACTACACCGGCGGCGGGGGAGAGCACAGCGCAGCGCAGCGCGGCGCAGCCCCCTCTAGTGGCCCAGCCCAGCCCAGCCTAGACCAGCAGCCTAAGCCTCCTCTAGCTAGCTCAGCCCAGCCTAGACTTGCCCATCCCAGCGCAGCCCCCTCTAGCCTAACCTAGACTAGCCCAGCCCAGCCTCCCTTAGGCTCAGCTCCGCTCGCTCGCACCTGGTAGAGCTGGAGGAGCTCGTTGACGCGGCCCTCGATGATGCCGAGGTACTGCATCATGTTCGACTCGGTCACGCCGTTCGTCCCCAGCATCTCCGACACCGCGCTCGAGCTGCACCCGATCTTCGTGAAGATGCCCTGCGCGCGCGCGGCGCTAAGAGTGAGAAGAGGGGCGGAGGAGAAGAAGAAGACCACAAGGGCGCGCCTGGATGCCGGTTTTGAGGTTGTTGATGGTGCGCATGGCCTGCACGTGCTTCTCCTCGTACTGCTCCGCCTTGGCCTCCGTCCGAGCCAGCCGCTCCTCCAGGTCCTAAGGGGAGGGGCGAGGGGCGGGTTCAGATGAGGCGCAGGGCAGGGCAAAGGCAGCGGGCGGCGCCCGCCCGCCCGTACCTTGAGGATGCGCTTTCGCTGGATGTCGGTAGAGACGCCCTGGCCCTTGAAGCGGTCGATCTCGCCCCGGATCTCCCCGATCTGCTCCTCCAGCTTCTCGATCTCGTTGTTCAGCTCGTTCACGTAGTTGAACAGCGAGAAGTTCTGCGGGGGAAGGGAGGAGGGGGGGGGCGGGTCAGCCTTCCACCACCCCCTACCCCCCTCCCTCCCTCCTGACCTGGTCCTCGGCGTTGATGAAGGTCGTCACCAGCTCGTCGATGTCCGCGATGCCCGTCGCCGCCTGCCCGAGGACCGCTGAGCCAAGCGGGGCGGCTAGCTAGCTTGGCGGCTGGCCCGGGGGGTTCGGGGGGTACCTGGATCTTCGCGAACGCCTCCTCGTAGGACTGGACCTTCTCGAGCGACACGTGCTGCGACGCCTTGTCCTTCGCGATGCCCCAGTTCCCTGCCCGGTACCCGGCGTGAGCGACCGGTACCCCCCGCCCGCCCGCGCCCCCGCCCGCTTCGTTCGCTCGCACCTTTGATGACCTTCTTGCGGAGCTTGGCCTCCTCCTCCAGCGACATCTCCCCCCGCGTCGCCTCCTTGCTCTCCTGGGGTACGGGAGTGAGGGGAGGGGTACAGGGAATGCGGTGCGGGGAGGAGTACGTGCGCGGCGCGGACCTTGACGCGCATGAGGTCCTTCATCTTCTTCTCCTGCTCCTGCTCGATCAGGCGGCCGAGCTCCTTCCACTCCTGCTCGAACGCGAGCTGCTCCTTGTCCGCCTGCGCCTTCAGCGCCGCCATCTCGTTCTGCGCCTGGTCCCTGCGCCCTTCCTTAAGAAAGGAAGAGCAAAGGAAAGGAAAGGAGAAAGGGAAGAAGACGGACCGGGCCTCGTACGCGATGTTCGATATTTCGATGATGTTCGCCATCTCCTTCTTCTTCTCGTGGAGCTCCCGCTCGAGCTTCTTGTAGATGCCGTCGAAGACGACGCGCTCCCGCCTCAGGTTGTCGATCGTCTCCCGCAGCGCCTTGTTCTGCGCCAGCGCCTCGTTGAACTTGACGAGCGCCTGCTTGCGCCGGGCCCGTCGGTCAGCTTCTTCCTTCCTTACGGCGGGGGCGGGCGCCTGCGCGGCGCGGCGGGGCGCGGCGGGGGAAGCTAGGCGGCCGGTGCGGGAACGCGCCTTGTCTAGCCTGTTCTCTAGGATGCGGATCTGCTTGCTGATCTGCGCGTTGTTCTCCTTCGCGGCGTTGACTCCGCCCATGTTCTGCCGCTGCAGGAGGATCTTGGACTGCATGACTTTGATCTGCTTGTCCAGCTCCTCAATGCGCCGCTTCTCCAGCTCTATCTTCCTCGTGTACGTGTCTGCGTGGTCCTGCGCTCCGCGTGTTAGCTGGAGGGCGCCCAACCGCGGGGCGGACCCTCCGGCAGTTCAGAAGCGCGAGGGCCCGCACCTGGAGCTTAGCTATCTGTCCCGAGACTGCCAGCGTGTTGCTGGTTATCGCGTTCCTCGACTCCATGTCTATTTCTCGCCTGAGCTCCGCGTTCTCTCGCTGAGTGCGCAAGAGCGCATCCCTGCGCAGGCATGGAGGCCGGATCAGAGCGCGACGGCGTCCCCGCCGGCGGCGGCCGGCAAGCCGGGCGCAGCGGCGGCCCCGGGCAGGCAGAAGCGCCGCGCTGTTCCGCACCTGTTCCTGGAGTCCATGGCTGTGCAGCGGGCCTGCCAGATGCGCCGGCTTCCGTGGCAGCTAAAAGTGTGACCGGTTTGTGGGGGTACGTAATAATTTAAAAAAGCTATCGATTCGCGGCCCGCGGGCGTACAGACCCGCCCGTGGTCTCTTTTGGTGCTAGCTAGCTCACTAGATAGCTGTCTCCGTCGCTTAGACCCGATGCGTCCGCCACCTTGGCAAGGACCAGCAGCTTAGCTACGTGCGGTCCCGCACTCAAACGAGCCTGTCTTAGGTAGCCGGCGCCATGGAGGGCGTGCGGAAGTCGGTGCGGCTGGCGGCGCAGACGGCTATCAAGTTCCTGGAGGATGAGCAGGACGAGGCCCGCAGCTGGGACGGGGACGAGCCGCCAGCGCAGCCGCCGGCGCCGCGCGTGCACCTGCACCTTCCCCACGCGCCGGCGCACTCGAGCCTCAAGAAGCCCAAGCGGAGGAGTGTGGACGCGGCCGAGTACGATGGGCCTTTCATCGGGCCTCTCCCGCTTGAGCCCGGGGCAGCCCTGCGGATGCACCTCAACCTCAACTGGGACGTCATCCCTCAGGCGCCCGCGGCGACGAGCGGCGTCTCGTCCCGCACCGTGGCGGCCTCGTCGCGCCGGGAGGCGGCGATGGCGCAGATGACGGCTCGGAGCCGCTCGCAGCGCGACGCGTACTTCAGCAACGTCGACGACGCCGTCGCGCACATGAACGCGGCGCTGGAGGCCGCGTGGCGCCGCGAGGAGAAGCGGCGCAAGCGCGAGAAGGCCCGCGTCGCGGCCGAGCGGCGGCGCCTGAGCGGCTCCAGCGGCCACGCCGGCGGAGCTGCTGGCGCCGGCGCCGGCTCCTCCGGCGGGGCGGGGAGCGACGGGGACGAGTCCTCGAGCGGGAGCGGGAGCGAGAGCAGCGGCTCCTGGAGCGGCTCTTCCTCCTCCTCTGCCTCCGCACCCTCCTCCGCCTCCGGGAGGGGTACGCCCGAGGAGGACCGCCTCGCCCGCTCCGTGCGCCAGGCGAGCGCGCTCCTCGCCGAGGTCCACCGCGCCGTGCGTACCCCTTTCGGCCGACTCCGCACGTACCACCCTCCTCCCCGCCCGCCTCAACCCCCCTCCCCACCGCAGAAAACGGACCCTTGCTGGCTCCCCATCGTGCGCTCGCCTCTCTTTCCCCGTACCCGTACCCCCTTCGGCCCTCACCGTACCCCACCCCCCGCAGCCCGAGCACAGCTGCAGGTGCCCCAGCATCCCTCCCCTCCCCTCACTGCAGCGCCGATTTCGCCGCAGCGAATCGACGAGCGACACGGAGTGGGGCAGCGCGTCGACGCACACGTCCGTCGGCGCGGACCCCGCCGCGTACAACAGCGCCAACGTAACCCCCCCCCCCCCGCCCCCCCCCCCCGAATTATAATCCAGTACCCCAGGAGAAGAAGAGGAGGCGGCGGCGGTGGGCGCAGAGGGACCGAAAGCGGCGCGCGAAGCACCGGCGGCGCAAGGCGCGGAAGGAGGCGGCGATTCGCGACAGGGAGCGGCACGTCTTCGGGAAGATGAGCGAGGGCGGCAGCGCGTACGCCGTAGCCGCCGCGGCTGCGGCTGCGGCTGCGGGAGGGGCCGGAGAGGAAGCGGTGCAGGCCACGGCCCGGCGCCGGGCTTCCACGGCCTCACGCCTCGGGCTGCTGGGCGAGCCGACCCCGCGCACCCAGCGGGGCCCCTCCTTCGCCGCGTCGCCCTTCGCGTCGCTCTTCCCCCCCATCGCCCAGCCCCAGCTCCAGCTCCAGCCTCAGGCTGCGCGGCCCCGCGTCGAGCGGGTGCTCCTGCAGCCCGCCGTCTTCGACTTTGGGGACGGGCTGGCGCCCCACGGGCGCGCGGGACCCCGCGGCGTGCGCCCTGTACCCCCCCACCCAACCAATCTCTTTGTCTTAGACTTGGACGCGCGCAGGGCCAGCTGGTCACGAACTTCTCCCTGGCAAAGGTAAGAAGGGAGAGCTTAGAAGCTAAGAAGCTAAGAAGGGATAGCTTAGAGGCGGCGGGCCGGGCGCCACCGCAGGCGGTTCGGGAGGCGCTGGCGGAGGCGCGCGGGCGGGGCGGGCGGGGCGCCTCGTCGGACGGCGAGGAGGAGGAGGAGGACGAGCGGCGGCGGAGGCGGCAGCGGCAGCTGCTGCGGGTCACGCGGGAGGTCATACGGCTCCTCCTCGAGGCCGGTGCGATGCGCTATATTTAGATCTTTCTTTCCCGCCCGGCAGGGTACGGTGCGATGCGATCTTTCTTTCCCGCCCGGCAGGGTACGTGGACGAGGCGGCGGCGGTGGCGGGGGGGCGCCTGCCCCCGCTGCACCTCTTCGCGGACGGGCACAGGTACCCGCCTCCCCCCCCCCTCCCCGCCTCCCTTCTCCTCCTTCTCCTCTTGACGCCCTCGGCAGCCCGCCGGCGATGCGGGCGGCGCGGGAGCGGGCGCGGCAGGAGCAGGAGCGTGAGCACTACCGGCGCCAGTGAGTAAATTGGCGGCTCAGCTGAGCGTCGCTGAGCTGACTCTGCCACGCAGGCACAGGCACAGCCGGCACGGGAGCCGGCACAGCAGCCGGAGGCACCGCCACCACTCGCGGCACGGGCACTCGCGCCGCGGACATTCCCACCACAGCCACTCCTCGAAGCACGGGCAGCACTCGGCCGACGGGCGCGGCCAGGATTCGGGCGCCGGGCTGGGGCCCTGGGGCGGCAGCGCCGGTGGCCAGGGATTCTCCCCCTCCGACCCGACGGGGGCTTCCCCCTTCGCTCTCCCCCACTCGCGGTCGCCACCGCGGTCTCCGGGGCCGACGGGGCAGCCGCCCCCTCGGGAGGAGCCGGACCTCTCGGGATCGATCAAGATCGCGTCGTTCCAGTCGTACCCCGCCGTTGCAGCCGCGCAGGCCGCCGCCGCGTCGCAGGCGGCCGCAGCGGCCGCCGCCGCCGCCTCCGCGGCCGCGTCGCGGGGCCCGTCTCCCACAGAGCTGGCGGCGGCGGCGGAGGAGACCGCGCAGCGGCTGCGGGCGGCGCGCAAGGGCCGGGCCCTCGCCGAGAACCTGACGGTCCTCCTCCCCTCCGAACTCTCCGACGAGTCCGGCGAAGGCGGGCGGAAGCGGAGGCGGCGCCGGCGCCGCCGGCAGCAGCAGCGGCGCCGCGGGAGCGAGGGATCCTCGGGGGGCGCTCCCTCCCCCTGGGCGGGGTACCACGGCCCCGGGCAGCGCGAGATCCGGTTCTGGCTCTCCGAGGCGGGGCCGGGGGCGAGCCCCTCGCAGACGTACCCCCCTTCCCCCAGCAAGGTGGTCTCCCCATCCAAGCGGCCTCTACCCGCCTCCCCAGCCAAGCGCCGTTCCTCCGCTCTCTCCCCCGGCCCCGCCTCCGCCGCGGTATCCCCCGGCGCGACGTTCCCGGGGCCCCGGGGCCTCCTCCCCCCCGTGGACTCCGACGCGGTATCCCCCGTTCCCTCCCCCCTCCTCGATGGGGACCCGTTTCTCGTCACCTCCCCCCTCCTCCGACGCCCGCACCCCCTGTACCCCTCGTCGCCTTTTTTTCTTTCTCCGCAGGCGACCTTCTCCTCCCCCCCTCCCGTCGCCCCTTCCCCGCCCCCCGCCCCGGCTCCGGACTCGCCCTCGCCACCGCCACCGCCTCTGCCGGCGTCCCTACCGCCCCTGGAGCCCGAGCGGTGGCCTCGGCGGCGGGAGCGCGCGGCGCCGCCGCGAAGCGAGTACGCGAAAGGCATCCCCTCAGAACTCTTCTACACGTCCCACGCCACCGGCCGGTTCGTGCCCCCTCCCGGCTTTCCTTGTACCCCCTGACAGACCTGCCCGGCGGCAGGGATGCGCTGCAGGTTCGGGTGGACGGGGACGGGGGCGTGGAGGCGGCGCTCGCGGCGCTGGCGTCCCGTGGGGCGGCGGCGGCGGCGGAGGCGCTGCGGGCGGGCTCGGGCTCTGGCCCGGCCGCCTCCGCGGCCCGGAGCCCCCTCCAAGACGCCCCCGAAGTGGCCGCGATCCTCCGAAAGGCGCAGGCGCAGTACCCCCCCGCGGCCCGCCCCGGCCCCCGCCCCCTCGGGCCCCCCGGCGCAGCCACCGCGTCCCACGCCTCTCTGCCGGCGGCCGTGGGCGATCGCGAGGGGCGGCCCGCCGCCCTCGCCCACTCCCGAAGCGAGCCGGCTCTCATGGCAGCGGCCCCCGCGGCCGGGCAGCTCCCGCCCGTGCACGCGCGCTCCCCAAAGAAGCCGCCGCGGGAGGCGGCGGAGGCGGCGGCCGAGGCGGCCGAGGCGGTCCAGCGGAAGGAGAGGCGGGCGGCGCAGCGGAACCTCCTGCGGCTCCTCCGCGCGAAGGGCGTGGCGCTCTCCCCCTTCGAGCAGCTCGGGGCCTAGCCGAGTCTGCAGGGCAGTTAGGTAGCCGAGGCTATGGGCCTAGTTGTAGCCTGTAGCCGAATGCGATGCGTCGACGTCGCCGAGGCCGTTGGAGGCTTGTAGCCGATATCGCTGTAGTCGAATGCGATGCATGCATATGTCGCAGGGGGCAGGGCCCAAGCCGCAGGGCTAGGCATTTGGTTTGCAGCCAGGTTGCCAGGTGAATATTATTATTAATGCGATGCACTGTTTCATGATGGCCATATCACGCCTGGCCAGGCCGCTGGGATAGGCGCGGCATATGGCTCCGCCACGTGCACAGCATATGCATGCATAATATAAAGCGTGCGCATGCGCAGGCTTGGATATCGCGATCGATGCCCCACCCGGGACCCTGACAACGTCCGTGCCCATGGCCAGAGTCTCCGAATGTGCGAAATTCAATTTAATCTCAATGCAAGAAATGCTTGCTAGAACGAATGTCTGAGCCAATACCAGTGAAAGTGATGTCTGACGGTCGTCGTCTGTAAAGTTGCTCGAATAAAGGGAAATTTCGTTGAACGAACTAATCAGAAACTGGACTAAGTTATACGGCTGCATGCGCAGGAACTATGAGTAGCTAAATCAGAACTGAACTGAACTGAAACACAGTCATTCACATCGATCATTCACTAATTATAAATGATCCGAATACGTTTTAAAATCTACTACGTATACTCGCGATCGAAAGCAACGGAATCAACGGTACCCCGAAGGCAACCACGAATTCTTATTCGCGTCCAGCGCGGAAACGCGTACAGCCGCCGAGATGGCCTCGCGATCGTCGCGATCGGCGATCGCGAGGCCCGCCGCCTCCGCATCGGGCTCGACCGGCACCGGCGTGGCCGGCCGCGAAGCCGCGGCGGACGCCGACGTCGATCCTGACGGCGCCAGCTGCAGGATGCCTGCAAGCGTCTGACGGATCGTCCTGGGCGGCCGCGAACGAAGTCGCATCAGATTCAAATCGAACAAATAAAAAGTGGGATACATAGAAAAGTGCGCGCACAGGAACGTCGGCCGCTGCTGCAGGCTCCGCGAGAGGCAGGAGCGGGCCAGGGGCCGGAGCTGCTCCGGAACCACGCCGAAGGCGGCGCGGGGGAAGGGCTGCCCCTTGACCACGTGCTCGGGGCCGACGGTGGCCGCGTCGCCTCCGTAGGGCTTCCAGCCGGTCGCCATCTCCATGAGGATGATGCCGAATGCCCAAACCTGCGCATGCGCAGGCCGACGCACATGTCAGCGCGATGCGCGCGGCACGCGCGATTGCGAGCGGCATATTATTGCATGGATCGAAAGGCTCGGGCGCACGTCCGCCTTGACCGGATCGTTCTTCGTGTAGGTCTCGGGCGGCAGGTAGACTCTGTCGGTGAAATCGGATCCGGTGTCAGCAGAGCGGCCTGCCTGAATTTCGGAAATTCGAGCGCACAGGGTGCCGCGGATGCCGGGGGAGGACTGTGCCGTCTCGATGCGCCGCGAGATCCCTGCTCGCGATCGCAGGTTGTCTCAGCCAATTGCAACGCCCACATCGGCGGCATGAGCAATTGCAGCATTACTTGCATACCGAAGTCGCCCACGCGCAGCGTTGGCCCCGAGCCATCATCCTGAAGAGAAGGTGAGGACAGAGCTGCGGTCACGTAGCGACTGCGCCGCGCCGCGGCGATCGCACCCCGCGGAAGACGAGGATGTTCTGGGGCTTGAGGTCGCGGTGGGCGACCGGGCGCGGGAGCTCGTGGTGCAGGTACGACATCCCTGCGTGATAAATGAGCGTGATACATTGGCGCGCGCACTGCGGCCGCGGATCCGGACCCGAGGCGATCTGGAAGGCGAAGGAGGCGACGAGGTCGGCGGGGAGCACGCCGCGGTCGACGAGCAGCGCGCTGAGCGACGTCTCCGCCAGCGGCATCACTGCGACGAACGTAAAGCAGTTACATATCCAGGGATTCAGCGTCTGAGGGCGTCGACGATATGATATATAAGAAGTTAAGGAATCGAACGAACGCACCGATGTAGAGCTTGAAGCGGTCCGTGAAGAGGGCCTCGCAGCGCAGCACGTTCGGGTGGTCGCACAGCTGGCCGGGCGCGCGGTGGCGATAAGCTTATATTAAGCTTAAGCATAAAGCTAACTGTAATGTACGAGAGCGCGTCCATATGCGAGAGTGCACCTTCTGAAGGCGGGCCCCGTGTATCTCGCGCTCCGCGACCTGCGAAAGGAAAGAAAACCAAATCATTTCGTGTGTAGCCGGCAATTTTGCAAGCTTAAGGTTTCGAGCGGCGCGGCGCCGGCGGCGCTGGCCTGCGGGTCGTTGAGGGAGACTTCCTTGACGGCCCTCTTGATGAACCGCGGGCTGGCGCGGGCGCCAGCTGCAGGCGCGTCGCGATCGCGATCGGCGCCCTCCGGGTCGGAGTGGGTTGCAATTGAGCCGGCGGCCGCGGGTCCCGTGTCGCTGCGGAGCCAGGTGGCCGACGACTCTGGCAGGGAAATCGCGTACACTGCCGCGAAATCGTCAGCTCGACCAAGAAAAGATTTAGAGGCGATATCTAGAGTCCAAGCGTAAGCACCGCGGCCGAAGGCGCCCTCCCCGAGAAGGGCGAGCGGCTCCCGGACGCTCCTGAGCAGAGGCTCGGGGACCGGCTTCAGGGGCGCCAGCGCGGCGCGCTCGGCGAGCGTCAGGTCGCCGCCGGCGTCGCCGTCGTCGGCGAGGAGCTGCAGCACGGCCGCCGCGCTGGATCCGGGGCTGGGCGATCGATCCCGACCGGCGGCATCCCCTGTCGATCCCGACCGGCGGCGGCGGCTCCTGTCGGGCGGGACGACCAGGTTCTGGCCCGTTAGCGCCGACAGGTCGATCTGCAGCGCGAGCGCGCGTGAGCCGCTGAGCTGCGCACTCGAAATTCAACGCTGAAATTCGACGTAGAGCGCACCAGCACGTTGGCGGGCGACTCGTCGACGTCGACGTCGTCGCTCGGGCTGGACCGCGATCGGGACCGCGATCCATGGCCGGCGCCGGGACCGGCGGTCGCTTCCAGGAGCGAAGCCGACGAGCTGGAGGGGTGGGGCGAGCAGAGCGGCGCGCTCGCCTCGTCCGCGGCGATCGCGGGGCCGGCGCCGCGCAGGGCCCGGGCCCGAGCGCGGCGCCTCCGCCTGCAGTACAGCGCGAGGCACGCGCCGATCGCGAGCGCGGCGATGGCAATCGCGACTCCCGCAGCTGCTGCTGTGGCGCCTGCGGAGCCGGCGCCGGCGCCGGTTGCGGAGCCGCCGCCGTCGCCGTCGGCGGCCGCCGGCACCGGCGCCGGCTGCTCGTCGAGCTCGTCGTACGGAGACGGATCATCCTCGCCGTCGGGATCGAAGCCGGCATCGCTTTCGCCGCGCCAGAGCCCGAGCGCCCGCTCGGCGTCGCCGGCGCCGGCGTCGGCGTCGGCGCTCGCCGGCGGCTGACCCTCGGGGTCCGAGAAAGACGAGACGCGTACGGGCCGGTCGCTGAGCCCCGGCATGACCAGCCGGCCCGAGCGCGTGAGGTTTCTGATGGCCTCCAGGATGAGGGACCCGGGGAGTGCGGCAGGAACCGACTCGCCATCGCGGTCGGCGGACGTCGCCGCGGGTTTCAGGACCTGGGCGGAGAACGACCAGCACGACGGTTAGCGAATATATAACTATAGCAAAAGAGCAGGGCATCTGGCGCCAGGTCTGCACGGCGCACCTGAACGTGAAACATGATCGACCCGCATCGGATGTCGGCGATCTTCACCCGCCCCTGCAGCTGCGCAAGCGCCCCGATGTCGAGCGTCACGCGCGCGCGCGCGGGCGAAGGAACCGACGCGTACGCAGCGCGAAACGCACTTTGTTAAGGCCAACTCGGAGCGCATCGGAGAGAAGCTCGGAGAGCGCCCGCGTGGCGGACGCCGGTGTCTCCCGCCGCGTGTAGAGCACGCACTCCTCCCGCGACGACGACCGGGCCGACAGCCAGAGCTCGACGGCACCCGCAGCCGACGACGAAGATGTCGACGTTAGTGCCGGCATCGCCGTCGCCGTCGCCGTCGCTGGGGCGGTGCATGCGCAGTTGCGTCCGCTCGCGATCGCCGAGCTCTCGCTGCTGTCCGCGTCGCACAGGGACGTCGACGAGCAATCGGCGTTGCAGAGTTCGACCTGCAATACCGGGCGCGCGCGGCAAGGTCAGTCGCGGCGCCCGGCGTCGCATGCGTCTCCGTGTCTCAACGAACTAAAGAGACTGGGCGCACGGCGCGGATTGCGAGCTCGATCTTGGCGGACCCGTCCACTCGAAATCGGTCGCGTTCCCCCGGGCCCGATATCGATTTCCGGTCAAGCCTGCTGAAGCGCGTCATGATCATGAGCGGCAGCGTACGCGTATGATATATTCGAGATATATATATATATATATAGCGCGTTGGGAGTGGACTCTCCGGGACCCATGGCCAGAGCAGGTCGACGTCGCTAGCGCTAGGTGGCTATAGATCCGGCCATTCGGAGTGTAACAAGGCTCGGAAGCGGGGTGAGCAGGGCGACGAAACGAGTTATATAGATGATGATGCATATGATTTGAGGAGCTGGGGTGACGTTAAAACAAAACCGAAAGGTAACAAAAGAAAAGGGTGCAAGGGGCGGAAGATGATTCAGACGACGGATGAATGCATATGAGTAATGAGAAGAAACTAAAGATTGTTTACGTTAAATCCGCTGATCCGTATACATAGTAATGATCATGATAATGAGACCGAGCCGGGGGGGACCATGGCCAGAGCCGTTGGGGCAGGGGGCCCTGGGGGCAGAAAGAGGCGAGGGGTAAAAAAGCGGGCGGACGGGGGTAGCAGGGCTGGCGGAGGGTAGAGGTATAGGCGAAGGGGAGGAGGGGGGGAAGGGCAAGGGGGGGGGGGGGGGAGGGGGGAAGGGAGGGCAGGGGAGAATTCGAACCTGCAGGAGGCGATATCAATGCAGCCCGCCCGGACGCCCCCTGCTGCCCGCCCCTCCGCAGCTGCGCGTCCACGTGGCGCCTGCATCCGAAGAGGTGTCGAACCCGGCTCGGCTCAGGGGCGCAGATCTAGACGCGCTGAAGCTAGCGCCGGTGAAATATTAATGCGCACCTCGTTAACGTTGCACTGATCGTGGGGAGCGGAGACGGCATCTTGCAGCGCGCCCCGCAATCCGCGGCTGCTGCGAGGCTGCCGCGTTGGATCTACGGCCGCAATGCGTGGCCATGGATCGCCGATGCGCATGCAGACTGTATCTGGAGTGTCTGCTTCGCTCCAATGTATGGCTCTGCCTGCAGCTGCCTCCAGCCGCAGCCGCGAGAGGCTAAAGGCGACGAGCACTAGTACTAATGCGAAGATTACAGCCACGCGCGTTCCCGTGCACGTGACTGCGCTGTAGCTGGAGTTGGGAGTGTCCATATGCATCCCGCGGCCGGCTCGCGGCCAGCACTGCAGCTGCAGCGTGTCGCGACTGCACAATTGCAACCATCGCCAGAACATCGACCGTCGGATCGCGAATCGCTGCGCATGCACGCTCTCCTGTCACAGCATAGCTTTCGAAATTTCAGCAGCTGGCCATGGCCATGGGCGGCGCTGGGCGCTGCCGGACAACTGTCGGCTGCAATCTCTGCTGCAGGCCTAGCTATAGGCCTAGCTAAAGGGTTGCATAAGTAAGGCCGCGCGGCGGGCACCTGCGAGCGGAAGATGCTATATGGCTATAGCGCTCGCGGGATGCTGCTGATATCGATCACGATCACGTGGACGCTCGCGGCGAGCTCCGCACGTCGCACACAATCGCGCATGCTCGCCTATATATGCATAAAGCGTTCGCATCTGCGAGGCTCGCGGTCCGATCCGACGCCGGACCGACGGTCGAGGCGTCCGGCGCGCGGCGGCAAAGCGGGCCGGGGAAGCGGCTGAGCCGCGATTTGGCGAATAGCTGTAGCTCAGGCGAGCCGCTGAGCTGCTTCTCCTAGTTAGCAGCTGTCAGACGTTAGCTGCAACGAAGCGGGGCCGCGCCTCAGCTCAGGCGCTGGCGGCGGCGAAGCGATCGGCGCGTGGCCGGAGGTACTACGGTACCGGTATGACCTACCGGTCCTAGCCAGCAGGCGATGAATTCGTGTAGCCCTGGTCGGCTCAGATGCTTGCGGCCGTTAGAAAAATGGTTGGGAGCTTTGTTTTTTTGTAGCTTCCGAAGTTCGGCGCTGTTCGCGATCGGCGGTTGAATTGCGTAAATACCGAGCTCGAGTACTTACTACTTACATCACAGATACATGCAATGTGATGTACTTTCATGTATACGTAGTACGTACATGTATACGTACAGCTAGGGGATTGATATGAATTGCGTAAAGCGCCAAGTTGGATGAGTGACGGCTCAGAGCCTCAGACCGAGTCAGACGCCGCACGGACCTCGCTCAGATCTAGAGCGATGCGCGCGCTCTGAGCGGCGCTCACTGCCGCTCAGTCATGATCAGCCTCACGTACGCGTCGCTCACGAATCACGATCAGATCAGGATGCATATGCGCCTCATGATCATGAGTAATGATCATTGATCAGTGCGCTCAGATGCCTGTGGCCGCCGGGCCGGGCGCCGGCGCCGACCCGGGCCCGCGGCCCGCCGCTGCGCATGCTGGGCTGGCACCGCTGCTCGGGCGTCCGACGGTCCGCGGCCGGGAGACCCAATTCAAAGGTCAAAGGACTCCGGGAGTCAAAGCTCCCCACTGCGCATGCAGCTGCAGCTGCGCGCATATGCAGGGCTAGATGCCATGATATCGATGTGCTCCGGATCCGGCCCTCCGGGCCTCCGGCCGCGGGTCTTCGGCCCCGGCCCCCAGGCCCCGGCCGCCCTTCAGATCTAGCTACCGTACTACGGTAGTACTCGGCTACGTACATGTAAACAGATCTAGAGCCGCATGCTGCGCGCATGCGTATATATGCATGTACCTCTGGGCCCCGCGCGGGGCGCGGGCGCGGCCGCGGGCTGTCTCGACTTCTCGGAAGGCTCATGATCAGATACTACCACTATGTATCGATCGAGATGATCGTGAAGTTGACAGCCGCTGATCATGATCATGATCATGAGCTGCAGCTCACGGGTCCGGATCCACTAATACTGGCCATGGCCTGGGCCAGGTCCACTGGGGCCATGATCATAAAGCGGCCTGGCCTATAGGTTCATATACCAGGCTGCCCCGCTGCGACTAGCGCTCGAGTTACCACTGACGAGCTGCACGTGCACGGGCGGCCCCGCCGCCCCGCGGCCAGGCGCGCCCCGCCGCCGGCCACGCGCGGACCGCTGCCAGGGCTGCCTCTCGTAGGTCCGCAAGCGCAAGCCCGCCGGGCCGGGTCGGTTCCGGGGCCGGGGGCCGGGGGGCGGGCCGCCACCAGGCCTAGGGCCGGCGGCGCTGCCCCGCCGCAGGACTTGCGGCAGGAGCCGCTGTCGGGCCTGCTTATCATGGTCTTTATTGCATGATCATGATCATATGCATGAGCTCCGCACATGGCAATGATTTATGCTTGTTCGTATGATCTATTTTTTTCATATGCTTGTTCGAATTTCGTGCGTTCGAGTTCAGGGTTTGGATTCATTGTACGTAGTACATCGCTGTACATGTGCTCTAGATCTGCCTCTGAAAGTGCCTGGGGGTTCGCTCTACGCTTTTAATTCAGGCCCCCAGCAGGGCCGCCGGCGCGGCGCCGGGCCAGCACCGTGTACCAGCTGCAGCGCTGATGCATGTGCCCTTGCACTATTGATATATCAACTCGTTCTTTGTACAATACGCACTGTACACGTGTACAACAAAATTTGATTTGATGTTCTCCTTCTATCGCAATCGCCGACACTTTATATAAATATAATTAGTTACTTGCGGGTCAAGGAGCTGGAATGCGGGACCGGGGCCTTGTGCACGGCCGCGGGAGCTGCGCGGGGGGCCGCATGGGCGGCGAGGGCCGGCCCCTTGGTCGGGCTGGTTGCGGCGACGGGTTTGGTCAGCGGGGCAGCGGCGGCTGGCTTGGCCGCGTGCGCCGTGAGGCTGCCCGGGACGGGCTTGGCAGCAGCCGCGGCAGCCGGCGCGGCGCCGGCAGCGGGCTTGGCGGCCGTGGCAGCGGCAGCCTTCCCGGCATCGGCGCCGGCCGAGCCCGAGAGCCACCACGAAGGGCGAGAGTTGGCGTCCGTGCGGAGCTCTCCGACGTGCTTGGGCGGCGCGACGCTGCGTGCGCGGGAGTCGTCAACATAATGTAATTTATATACGCTCCAAACAACCACATCTCGAGCTTATAATTATGATTTAGACGCACACGGGGGACGTTCCAAATATACGATTAGACTTAATACACGCTCCAAAAGTTTAACAACCACATCGATATCTCGAGCTTATGATTAGGTGATAATATAATTCAATGTTAACGCACACGGGGGACGTGACTTCGACGTGGTGCACGTTCTCGTCGGTGAAGAGGCCCTCCATCGAGAGGTAGCGGTCGCCCAGGTCGTAGTTGAACTGCCGGGCCGAGCGCGGTTATTATTGGAACTTCGATTCGGATATCGCGAGCAATAAGAAAGCCGTGCACCGTCAGAACGGTGGCGCCCTCGGGAATCTCTGCGCAGCATGCAATCAATTTATCGTTTGGATATCGATCGATATATGCATGGGTCGGAATGTTTGACTCGGAGAGCAGAAGGCGGCCGCGGCCGCAGACCTTAGATCTAGATTGGGGATAAGCTATAAGATAATGGGGATCCAGATATTAATTTTAAGGATATAAGGCGGCCGCGGGCGGACCGGAGAGCTGGGTCGGAATGATTCGGTCGGAAAGCAGACGACGGCCGCGGGCCCTAGATTTAGATTGGGATAAGCTATAAGATAATGGGGATCCTGATATCAATTTGCAATTTTGTATATAAGGATATAATTCTGCATATAAGGATATAATTCTAAGGCGGCCGCGGGCGGACCGGAGAGCTTCTTGTTGACAGCGGCGAGGGAGGCCCCCGTCGAGGCGCCCACGAAGAGGCCCTCCTCCCGGGCTGTCGACGTCGACGTCGGTCGGCGTGAACGCACCGCGATCAGTACATTAATACCTATCTGATATCTAATTATCTGATAGGAAGGGCGCACCGACGCGGCGGCACATGTCGTAGGCCTCATCGTCAGTGACGTACTGATGATGAGATACCAGTCAGGGTAAGGTTCAAATTTATTTGAGAAATGCCATCATTTATGTCGCGATCGCATATACGTATATAAGAGCGTGAACTGTGGCGCACGATAATGCCGTCGACCAGACCCTGCGCAAGTTCGAAAAATTAAGAGAAATAGAGACGTGGAATGCGGGCCTGAATTCATTAATGTAAAATCATCAATCGTTGCGCACGAGGTCGAGGTTCTTGGGGATGAACGCCCCGGCGCTCATGCCCTGGATCTGCGCAGTATTGCAATTAGCCGGAGGGAGCTCGAGCCTCGGAGACGCAAAATTATGCCGATTGCGTATTCGAACAATATTCAAATTATTTATTAAATATCAATCGCGACATCGAAAACGAAATCAAACGCGCTCACGAAGTGGCCGACGTGCTCGCCGGGGGCGATCTTAGAGTCCGCGAACTGGACGGGGACCTTGTGCTTCGGGTCCGCCTCGTACGCCCTCGACTTGGACGCCGCTGAGCATAGGGGCGGAATATATCAGACAATTTTGTATACTTGACAGAAGGAGCTGTAAGCTTATATAATTAAAGCATGCGCACCAGTGCAGAAGATCTTGAGCTTGGGCCACTTCGCCTTCAGGACCTCAGCGACGCCCGTAATGTGGCCGCCCGATCCCGCTCCGGTAATGCTGCGCGCGATTATAAACAGAGATGATCACACTCGGGCGGAATTTCCGCTTGAATAATTATATATAAGACGCGAGCTCACATGTAGTCGACGCCGTTGGGGAAGTCCCGGAGGATTTCCTCGGCCGTGCCGAGGCGGTGGGCGCGGACGTTGTCCGGGTTCTCGAACTGGTTGGGCATCCACGCCTGCGGCCGCTGCTTCGTGATCTCGATCGCCCTGCGCGGAAAATGCCGCCCACGTCAAGAAAATATGTACAGCTAAAGACAGCAAGACGTTAATATTCGTGCACCGGTACAGGGCTGCCATGACGCCTTGGTCCGCCGGCGTGACCTTCGAACGATCATGAAATCAAAACGAAAGTATACACGGAGTCATGACTCATTTGTATTATTTAATCAGAAATTAATGCAGCTGCAGTTATTTACCTCGACGCGGGCGCCGTAGGCCGCCATAATGCGGCGACGCTCGACGGAGTAATATCCGGGGATCACGAGCGTGAGCTGCGACGGAGTCCACGTCGACGTCAGCACTAGTATACATGCAATATTCAACTAATTTCAGCACGCACAGGGTAGCCCTTCAGGGCGGCGGTGATTGCGAGGCCGATCCCGTTGTTTCCTGCGTGAATAAAATCAGAGATCGAAGCCGGGCCGGGCGCGGGCGCGCGTGCCACATGTACAGGCATTTCGAATCAATTTAGTATAATTTGGCCACGAACCTGACGTCGGTTCAACGATTTCTGACACGCCGCGCTTGAGAACCCCTTTATCCTCGGCCCCCTGCCACGGGCGGACGCGGAACTCAGCAGGCAGTACGTATGGAGTGAACTTCGGAAGCGGCCGCATGTGCACCTGAATCATACTGTAGCCAATGCGATCCTTGATCGAACCTTCGCGGAAAGAAATAAGTGCCACTGTAATTAACTCTGACCGCGAAAACAGTGCGAATCAAAGACTGCGCGAGCTCACCTCCGGGGTTGAAGCTGCGCAAGCGATCATTGCGAGCAGTGAGTGATTTTAATTTCACATTGAACGCCGCGCGTACTGCTAGCGCTGCCGCAGCACTAGCGCATCTTATTAAAAACAATTACGCTCACCGCTCGCATTTGACGTACACGCGCTTCTTCGGATGGTTCGCGTACAAGTTGGCCAACCTGATCTCTGATATGCCGCAGGTCAGAGCGTGTCACAGACCCGTCTGACGGTCAATGATCATGAGCCGCTGAGCGATCAACGACTTAAGCATGATTATGACCATTTACGTACACGTCTACTCAGACGTGCGCGCGCGTATACGTATACGTACCAGGGGTGTTCCCGATCGCCTCTGCGCGCGCGCGTGACGCGCCGTCAGCACAGCGCCGGCGATTGCGCGAGTTTAAGCTTTTTGACGTGAGCACGACGGGGCGCGCATGCGCACCCAGGACGGACTCGTAGCGCGGCATGCCGAGGAATGTGGTCTAGAACTGCGCGGGCCCTCTAGATCTCGCTCGTGTGCCGCGGTGCGTACGACTACGGTTTGAGAATGCCGGCCTCGAGTCGACGTCAGCAGCAGCTCCAGCTGCAGGGGGCGCGCAGGCGATCTGCGTGCGCAGCTGCACGAAGGCGTGGACCGAAACGCAAGAGGCCGAGCTTGATCGCGCCGATGATCGGAGGATTCGGAGCTCGACTCTCGAAAGAGCGCGCGCCAAAAAAAATAGCCGGATCGCATGAAGCTGCTTGCGATTGCGGCAGCAGCAGCGCAGCAGCAGGCTAGCGGTAGCGCGCGCTGCCTGCTGGCAGCGCGCGAGCAGCAGAGCATCATCATCAGCAGCAGCACCCGCAGCGGCAACAAGCGCAGCAGCAACAGCAGCGGCGGCGGCAGCGGCGGCAGTCGTTTCCTCCAGGCGCGCGCCCGACGCCGGTGTGCACAGTTAGACCAAAACCGACGCGTGGCGCGGCGCGCGCAGATTTAGAGCTGCTCGCTTCGTTCAGCGCGCACAGCCGAGAGTCCAAACGTCGACACGAGCGCGGGTGGAGCGATGGTGCACGTGGTGATCCCGGCGGCAACGGCGGAGGGGCTCCCGCGGATCTCGTACGCGGAGCTGGAGGCGATCACCGCCGGATTCGCGCAGCGAGTGGCCGCCACGTTTTGCTCGGAGACGTACGACGGGTGCGCATGCGCCGCACAGTATTTATGGACGCGCGGGCGCCCCGCGGCCGCGACTGGCTATGGCGACGATCGCGAGCCTGGCCTGCACCGCCGCGGCGCGCGCGCTGCTGCAGCGGCGCCGGCCATATATATGCATGGCCAGCAAGCTATATGCTCATAATGATGCCCTTTGGCCTGGCCATGGGCGCGCGCAGCCGAATATACATACACCATATGCTCACGAATTCGAACGCGATCGCGATCGATAGGCTGGCGGGGCTCACGGATCCGGAGCTCGAGCCTCACAACGGCGGCTCGTCCGCCGGCGCCGGCGCCGGCGCCGATGCCGACGAGGCGAAATCCAAAGAGGCGCGCGTGCTGGTCAAGCGCCTCCTCGCCGAGACGGACGACGAGTTCCGCTGGATGGCAAGTGATCCTTGCATGTGCTTCAAGATCTGTTGATACTACTACTATGATAGTACTCTTGAGCTCTTGAACTGGATCTTAATTACATGCCGGCAGGTCGCGATCTACGACCGCCTGGCGGCGCTGAGGGCCTCGGACCCGCGCGCGGCCCGCGAGTTCCAGGGGCTCGCCCTCCCCGTCGCCGTCTGCCCCCGCTCCTCGAGCTCCGAGGGCGGGCCCGGGGCCGACGGCACCGAAGCCGGCACTGACGCCGGCGCGACTTGTGCCCCGGTAAGGAATTTATATTAAATTCGATCGCGAGCTCGTTTTCGCGGCCTAGGCCTGCCCCGTTCGATTTGATTTGATTTGATTTGATCTGATCTGATCTGATTTGAATTTCGCAGCACCGCTGCCTGGTCTTCCGGCGGCGCCCCGAGACGCTCGCGGGCCTCCTGGCGCGGGCCGAGAAGGGCCCAACGGCCCTGGACGTCCCCTGGCACGACCTCGCCGCCGCCCTCCACGACGCCGCCCAGGCGAGCGAGCCCGAGCGAGCCCGGATCTAATTCCGGATCTATTTATAGATCTGGATCGAATCTGAATTGATCGCCTCAGGCGGTGGCGTCGCTGCGGGCGCTGCCCTTCCCCGTCCCCGTCGTGAGCCTCAACGTGAAGCCCTCCAACTTCCTCGTCGAGCCCGACGGCCGCCTCGTCCTCGGTGCGCTAATTATATAATCATGCTAACATCAAGCTAAGATCTCCAGGTTCATAACTCACCGCAAATCCGATCCTGTATTATGCACATGACTTCGACTCGTGTGAGAAATTTAAGCTTGCTTAGGCAATCAAACTTGAGATCTAGAGGCCTCCGCGCCAGCGCCTTTGTCGGCTTCCTTCGATCGCGAGCCCTTTCAATCCGCCTCCCTGCATCTCGATCTGCCAGGCTGACGCCGAGTTCGAATGCAGCGGACTGGGCCGGCTCGTTCGCCGTCACGCGCCTCCTCTCCCGCGAGGGCCGCCTCCGCCCGGGCTCCGGGCCCTTCCTGGAGCCCGGGTTCGAACCCAACCGCGAGCCCAGGCGAGCGAGCGAGCGCGAGCTTTTCCTCACTGCTTTAATTTTCATAATTTAATCTAATTCTGCAGCCCGCTGGACGACGTCTACGCCCTCGGAATCGTCATCCGCGCCGTCCTCCGCGCCTCCGCCGCCATCGCCGGTCCGCAACCTGATCCGAATCAATATTCGCGCCTCTCTTTAAGATCCGGATTTCTAAGATCTTAAGATCCCTTTAAGATAAGGTCTGCCACTCCATTCAAATATTCGCGCATCGAGTCCTACTTCTTCTCCTCAAGTTCGTCTGCTTAACATCTGATCATGAGCCGCGCAGGCGGCGGGTCCGGCTGGCCCCCCGAGGCGGTGCAGCAGCTGCACAGCGAGGCGGCCCAGTGCGCCTCCTCGGACCGCAGGGTACATGAAACTTGAGACTTGAGATTTATTTTTTTTGACTTGGGGGCAGGGGCGGCCGTACCCCGAGGACGTGGCGGCGCGCCTGCACGCCCTCCTGGCCCTCACGGGGGCGCCCACGGGAGCGCACAGCGACCTCTGCGGCGCCTGCGGCGTCCGGCCCCGCGGCGGCCTCCTCAAGTGAGCTTAAACTTAAGCTTCGACCAGACACACACCTTAACAACTTGAGCCTATATACGTCCCTGGCTGTATTATATATATGCCCCTGGCTTAACATATAAGCCTCATGCACATTGGCCTCCTCAAGTGAGCTTAAGCTTAAGCTTCGACCAGACGGACACGTTGGCTTATATTATTATGTCCCTGGCTTAACGGGAGCTTGTAAATGTCCCTGGCTATATTATGCCTCTGGCTTAACGAATAAGCCTCATGATCATACACCTTGGCTTATACTTTTCTGCCCCCCGCAGGCCCTGCGGCCACGCAGCGACCTGCTTCCCATGCCTGCCGCGCTCCTCGGCCGGCGAGGGCGCCTGCCCCCTCTGCCTCGCCACCATCGACAGCGCCGAGCGGCTGGGCCCGGAGAGCGCGCCCCCGCCCCTCGACCTGCCCCACCTCGAGTTCTCCTCGAATTCGAGTTCAGCGATCTCGAGCTCGGCCTCGCTCGCGAGGTCGAGCTCGAGCCCAGAGGAGGCCGCCGCCGACCGGCACGTGGCGGCCGCCCGAACCCTCGCCGTCGTGTAGCCCCTATAGGAACTCGGAAATTTTAAAATGCTTTAATTTGTACATGAAGGCTTCGGCATGCTTTGTACATGACGTCTCGAGCTCCGAAGCCCAGTAGGCTGCAGCGTGGCTTTTCGGAAGCAGTCACTATGGCTTGCAATTGACTGTTTTTCAAGTTTCTTCGCGCATCGAACTCGGGAATGTTTAATTTATAAAAGCTATTTACATGAAGGCTTTGTAAAAACGAATCTGAGATTTGTGGCGCCGGCATGCTTCGCCGAGTCGAAGACAAAGTCTAGGGTAGGCTGCAGCTGGCTTTTTATATAATTAGAAAGCATGACTGGCACTACGTATACGTATACGTATACAGCTAAGTCAATCGCAATCGCAACTCGCGATCGGGAAGATGTAGAAGTTAGAAGTGAACTTGGAGTGCGCCTTTGTGTATATTTTACAGTTCTGGCGCTGTTCTATCTGCTCTCCTATTCAGAAGAAGACCAATAAATTACATCATACTTCGAGGGGCTTGGGTGCGATACCGACGAGGGCGCGACAGCAGCGAATCTGCAGCTGACAACTTCCTGCTGCAGTAGGGTGTAGGGGGAAGGAAGACTCTCGGGAGAAGACCGCCAAAATCAAAGCTGCCTGCCTGGCTACCTACATCTATCACGCAGCGCCGTGCACGGGCCCGGGGCCCCACAGATCCCTTCGGAAGCCCGGATTCCGGGCCGTGTCTCAACCTATGGCCAGCCGTCACGCGCCCTGGGCCGGCTGCGGGGCCCGCCCCGTGCTGTAGTGGTCGATCTGCACCTCCTCCCCGTAGTTCGCGTAGTCACCCGCGTACCTGGGTACGCGATTTGAGTGAGTGGAGGAAAGGGTACCCCCCCTCAGCGTCGGGTTCGCGCACCGCTTCCGCCGGTAGTCGCCCCAGTTGATGGGCTTGTACCGCGGCTCGTCGGCGGGGGTAAGGCCCAGCGGGGCGACGTCCACCCCGTACCCCTGACAGAAGAAGTGAGTCTCGGAGGGGGTACCCAGTGCTGGCTTGACGGGCGGGGTACCGGGTTGTAGAAGAAGGGCGCGGAGTAGCGCTCCTGGGACTCGTTCGCCTTGACGCGGTGCTCCGCGGCGTAGAAGCGCCCGTTGCTCCACACCTGGGGTACAGCGCATCAGGGGGTGCAAGGGAGAGGGGGGTACACGCGCGCTCGCCTGCGTCATGTCGCCGATGTTGATGACGTAGGCGCCGCGGACGGGGGGTATGGAGACCCAGCGGTCCGTGTGCCGCAGGCGGACCTGTAGGCTCGCCGGCCCGTCGTCGTCCTGCGAGAAGCCCCGGCTCAGATCAGATCAGATCAGATCAGATCGAATCTGAGCCGCCTCGCCTGCTTGAGGATGGTAAGCGACCCCGCATCGCTGTGGCGCCCCACGCTGAAGTGCTTCTCCGGCTGCGGGCACACCGGGTAGTCTGGGGGGTACGTCAGTCCGGTCCGGTCCGGGGGGGGGGGGGGGGGGGGCGGACAGTTCAGTCGGAGGAACGAAGTGTGGTCCTTGAAAGGGGCCTCGAAGGCGCTCGCGTCGAGCCCTGCGACGGGGAGGGGAGGGTACGTGAAAGGAAGTGCGGGGCGGGGGGGTACCGGCGCGGACCGAGGGCCATCGCGATCGCGCGCATGAGAACGGCCGCGAGCCGCTCCATTGTCTCAAAGTACGACTCTGCCCGGGTACGGAACTCCGGGAAGTCCGCCGGCCACTGGGGGGTACATGAGGGACGCGCAGGGGGTACCGTCTGATGTGTACGGGGGTACCAGGTTCTGGCCGTCGACGTGCTTCGTCGCGGCCCCCGGGCGCCCGTAATCGAATCCTGCGGGCCCGCTTGCTCACCCCCGGGGGTACAGTGCACGCGGGGTGGGGCGGAGGGGGTTACCCTGCTTCCAGTCGCGCGCCTGATCGCGGCCGCGGGTCAGAGAGACCGGGATACTCGAAGGAGCGCGGCCGCACCTGCTTCGTGAGCTCGTCATCGTACCAACCCCGCGCGTTCCCCTTCGTCCTCTTGATCGCCTGGAAATTACAGGGGATCAAATGTTCGAACTTGACAAATCCGGGGACAAGCGCACCTTCTTCTTCTCTGTCGGAAGGGCGAAGAAAGCGCGGCTGATCTTCTCGAACGCGTCGATTTCCTGCTGCGGGACGCCGTGATTTACGATCTGGAAGAACCTGCGGCGCGCAGACAAGCGTGCGTCTGAATACAAGAGAACTGATCTCGCGTGGGAGCTACATGCGCACCCCCATTTCTCGCAGGCGCTCTTGATCTGTCGCACGACCTCTTTGACAGCCGCGTCGTCCGCGGGGCTCTTCAGCAGCGGGGAAATGTCGATGATAGGAACGCCCTGCATGCATTGCGTCAGCGCGATGGACGGCGAAGCGCACTCCGCGCGCCCGCGCACCTTGAGCACATCGGCGGCCTGCTCCTTCGTGAGCTCCTGCCCCGTGTGCTTCGCTCGGAGCGGCAGGCCGATGAGCGACCGCACGCGGTCTGAGCGGTTCACGGCGAGGGCCGCGATGCCGGCGAGCGCCGCAAGGCCGACGGCAGCTGCAGCGCTGGCGCGGGCTGCGAGGGGCTGGAGGTTCGGGGCTGGCATCGCGCTCCTCGAGACGGTTCGGGGATGACGCGACCGCGGCGGGGCGATGTACGTGCAAGCGTACGGGGCGTACGCGTACGAGAGGGGCTCGTCGCAGGTTCCGCGACCGGGCTCACGAAGATTCTCAGGCGAATGTCGCTCAGTCGATGGCCGCGCTTCAACGACGCTTGGTGGGCTGGCGGCACCTACAGGCTACCGCTCTGCGCTGACGTTGAGGTGCTGACGTCTGCTTGGCGCAAGCGCCCCTTGAACGCCTGAAGGGGAGAGGTTCTGCGTCACTCACAGACTGCGTGAAGGTGAGGGGTACCGCGCTCATTTTGCGATCAAATTCGAGCGCCTACGTCGACGCCGGACAGCTACGTGTACGCGTACGTATTCGAATTCTAGATCTGTATAGTGCACGCCCGCGGCGCACTTGCATGAATTAGACCTGCATGCAGCTAAAGTTAACGCATGCGCATGCGCTGAGCCCTCGGATCATCTGATGATCGCCGAGTCGGATCCCTATAGCTACTACTCAGGCTATATATATATATATATATCTATAGCTAGCACCGGCGCGCGCGCTCATGATCAGCGGCTCACCGAGTACGTCAGCGACCGGGGCCGCGGCTCGCGGCATGCGCATCCGATGATCATGGCATGCATACATGGTCGCTGCCGCATGCGCAGTGCGCGGCCCGGCGGCTCGCGGCCGCCGGGCATGCGCATGCGCTGCACTGCGCACGCTTCACTAGCGCTATGCATATGCTAGCGCTAGATATATCATAGTATAGGCGTCGCCGCCGGCCGCAGGTGCATGCATTATGGCGCGCGGTCGCAATGGAATTCGAATGTCGAATGTCGCGACTCAGTGACTCGCGAATGTTCCATGCATACACACATACCAACGTCAAAATTACCTAAACACTGCGGTGCGCGCAGCCGATCCTGACCTAGATTAGTTGACACTGCAAAAGAGAGAGAGAGGCCGGGGCCAAGGCACTCGTTGATATCTTATGGATGCAGCAGGATTCGAAAAGGGATCTCAAGAACGCAGACGGGAATGACGAGCTAGCTATAGAGTCCTGTACAGCTGCTGGGGCTCTACAAATGGAAGGAATATGTGACAGAGCATCGAATAGCTGGCTCCGTGCCTGAAGACTGGTATGGCAAGGCATTCTGATCTTACTTTCTATGATACATCGAGCTCGCTACGGAAAGCTGGTCGAAAGGGAAAATCAAATGACTTCTCTCGTGCTACGCTCAGCAGGCGGAGGAAAGCAAGGCTAGGGGGCACCGACATAAAGAAGAAGAAAGAAAGAGAGGGGCAGGTGGGCGAAAGGGCCGGCGCCGGCGCCGGCGCCCCCCGGGTCGCCGACTCGCCAACCAACTCGCTCGCTCACTTGGTCGCGTTCTTGGCGAGGCCAAGGAGCGCGGCGCGCCGGGCCTTCTCCGCCTCGCGCTTGGAGGCCTTGGCGCGGCGCATGATCTCGAGCTTGCAGAGCGTCGACTTCATGATGTCCACGACCTCGGCCTGCTGCAGGGCGTCCAGCTTGCCGCCCTTGACCGACGTGCCGACCACGATCCGGTCGAAGACCTGAAGGCCGTCAGCGAGGGGGGAAGGAAGCGGGGGGGGAGGGGAGGGGGGGAGGGGAGGGGAGGGGGTAGACCTGGCCGCCCCAGTCCGTCGAGACCTCGGCGCTGTTCACGTGGTACCCCGCCTCGTTCTGGGCAGACAGACGACGAAGGATAAGAAAGGGAAGAAGGCCAAAGGACGGGAGGGAAAGGGAAAGGGAAGGAAGAGGCGCACGAGGGCGTGGGTGACTTCGAAGAGGAGGTAGTCGCGGTCCGGGCACCGCAGCTCGATGACGTTCCACGCGATGTCCTAAGGAACCGTAAGCTCGAGCTCAAGCTTGGCGGCCTGTTCTACTGAGCTTATGTTCTTTAAGTTGTATAATTGAGCTTATGTACTTAGCGACCCGTTTCTAGTTCTTTAAGCCGCGTTCCACGCGATGTCCGCCCGAGCCACGCTAAGGAGTGTCTCGGGCTAGGCTTTAGCTCGCGGGAAAGAATCCACCGCCGCCCCTCGCCAAGGCCCATTCCAGCCTGGCTACAGCATTCGCACGCCCCGCCCCGCCGGCCGCACCTCCTCGTGATCAGCGATCACGACCGAGTTGCCCAGCAACTCACAGTCGAAATCCTCGATCGCTACCTGCGACAGCACGGACTCCGCTGCGGGGGGGGGGGGGGGGGGGGGGGGGGGGGGGGGAGTAAGGATTGAAGCGAGGGGGGGTGGGGGGCGGTGGTGGAGGTGGTGGGTACCGGGGCGGTAGAAGCCGTCGTTGCGAAGGATGGAGAGGAGGGCGTCTGGGGAGAGGGGAGGGGGGGGACGTGAGGAGAATGGGGGCGCGGTGTGGCGGGGCCCGGGATGGATCCCGCACTGTAGAGCCGGATCATCTGATCCCCGGAGAAGGCGTGCTCTGAGAGGGGTAGGAGATTAGATTTGGGATGGTGATGGGGGGGAGAGGGGGAGGGGTACCGGGGCACTCCGAGCGCCGGATGTAAAAGTTGTCCTGCGGCGGTCTCAGCGAAGCAAGTGCAGGAAGACGAAAAGAGGAAAAGAGGGGGGAAGATGCGGGGGAAGGAACGGCGCGCCTTGACGCGCTGCGTCTCCGAGTCCGAGCGGATCAAACCGTTGAAGACGACGTAATCGAAGTCGCTGCGCGCGGGGATAAGGCGGCGGCGGCGGCGCGCGGGCGCGCGCGCGCGCGTAGCACGCGAGCTATAAATAGCTTAGCGCGGAGGAAGCGCACCGGAGGGTGCCGAGGAGGTCCTTCAGGAGGCCCGCGCGGTCCGGGCAGCGAACCTGCACACGGATCAAATTCGACGAGATGAAGGAAGAGAAGAAAGAAAGGGCGGGATCGCACCTTGACGACGAACAGGTTCCCGTGCTCCGCGTCCTCGCGCTCGAGAAGAGACAGGTCGATGTCGAAGACTGCGCGAGCGGCGTGAGGGGTCCTGCAGCGGGGACCAGAGGAGCTGGACGGCTCGCCGGCGTCGTGCGTGTCGCAGAGAACGTTGTCCATCGACGTGCGCCCGTGGAAGTTCTGACGGTGCGGCGCGTCAGCACGAGCGGCAGTGGTAAGCGCCGCCAGTGGAGCGCTCGTGCTGACCTTAGGGCCGGGCGAGCCGCCGCGCTTCTTCTTCGGCGCGGCCTCCCCAACAGCGCCATCAAAAGCAGCGGAAACAGTGAAGCTGCGCGCCGCCGAGTGCACGGGGCGGGCCAGCCGTGGGCTTGCGAGAGGATCGGCCATGAACTGACGCCGAGGGAGCTGCGGGCGAGATGCCTGTAGACACATTCAGAAACAGAATTTCGCTTCGGGGCGGAGGGGCAGTGGCGCAGTGACGACGGGACGCGACGATTGCTATGGCCGCCCGTGCGCGCGGGGTCGGCTGGCAGTCCAGCGGGGCTCATAAAGCGCTGATTCTAGAGCACCCATCATACCTTTGACGGCTTCGCCGGCAGGGGAAGCACGTGAGAGACGGGTCGCGCGACGGCCTGTACGCTGGCGGCGGGGAGGGCGACCGTAGCGAACGCGGCCATCTTCGTCTCTATGCGGCTGGACATAGCTGTGAACGACAGCGGCTTCTGACCGCAGAGAACTGACCAGTCTACGAGGAACCACGAACGAAGCTGACGGGTACCGGCAGTTAGTTCCTCAGCCTGCAGGATGGCGTTCGCTGGGGTTCCCGTCGTCTCCGCTTCCTCGCATGCAGTAGCTGGTCTCATTCAGGTGCGCGTCACTCCAACGGATCGCCGCAAAAAGCCGGACGCGGATAGATCGTAATGAGGGATGTGCACGGGCGGCCGAGTATCGGCCAGCCAACGAACGCCCCGCCTCCGATAAGTTCATTAGCCTCGATCTGCCGGCTTTGAAGCTCCCCTGACGCCGCCGGGCTTCGACAGGCCCAGCCTTCGTTCGTGGGCCTCGCCCCGGCGTCGAAGATCGCCCGAATCTCGCCCCGTTCAAGCAGCAGCGATGTGAACGCAAAGCTCAGGAGCAGATGCTTTGCGCATCAGCCCCGGCGGACGTTCAGCTGCGTCGCCCAGAGCACAGCCGCGGCGACGAAGCCCGCTCACGTCGACGGCCCCATCGGGCGCGATGACTACGCCGAGGTCGGTCCTTAAGCGCGCGCTCGCCCGAGCTCTTGGAGGCGGACGGGGGCTCAGCGGCCGCGCAGGCGCCGCGGTTCGACTATGTGATCGTGGGCGGAGGCGCCGCAGGCTGCGTTATGGTGCGCGGGAGCTGGGCGCGGGCCCCGTCAGGTCCCGCCCCCCTTAGCTACCCCTCGAGCCTGACGAGATCCCTTAGGCGAACCGGCTCTCCGAGGACTCCTCCAAGTCGGTGCTGCTGATCGAGGCGGGCGCCCCCAAGGGCAACCTGTACGTCGAGCTGCCCATTGGATTCCCTTTGCTCTTCGGCGGGGAGTTCGACTGGGCGTACCGCTGCGAGCCGGAGCCCCAGCTCAACGGGAAGCAGGTGCCGTAGTCTCTGCCCGCCCCGGCCCCGTCCCCACCCCCGCCCTGTCCTGGCGTACTTGGACTTCGAAGTGATCGCGATTGGGTTACAGGTGTATTTGCCCCGTGGCAAGCTCCTCGGAGGGTCCCACGCGATCAGGTCCGCGGTCTCATCCGAGCCATCTGAGCCCCCCCCCCCCCCCCATCTGAGCCGGCGCCGCCCCCAGCGTCATGCTGTACCAGCGGGGCGACCGCAAGGACTACGAGGCGTGGGAGGCGGCCGGCTGCGAGGGCTGGGGCCCCGAGGGCGTGTTCCCCTACTTCAAGCGCTCCGAGGGCAACGCCCGCGGCGACTCCGAATGGTACGTTCCGACCACGTCATAATTGCCTCTTGATTGGAGATTTGACGATTGCTTTCCCGCAGGCACTCGTCCGAGGGCCCTCTCTCCGTCGTCGATGCTCAGGTGAGCTGCGACCGCGGCCCGCGCCCCGTACCCCCCATCTAACGCGTGTACCCCGCAGCTGAACGTGACGACGCGCGCGTTCCTCGAGTCCTGCAAGCAGGCCCGCCCCGCCCCGCCCCCCTCCCCCCCCTTCGTCCGCGTACCCCGCTTACGGGGATACGCGCAGCTCGGGCTGCCGAAGAACCCGGACTTCAATGAGGGCTGGAACCAGCTGGGGTACGGGCCCTTCCAAGTCACGCAGAAGCGCGGCCGCCGCGCGACGCCGGCCACCTGTGCGCCCTCTACCCCCCGCCTTCCCCTGTACCCCCCATGGTCCAACGCCGTACCCCAGCGTACCTGGAGCCGATCAAGGACGTGCGCAAGAACCTCACAATCATCACCGGTGGGCGCTGGCGCCCTTTCTTCATTTTGGCCCCGGCACGCTAGCGAAGCGGCCTAACCGCCGGCCAGGCGCGCACGTGCACCGCCTCGTTTTCGAAGGCCGCCGCTGCGTGGGGGTACAGTACAGCACCAACAACACCCTCCGCACCGTCCGCTCGAACGAGGACGTGCGCCGTACCCCCCCAAAAGCCACTTCTTCCCGCGCTTCTTTGTCTGAGGGCCGGGCAGGTCTGCCTGGCGGCCGGCTCGCTGGCGACGCCGCAGCTGCTCATGCTCTCGGGCGTCGGCCCGGCCGAGCACCTCCGCGAGAAGAACGTACCCGTCGTGGCCGGTGCGCGCGTACCTCCTTCTTCTACTTCCCGCGCTTTTTTGGATTTTCGGGTGCTGCAGATCTGCCGGGGGTGGGGGAGAACCTGCAGGATCACCCGACCGTTCTCCTCTCGTGGAAGACCGCTGCCGGCCCATACACCTCCAAGGAGCCGTGCGCCTTCTTCCCCCCCTCCCCTTAGGGGGGTACGGCCAGTTCATCTGATATTTCTTCGTTCGCCGGGCCAGGTTCAATCCGAAGAACTGGCTGGACTACCTCCTCCTGGGCCAGGGCAACCTGCGCACCTCCGTTTGCGAGGCCGGCGGCTTCTTCAAGGTTCGATACCGTACCCCGCCTGTTCTCCCCCCCCCCCCCCCCCCCCAACTTTGTTCGCCGACGGCCGAGCTCTCCGCCCGCCCGCAGTCCCGCCCGGACCTCGAGTCGGCCGACTTCCAGGTGCGAACGAAATTCGTAACGAACGATTCGATTTGCCTCTGAGCTCAGTACCCCCCCCCCCGCAGCTCCGCTTCGTTCCCTTCAAGAGCGACTACGACGACCCGTACGCTTCGTTCACCGACTACGCGCGCCTCGCCGACGGCTGTACGTACCCCTCTTTCTGTTTCTTGGCAGCCGTTCGACTCGAACTTTTCCCCCTCAGCCGGCCCCTCGCTCCGCAAGAGCAAGAACGTCGGCCCCGGTCCGCGCTCCCCCCCCCCCCCCCCCCCCCCCCCTTCCCCGGGCCCTTCCCTTTCTTACACAGCGGCGCAGGGTTCACGATGCAGGCGGTTGCGGTGCGCTCCGAGTCGCGCGGGAGCGTCCGGCTGCGGAGCAACGACCCCTTCGACCGGCCCGTCGTCAAGGTAAAGAAAGAGAGAGAGGAGAAAGAAAGGATGGGAGAAAGGAGCTGAGAGGGGTACCGCGCGCGCAGAGCGGGTACCTCACGCACGAGGGCGACATGGCGGCGCTGAAGGCGGGCGTGAAGCTCATCCGGCAGCTCGCCGCCGCCGCGCCCATGGCCCCGTTCAAGGGCGAGGAGCTCTGGCCTGGTGACTCCTAACTAACTCTAACTCTTAATTCTAACTAACTCTAACTAACTCTATTATTAAACTCAGGCCCCGAGAGCCAGAGCGAGGCGGACCTCGAGGCGTACATCAAGCGCTCGGTGCACACGGCCAACGCCCTCGTCGGGACCGCCAAGATGGGGCCCGCCTCGGACCCCTCCGCCGTCGTCGACCCCAAGACCTTGAAGGCAGCTATACCCCCCCTCCCCCCGCTTCATCCCCCCTCCCTGCCCCCGGGGTACGACGAGGGCCCGGCAGGTGCACGGGATCGAGGGCCTGCGGGTGGTGGACTCGAGCCTGTTCCCCAAGATCCCCGGAGGCCAGACGGGCGCACCCGCCATGATGACCGCCGAGAAGGCGCGCCCTCTTCCTTTTGAATTTATTACTGCTTTCTTACTTCCTCCTCAGGCCGCGGACATCATCAAGGCGTCCGTAGCCAGCCGGGCGTGAAATTGATCGATATCGATACCGGCCGGGGTCCGGGCCCGCCTTTTTTTCGTGTGTGCATTTGTGCTCGATTGACTAGAATTCTGGGGAGCTAGCTCGCCCCTGCAGCTGCGTTGTAATTTTGTGAAACATTTTTCAACTGTCGCTTTTGTGCAGCACCCGGCGTGGCGCTAGCTGGGCTGGCGCCCGGGGCAAGCTGGGGCGCGTGAGCCGGTCTGGAAATCATCTTTAAATAGAAAGCATCTTTCGGCGCAGTCCTGCGCCAAACGAGGGACGGGAGAAAGCGGCGGGGGGCGGGGACAGGAGACAAGAGCGGGGCGGAGGGAGAAGGGAAGAGATGGCCGAGCGGAGTTGGGAGAAGACGGGGGCCAGAAGACGAGCCAGCTGAAAGCCGGCTAGAAGATGGGAATGTACTGGGAAATGCGCTGCTTCTGGTCCTGCGCGATGCACTCCGAGATCCATACGATGTTGCGGATCTGCCGGGGTACGGGCGTCAGGAGGCGGCGGGCGCGGATGCGCGAGGGGGGCGGTTCGGCCGGCCGCGCCTTAAGAAGCCCCCTCTGCCAGGCCCGCTACTGTTCCCAAACTAGGCCCGCTACGGGCGTCGAGGGGGGTGCGGCAGCCCGCGCCCTCTTTAGACCGTTCTGCCGCGCCCGCTACCATTCCCAAACTACCGCACCTCCTGCTCCTTAAGCTTGACGTAGGCGTAGTAGATGCCGTAGTGGAACTGCTGCTCAAAGGCGTCCCGGTTGAGCTTCACCTGCCGGCGAAGAAGAAGTTAGAAAGAGGGGAAAAGAAAGGAAAGGAAAGAAAGGAAAGAGGGACCTCGGTCTCGAAGAAGAAGTCCTCGAGCGACTTCTCGCTCGCCATCTGCATCTCCTGGAACATCGCACGGTAGGCCTGTTTGTGCGGGGGAGTCTCAGAGGTGGGGGGGAGAGGGGGAGAGGGGAAGGGCGGGGCGCACGGGGTACGGCTCGACGGCCTGCCGGACGCCGTCCAGATCGTCCGCGCGGGCAAGGCTGCCCGGCGGGTCGGCCGGGGAGGGGTAGAGGGGCGCGGGGGGGCGCACCGGGAGATGCCCTCGGGGTACAGCTCGCCGAAGGTCGGGTACAGCTTTTGCCGGTCGTCCTTGGTCAGCTCCGTGCCGAACGAGTTGATGGTGATGTTGATCGCCCTCCGGTCGGCCTCGAACTGCACAACCCGACGGCTCGGCTCTCGGCGCCGGCCGCGCGGGCGGGCAGCGCACCCTGAGGATGTTGCCCATGACCTCAGCGGTGATGCCGCCCAGGGACTGGCAGAACTTATAGAAGTCCTGCGGCGGCGCCCCGGCGCGTCGGCGCGGGCGGCGGGCGGCGGGCGGCGGGCGGCGGGCGGCCCGCACCTCCAGATACGCCATGTAGAGCGTGTTCCTGATGATCTCGATGTTCATCTCGTCGAGATCCTCGATGGAGACGCAGTTGATGAAGTAGGGCGCTGCGCGGGATGCGAGGCGCGTGTGAGCCGAGCCGGGCGCGGCGGCGAGGCGGGCCGGGCGGGCCGTGGCGCACCGAGCGGGGTGTCGACGAGGACCATGCGGTACAGCTCGCGCGGGCTGTTGGCTACGCAGAGCGTCGCGATGCTGTCGAACATGCCGAGCGGGTGGCACTTCTCGATGAGCTCCGAGGTGTCCCGCTCGTGCAGCGTGCCCGTGATGAGCATAATCACGTTGTCGATCATGTAGCCGTACCTGGAGGTCGCCGAACAGGGCGGGATGCGCGGTCAGACGCGACTCGCGGCGAAGAGACGGGGTCGAGGGCGGCTCGCGCGGCGGCACGCACGTGATGTAGTCCATGAAAGTCGACAGTGGCTTCACTGCCTGCACGCGCAGATGGTTGAACTCCTGCACCAGCTTCTGCGTCGTCTTGTCCGCGATAGTCGTGGTCGCAAGCGGCGACGGCTCATTCGCGAGGAAGTTGCCGTAGTCCGTGCTCTGCAAATGGAGCTTCACATCCTCCAGCGTTTCGCACTGGCACAGATTCGCGTAGTCGGCGGTCGTCAAGATGCCCGACCGGAACCCGCGAACGATGCCCTCCAAGAAGCCATCGTTCACGTTGAAGTAAAGCCTGAAGCGAGCGAGCATCAGGGGCCGCCGGCCGACTTGGGGGCCACACGAGACAGCGGGCTGGCTAAGCGCGCGGCGGCGGGTCGCATCGGTACGCACATATCTTCGAACATTGCCCCCTGCGGACAGCAACGCAAAAGGGAGGCCGTCAGCTACATCGTCTCGTAACAGGCGACCTCCGCGTGGGGTCGCGGAGCGCCCGGCTTTCTATCATGCCTAGCAAGGTGAGCAGAGCGCGAGCGTACCATCTTGACTAGCCTTCTCTTCCGCCGCGAGGCGAGCCGATGTGCACTGTACCCCTCCACAATCGGCGCAGCGGTCGTCAACCATGCCTCCGCCGCCCGCGCCGACGGCGTACGTCCCGGAGACCTTCGTATTCAAGTACACAGTCAGGGTGAGTCCGGATTCGTGCCCCGTGGCGGCCCGAGTGCTGTGGGAAAACGAGTCGGCGACGAGAACAGCGACTCAGCGCCCTGATCGCTCCACGGGACGGCGTACAATCTATGGGATTGCTTGTATTTCAAGTGTTGCCCTCCCCCCCGCGCTAGATATGCGCTGCGCTGTCTTTTCGCTGGCTGGGTCCGAGCGTTGACAGGCGCGCTGACGCCGTCGCCAGGCGTGGTCTGCACAGGAGGAGGTGATTAGAAGCAAACCGTTTGGTGCCGATGGCTGGTAAGCGGTTTCCTGCCGAACGACTGAATGCGCTTCATCCGTACGCGTGCTTACCAGGCTCCCGCGCGCGCGCGGCGCAGGAACTGGTGAGGATTGCGCCGTGCGACGCTTCTGCTACGATCTAACTTCTCTTTTCTGCTCTTCCATCCCCAGGCAACTCAAAGTGCGCGCCGTTCTCCAGCCTCCTGCGCGCGCTGGCGCCTGCCGCGCGGATACGCGCGCCCCGGCCCCTGGCCGAGCCGCCCGTCTCATTTTCCGGCAGATCTTTCCTCGGGGAGACCACAACAAGACCTGTGAGAAGTGGAACACGCACCTCTCGGTCTACCTCGAGGTCCGCCCGCATCAAATTTTAAACCGGATTTTGAATCTTAAAGCTCCAACGTTAACCCGCGCGCGCGCAGCCGTGCGGGTCGGACCCCGACTTATCGTACCACTCTTGGAGCCGAAACGTGAAGTTCGCGATCTCCGTCGGCTCCGGCACGCGCCTCGAGACGGCCGTCAACTTCGAGCTCGCCGGTTCGATTCGAATCCAAGCAATTCGATTCGGATTCAATTCAAACGTTTCGAGCAGGGAAGAAGGACTGGGGATGGAAGAAGTTCGCGAAGCTGCCGCTGCGCGCCAGCCACTTCGACGAGGGCGAGGACGAGGTCACGTTCGAGGCGCGCCGGATTCGAACCCAAGCCTCCCTCCAATCGCGATATATACAGATCAAGCCCTAGATCCTGAGCTTGAGCTTGGCTCTCAAAGCTGCGAGGCTCTCGAAAACTGGAATAATTCGAAGGATTAGAATTCGAGTTCGAGGCGCGCGCGTCCGGGCCCTACAACTAACCTCGCCTTTTAAACCGCGCAGGTTTCCGTCACGTGCGCATGGCCTGACTCTCTTAAATTTTGATCGCTTCTTAAGATTTTGATCCGTAAATTCTTCTTAAGATTCCGCTCGCGACGGCTTCTTTAATTTTTGAATTTGATCGAACCACGCTGACCCCCCCCCCCCCGCCGCAGGTACCTCGATCCACCCGAGGCCCGCCGGCCGCGTGCGCCCTCCTGTACCCCTTCCCCCAACTCCCCGGGCCCCCCCTCCCTCGGGTCGGCGCCTGTTCTTTAAGCCTCACTGGGGCGCAGCGGCTGCGGAGGGGTCGCAGCGGGGGTACAGCGCGGCGCCCCTCGGCGTGGCCCTGAACGACCCGACCTTCGTACCCCCCTAGCCTCCCTCCATCCCCCTCCCAAGTAACAGCTGACGCATCGTCGCAGGCTGACGTCGTGTTCGTGTTCCCTCCGAACTCGGGCCGCCGCCGGCGCCGCCGGAGCAGCGGCGGGGCGGCCGCCGCCTCCGCCTCCGCCTCCGGATCCGCCGGGAACAGAGCCTCAGCCTCAGCCTCGGCCTCGGCTTCCGGAGAGGCGGGCGGCGCCTGCGGCTGCGGGGAGGCAGCGGAGGGGCCGGGGGGCCCGGAGGGGCCTGACCCGCTGGCTCTGGATCTTGGATTGGAGGGGGAGGATGAGGGGGGGGAAGAGGAGGAGGAGGAGGGCGCGGAGGACCCGGAGGAGGATATCCTGGACGGGCCCGAGGGGGGCGGCGACTCGGCGTCTGCGTCGGCGCGGGCCTCGGGGCCGGGGTCCCTGGGCCTAGGCCTAGGGCAAGGCCTTCCGGCCCAGCAGCAGCAACAGCAGCAGCAGGAGGCCGAGCCGCCCTCGAAGCGGCCGCGGCCGGGGGACGAGGAAGGGGACGCCGCGCCCGCAGGAGGCGACGCGGCCGCGCTGGCCGCGACGCCCCCGCCGGCCGCGGTCGCGGGGCGGGCGGGCCCCCGCGGGGAGCCATCGCCGCTGCGCGCCCAGGTGCGACTCTATGCATATGGGACCTAGATCAAGATCGAGAGCTAGACCGCCGCGCCCAAGTTCAATACGTTTCTCTGCTAGCTATGGCGCTCCCTCGCTGATCTCAGCCGCCTCGGGTTGCGACCGCCGCGCCTAAATGAAGACGATTTCGTCTAGCATCGATATTCAGCCATGCCCCCGCTGATCATGATCTGGTTGGCAGGGCTCGCCGGCGCACGGGCCGGCGGGGGCTTCGGGCTCGCCGGCGGGCCCGGGCACCCCGGGGGCATCCTCCTCCTCCCCGGGGCGCCCCCCCGCCCCGCCCCGCCAGTGCGTCTACGCCCACAAGGTGCGCGCCCTCCCCGCGGCGGGCCCCGCCCCTCCCGGCGCCCGCCCCGCCTACCCGCCGATATCGTCTTGGAGAGATATTTCATTTGCATTCGCCTGCCCGACCGGCGCCCCCGCCTCCGGGCGGGCGCAGGTCGTGCTCTCGGCGCGCTCGCCGTACTTCCGGGCCCTCTTCGGCAGCGGCCTGCGGGAGGTCCGCGTGGCTCCCCGCCCCCGGTCTAGGTCTATAGCTAGATCTATAGCTAGATCTGGTGACTTGTAGGAGGACAAGAACAAGGCCAGCGCGCGCGTTAGCGCCTGTAGCCAGCTCCTCCGCGCCCCTCCCCGGTCTCCACTTCTCTCCTATCTAGCCTAGCCAAGCCTCTCACCGCCCCGCCCCGCCCCGCCCCGCCCCGCCCCGCCCCCGCCCCGCCCCGCCCCGCCCCGCCCCGCCCCGCCCCGCCCCCGCCCCGCCCCGCCCTGCTCCGCCCCGCCCCGCCCGCCCCGCCCCGCCCCGCCCCGCCCTAGGCCTGCCCCGCCCCGCCCCGCCGCTGCCTCCGGGCCTCCCCTCTCTCCTCGCCCCGCCCTCACCCCGCCCCTCCGCCCCAACCCAGATCTAGATGCCTATCTAGCCCCGTCTACATCTAGATGCCTATCTAGCCTAGCCTCCCCTCTCTCCTCGCCCCGCCCCTCACCGCGCCCTTCCTTTGCAGAGCGGGATGCGGGAGATCCCGCATCCCGCTCTGTATCTAGCCTAGCCTAGCCAAGCCTCTCGCCCCGCTCCCGCCCCCGCCCCCGCCCCGCCCCGCCCCGTCTACATCTAGATGCCTATCTAGCCTAGCCTAGCCTCTTTCCGCGCCTCGCTTCTCACCAGTGCGCATATGCATCAGAGCGGGATGCGGGAGATCCCGGTGGCGGGGTGCGAGCGCGACGCCTTCCTCGACCTCCTCCGCTTCCTCTACACCGGCGCCACCCCGGACCTCGTGCGCGATGCAATTGCAAATTAATAAAAGTTTAAAGAACCTAAATGTATAGCAAATTTCTAGATTAGATTCTTGATCTAGCTAGCGATATATATATAGATTTCATGATCAATTCCTCCCTAGATCTGCTCCGCTTCCTCTACACGGGGGCCGCCCCGGACCTCGTGCGCGGAAATTTTAGATTCTTAATGTCGATTTAGATTCTCCTCTAGATCTCTATAGCTAGATCTCCTCCGCTTCCTCTACACCGGCGCCAGTCCCGACCTTGTGTGCGTCGACGTCGGATCGAACCGAGATCTAGATCTAGACGTCGACGTCCGGGATCCAACACAGCGTTTCTAGAGTCTTGATCATGATCTAGATTTTCCTCTCTAGATCTCTTCCCCTTCCTCTACACCGGCGCCACCCCGGACCTCGTGCGCGCGGCCGCGGAATCAGATTGTCGATTTCTAGCTTGTCGATCTAGATCTAGATCTTCTTCTCCACAGCTATATATAGCTAAATCTCTGATCATGATCCGATGCTAATAGAGCACTCTCAAGGCTAGCTATAAGGATTTATAGTTTCCAGATCGCACCGGAGCCACCTCTCGTGATCTAGATCGAGGAGTCTCTAGATCTAATCTCGAGCTCTGATTGCCGGATCCCCGCTCCGCAGGGGCGCAAGAAGTTCGCGGTTTTCCGCGTGGCGGACCGCTACGCCGTCGAGGAGCTCCGCTCCAAGGTACCGGGCCCCCGCTTGTAACAATAAACGATCGGCTAGACAGTATCTAACTAACTCTAAGTATCTAACTCTCGCGATCGGGCCTGCGCGCCCTCAGGCGCTCTCGAGGATCTTCGGGGGCGTCAGCGCCAAGTCGGTGATCCCCGTGCTGCGCTTCGCGACGCACTTCGACCGCGACGACACCCGCCGCCTCAAGCAGTCTGCACCCCGCCCCCTCTACCCCCCCTTCCTCCTTCCTTCTACCCCCCCGCTCCCCCTCCCCCACTTCCCCCCCTCCACCCCCAGCGCCCCGCTCCCGCCCCAGATCCCGCTTCCCCCCCCCCCCCCCGTCCTTTCCCCCCCCCCCCTCTCCCGGCCCCGACCCCGCCCCGGCCCCGCTCCCCTCCGCGCCCGGCCCCACCCTCGCCCCGCCCCGCCCCCGCCCCGCCCCGCGCTCCTCCTCCGCGCCGCCGCCCCGCCCGGCCCAGCCCCGCCCCGCGCCGTCCTCCCCGACTCTTCCTCACGCCGCGCTCGCCCGCCCCGCCCCGCCCATGGCCAGGTACGCGCTGGAGTACGTCTCGAAGCACCCGGAGCCCGTCTGCCGCTCCCCAGAGTTCAAGCGCCTCCTCGCCGAGGGCGGTCCGCGATGCCCCGCCCCGCCCCGCCCCGCCCGCATCCGCGCTGGCTCTTAGCTATAGATTAGATTAGATCTTACATCGTATATATATATAGCTTTACATAGCATAATTTAGGCCGAGACTCTCCAGAGCATTTCAAGCAGGCATCTTTGGTTCACATATATATATAGATCTCCACCTAGATCCCGGACGTCGACTCGATTTGATCCGGGGCGTGCGGGCGGGCGGGCGCAGGGCCGCTGGTGGGGGAGCTCTTCGGGGCCCTCGCGGCGCGCATCCGCGAGCTCCAGCGCGACATGTCCAACCGCTGCGACTGCGGTCCGCCCCGCCCGCCCCCCCTCCCCCCCTTGGCCCGAGGTCCCGCCCCGCGGCCGCCCCCTCCCCCCCCGCCCCGCGGCCCCCCTTCCCCTCCCCCCCCCTCCCCCCGCCCCGCGCCCGCGCCCCGCCCCGCCCCGCGCTCACTTTATATAATTCGAGCGCTATAGCTATCATCCCCCCCGCCCCCCCCCCCCCCCCCCCCCCGGCCCCCCGGCGCCCGCCCCACCCCCCCCCCCCCACCCGCCCCCCACACCCCCCCCCCACCCCGCCCCCCCTTCCCCTCCTCTCCCCCCCTGATCGACGCCGGCGCGCGCAGACGACGCGGAGTAGAAGTAGGTCCCCAGCTAGGAGCGGGCTCGGCGTGCTTCCGTTCAATTGCAAGAGGCTTAATTTATATAAGCTTAAGCGAAGGCCGCCACTCCTATCGCCCGGGGGTCCGCCTCGCGCTACACGTCCCCAGCGACCGCCACTCCCCCTAGGGCGGATTGGCCGTGTTTGCGCCGCCGCTGTACATGTACTTCAGATCGCCTCTCCGGACCGTCGGATCATATAGCTATAGATAGGCTTGTACGCGCAACTGCTTTTTTCGGTTTTCATTTCCCCTTCAGGGCCTGTACATTTCAAGTTTTGCGCATGTGAGCTTCGAACTATGTACATGTATACGTATACTAGTGAATTAGCAACGTTAACACTAAAAATATTGTAGCAGTCCCAGCAGTTTAGTAAGCTATATAGCTAGCCCTGCAGCTGATCATGAACATGTACATTAGCTAAATTTCAAAGCATTTCGCACTTTTCGCAGCTGGAAGCCAGTGGAAGGCAGAGTCGAATATCAATCAAATTGACGTTGCGTTGTAATTACGGCGCTGCGCGCGCTCCCACCAGCTCCCGGGTCCGATCCCCCAGCTCTCCCCCTCAGGGGCGCCGCGCAGGGGCCTCCTTTCCCTCTCCCCCGGCCACCACCGCCGCCCGCCCCGCCCCGGCCCGCCCCGGCCCGCCCCGCCCCGCCGCCTCAAGGCGCTCGCGATTGCGATCGAAGAGGGCGCGGGGGTGCGGACGTCGACGGGGGCGCCGGGCCGGGCCGGGCCGGCGGCGCCAGCGGATCCGGAGGGTCTGCCGGCGGGCGAGCTCGAGCCCGCCCTCCTCCGCTTTTTAATTTCGAGAAGCACCGCGCCGCCGCCGGCGCCGCCGGCGAGCCTCCGGGCCTCGGAGCTCGCGGTCAGCGTCGATGCCTGAGTACCTTTCGGTAGAGGAGGAGGAGGCCCCGCCCCGCCTCGCGCTGGCCACCGGGGTCCGCCCGCCCCCGGGCCCGGCCCACCGCCCCTGCCGCCCGCTCCATGCCAGTGCCGGCTGCCTGCCAAACGGGGCGCGGTGCGGGGGTTCGGGCGTGGCGGGGCGGGGGGGTGCACGTGGGCGCAGGGGTGGGGCCGGGGGGTGAAGGGGGGGGAGCCGGGGGGGGGGGAAGGAGGGAGAGGGGGGCGGGGGCGGGGGGGGGAGGTAGGAGGGCGGCGGGGGCGGGAGAGTGTATTGGTGGGGGGGGAGGCTGGGGGGAAGCGCAGGCTCTCCGGGCCCGCGGCCGGGATTTGGTCCAGGGGGTACACGTGCTGCACAGTCGGACGTTGACCGAAGTCGGTACGATGGGCCACGGCCAGTCGCCAAGATCAAGATTCGGGCCTTGTACGTAGACGAATTGCAAATCGCAGTTGAATCGCAGTTGCAATATATATAGTTGAGCAGGGAACGTTAACAACAGTTCTGGAAGGCTCTACATGTGCCTGCAGCTGCGTACATATCTAAATGATAAGGCGGACCAGACGCCGGCCCGGCCCTCGCGATCGACTCTAAATCTAGAGGAGCGGGGCTGCGTGGCGGTCGGCGGCGGCCGAATCGTCCGCGGAGCCAAAGGCGCCGGCGCCCGCCCCCTCGTCCTCCAACAGCGCCGCGGGGCCATCCTCGCCCTATCCGTCATGTGAATTAGCTATAAACACAATCAAGTTGGAGCAGGCGGGAGGCCGTTGAATATATACGTACCTCGACACCGAATTCGAGGGCGGCGGCGGCATCGATCTCGTGGGCCGCCTCCGAATCCGCCGCGTAGGGCGCGAACGTCTCCGAGTCGAGCTGCTGGGCGTCCCTAGTGGCTTCCGCGTAGGTTTTGCCCTTCCCCATGTGGTTCGGGCCCTTCCTGCTGAGCCAGCCCCCCGCTGCGAGAATTCGAATCGACTTCAGAGGGGGCGAACGAGAATACGAACACAATATAATCATGAAGCCTATGATGATTATAAGAAGCCTTATGAAAGGATCCGGAGTCGCACATCGGCAGGTGTTGAGGTATGTGTCGCGCGCGTCCTTCCACAAGGGCACTGGACCGCTGCAGCAGTTGACGTGGCCTTCTCCGGGCGACGTCGACGTTTTCGCGAGGGCCCAAGTCGACCCTGCGCAGAGCGGCGGGATTCGTTGGCGCGCAGTGCTCGAACGCGAATTTCAGCGCTGCGGCGATAGAATAGATCTGGAGTTTCGGCACTAGTACTTTCGGTCCAGCTTACCAGGGGGGCAACAGACGCCGTTCTCGAGCCTCCCGATGTCGTAGCTGCTGGTGGAATAATTCGAACCGTCCACCGGTTTGAAATCGCCCACCTGGGCTTTCTCGGCACTGGCGACCTATGATGCACGACAATTAATGTATAATGATGACGTTAATCAAAGCAAATGAGCCTCGGAGCTCACGTTGGTCTCGTACAAGTTGTGGGGCCAGCTCATGAAGCGCACGTCGTTCGGGTTGGCCTTGAGGCCTTGCGCAACCTTCGCACTGAAGTCCGCGGGAATTTTCTTCGGTAGGATCTTAGCGCCTCCGGCACATTTGCCCCACCACATCCCGGTCTGAGTCTGCCTGCGCGTCGCGCCCGAGATCGCCCATGGCCAAGTCAGCCTGGCAGCCGATGGCGAAGATAGAGAGATTCACCGCAGTAAAGCTCATGTTTAACCACAAATAAATGAACTCGAATCTAGAACGGCGCGCTCGTCCCACGGTCCGAGGCGGCCGCGGCCCTGCTTTTTGAAGCTCTACTAGGCTAGACCTACCGTAATACGCCACAGCTATAGACGGAATTCGAATAGCATAAGCACGCACTCATACTCCCGTTGTTTCTCGTCGAGCTCGGCTATCACCTCCCTATTCTTTGCGACGAAGTCGGGGACGGTTTGGCGAAACATGGTACGGGTCGATGAGCTGGTCTGGCCTCGGAACCGGCGCGGTGAGCAACTTGGCAAGCCGCGGCCCTAATTGACCTACGTGTACGTCATGATCAGAAAAGTTCGCCGGCCGCGCGCCGGGGCAACGCGCGGGGCGCAAGCATGCGCATGCACACTTCTATATCTATGATACGTATACGTATACGTATACATGATATAAGCGCAGAAGCGTATGCAGTTAACGTTGTACCGACCGAGGCCGGTATGCGCGGGGACCGCACCTTCGATTCAAGCCGCTGAGCTGCGACTTAGAGATCTCGATAACTCCGGACTCCGGAAGCTCTCCGAGCCGGCGAGCAGAGCTCACGAACTTCGCGGAATGCCGGCCGGGTCGGCTCAGACCGTCGACGTCGGACTCGGCTGCTTTCGATGCCTCGGATATCGATGGGACGTCGACGCAGCGGCCGCCGGGCGCGGGCCGAGTCCCGGCCGACTACTACCGGTAGTACTGGACCTACTACTGGTAGACTCCCGCCAGTCTCCCGCCGCCGGGCCGGAGTGACGGCGGACTCCGGGCGGAGTCCCTGACTCCCTGGCCCGGGGCGCCGGCCGTGGCCCGCGGCCGAGCGGCCCGCGGCCGGCGGCCGCGGCGTGCGGCGTGCCACGGACCACGGTGTGTACCGTAGAGCAGGAAAATACTGGACGCAGAAAATTAGTGGAGCCCGAAATTAGTGGACCGAAAACTTGACTAAGTCCACTAATTTCGGGCTCCAGTATTTTCCTGCTGCTAAGCTGCCCCATACAGTACCCCCCAAAATTACCGCCCCATACAAGCCTGACAAGATTTTGGTCCACTAATTTCGGGCTCCAGTATTTTGCCTGAGGGAGGGCCAAGTTTTCTAGTCCACTAATTTCCGGCCCACTATTTTCCTGCTCTACGGTAGTTCTTCAAGAACCTCCTACTAGTCTGGTAGGTCCGACGGTCCGGCGCCGCACGCCCGGCGCACTGCCGGGCGCCCGCGCGCGCGCGCGCGCCGCGGCCGCGCGCGCGCGGCGTGTGTAGTTCTTCAAGAACCTCCTACTAGCTGGTCTGGTCTGCTAGGGTACAGTCTAGATCTGGAAAAGCCATTGGGGGCCGAACCCCGGGCCCACCCCCCCCCCCCCGGGGCCCCAGGCCGCCCCCCGCCCCCGGCTCCCCCACCCCCGTCCCCCCTCCCCCCCGGGGCCCGGGTTCTTTGGCGAACACGTTCGACATGAATTCGAATCGACCGTCGATTGTTTTTTTGCAACGGTCAACCGTTGAACGTTCTAAACTTGAAAAGCTTCGAATTCAAGCCGCGATTACCAGTAATATTAAATTCCCGCGGGCCGCGCCGGCCCGCGCGGGCCGCCGGGCCGGGCCGGGCCGCGGCCCGGCGCGGGCCCGCGCGCGGCTCGCCCGGCCCCGCGGCCGGGCCCCTGCAAGTTGCTGCAACTTACTAAGTTAGGCCGCTGCAACTTGCCAAGTTGCAAGGCCCATGGCCAGCCTCCCAGCTGCACTGGCAGGCTGCCGCCGGACGCCGGAGTCGCGGCCGGACGTCGACAACGGCGGACATCGGCCCGGCGGAGCAGCTGCAGCCGGCGCCTGCAGGGACGGCTGTGGGAGTCTGAGAGACCGGCTTGACTTGAAGCAGCCTCGAGCAGTGTTTGATATACTTTCAGTGGCAAGCTTTCATTTTGAAAGCTTTCTAGAAAGCTTTCTGAAAGCTTTCATGCCCTAAAAACGCAGGTGAAAGCTTTCAGTTTCGTTGCAACGGGGGGGTACCCTACAGCAGGCCTTCCGACGGAGTTTCATGCGGAAAACGACGGATTTGAGCAAGCTAGAGTGCAACAAAGCATAATGCCACACGGGGCAAACGGTTGCATGACGTTGTGGAAGGGCGGGGGCCGCTGGGGAAGGTGGCAGCCTCCGGAGCTGTACCCCCTCTTCCACTGAAACTTGGCTGAAAGGAGCTCAGGAGCACACGAGGGCCATGCGGGCTTTAAGATTGCAGTTGGAGATGGCATTGGAAAGCATAGACTTGTGTTTGGACGCTTGCTGGAAACAAATATTTCCGGTTTCGCTGGGCAAGGTTTCCTTGTATGGGAGCAATCCTTTCAGAAAGCTTTCAGAAAGCTTTCATGAAAGCTTTCAGGGTGCCGGCGGGGAGTAAACTTTCACAAACACTGGCCTCGAGCGCGCGCGCGCGCCCGAGACACCTGCCAGGCTGTCCGGTCCGAATCGATATATCGGAGGGCCGGGGCGGCCGCGGTCGGGCGTGGTCGCAGCGCACTGGTGCAGTCGGGTCGCTGCAACTTGCAATTGGCAACTGCCATGGCCCGCCCGCACCCAGTGGTCCTCGCGGCAGCGCTGGCCGTGGTGCTGGCCCTCGCGGCCCCCGCGGCCGTGGCCGGCGAGGCTTACGTGTGCAGCGAGATCCAGCCGCTTGAAGGCTCTCGCCTGCGGGTGCGTTGATCATGACGTTCGCTTTTGCGCGGGCCGGGGCGCCTTAAATCTTTAGGCTTGGGGCCGGCCTAGCCCTAGGCCTGCAGCTGGAGTCCTTTAAGCTTCAAACTTGCGCATGCATATGCATATGGCGAGGGCGGTGCCTCCGATATCGATCAAGTCTTAAAGCTTGTCCAGAATCACCGCTGCATTGCCTAGGGCCCGAAGGACGTGGACGTCGACCGGGCCATCGGGCTTTTGTTCGGCGTCCTTTCCGAAGTTCCTGACCCGCCCCCGCGGGCCGCGCCTGCGCCCGCAGGTGTACCTTCCCACGCCGGCGGAGCAGGCGCGCACCTTCTTCACGTCGGCGGGCCAGCGGGAGATGACGCTGGAGCTGTGGGCGAAGCTGCCGCGCGTGGCCGCGTTCCAGCCCGGCGGCGACGAGCGCGCCGACCTTGTCGAGGTCCCCGGCTACCTCCTCGTCACCGGTGCGGCGTGCCGTTTCCTTCGAATTCGAATCCCCCTCCGATCTCGGTTCGATTTCGATGTGGGCGCGCGCGCGCAGCGATGCGGGCGGCCGACGGGGACCTGGCCCTGCGCGTGGACCTGGGCGGGAACCTGACGTTCGCCACGACCTCGCGGGCCGCCGAGGCCGAGTACTGGACGCACTACGCGCTCGTCTTCACGGTGGACGGGGCGGACCCGAGCCCGAACGCGACGCGCGTCGCCGCCTACGTCAACTTCACGGCGGCCGGCGAGCAGTGGACGGGCGCCGCGCCGCGGGCGCTCGAGGCGATCGGGGCCTTGGACTGGGGCTTCGAGATCGCCGAGAGCCCCTTCGCCGTCCGCCGCAACGTGCGCCGGGGCCGCGACTCTCGGATCAAATCCTCGGATCGAGCTTGGCCGTTGGCCCCGCTGACCCGGCCCCTCGCCCAGTTCCGGGTCTGGAGGCGGGCGCTCTCCCTCGAGCAGCTCTTCTCGAACCGCTTCCGCCGCATCTGGGGCGGCGCCGACAACTACACGACCCTCTTCCCCGACCTGAAGATCAACAGTGCGCGCGTTCAATTTCCCGTTGAAATTGGGCGTCGATCCCGATGGCGATCGCGAGCTCGAGGCTGACCCGCGGCGCCCCCGCCCATGTCGCCCCGCAGTTCCCTTTGACTTTTACGCGCCCGGGTCGGTGTTCACTCTCGGCGGCCCGCCCAACAACGACGTCGACTGCGCGGCCCTTGGCATCGACACGGCTGCCCCGAGCTACGGGCCCGTCTACTGGGTCCAGACGAGCGCGGAGTTCTGCGGCTTTTTTGGGGGGGTACGGCCCCCGCCGGCGAGACCGCCTGCCACTGCGACCACTGCCTCTTCGCCCCCGAGGGCACCGCAACGACGGACCCGAACGGCGGCGGCGGCTCCAGCGGCGGCGACGGCTCCGGGGGCAGCACGGGTACCGCGGGCAACAGCACAGGGGGCAGCAGCAGCGGGGGCAGCACGGGGGCCCAGTGCTACCCGCCGGCCCCGGTCCCGCCCCTGACCGCGACGTACCAGGTCCGCGCCCGCCTCGCCCTTTCAATTTTGCGGGCGGCCGAAACCCGAGCCTTATTAAATCCAAAACTAAACTAATGGCCTCCGGCGCATTATAATTATAATTACGAGCTTATTAGAAACTATCTCAAAGCTATCTACAATCCGAAAAGCCGGGTTTGAAGCTGATATATAAGGGCCCCCGCCGCAGATTTCGTGCCCGCCGAGCCTGACCATCCCGCGCGTGGGCCCCGTCAACGTGACCGCCGGCGGCGCCGGCGCCCCCAAGCCGCTCTGCGGCGCACGCATGCCTGACCTCCGCTACCTGATTGCAGGTCCGTTAATTCAATTTCACCTTAGGCTTATAACTAAACTAGCTGTTCATATTCAACGGAAGCTTTTAAGATATTTCATCTTTTACTGAAGTCTGTTTTCAGGGGACTGGTCCGACCCGCGCGTGGGCTTCTCCCAGCATCCGGAGGCGGGTGCCTTCCTCCCGGGGCCCCTCGACACGCCCGCGACGTCGACGGATGCAGACTGGCTCGCCTCGGGCTACGGCGGCCCGTTCAACGCCAGCATCCGCGCGAGCCTCAGCATCACAAACCCGACCGACGTCGTGCGAAGCTTTGTACTCGCTTCGAATTCAGAGCCTCGAACTTAGGCCCTGTCCCTCTCGCCGCCGCCGCAGGGACCGAGGGGCGCCTGCTCCTTCGACCTGTTCGTGAAGGACGACGGCCCGCCCCTGTACCCGGGGGCCTGCCCGCCGCCCCTCCGCCTCGTGCCCATCGCCTGCCAGCCCGGGACCGGCTTCGGCCCCTGCGCGATCAATTTCCCGGACTTGCGGCCCAACGTGACGCGCCGCATCGACTGCATCCCGCCCGTGCCCGCAAAGGCCAGCGACTACGTGCAGGAGAGCGCGAGCGGCAGCTACGACAACCCGAACGTGCAGCCGGGGGCGACGTGGCAGGACCAGCTGCCCATGCCCCCGTACTCCCGCAGCGTCCGGGTCCGCCACAGCCGCTACGTATACCCCCAGGGCGCCTCCTGCTCTGTCAAGGTCCAGGCGAGCTTCCCCCCCCCCCCCCCCCTCCTCCCCCCCGTTTCCCCCTTTTACCTTCCTATCTTTTACCTTTCTTCTTCAACCAGGCGTACGTGCCGGACCCGTGGGTGACGTGGAAGCCGGTGCTCACGGGCAGCCACGATGCGGTCAACACCTCGGCCGTCGCCGCCGGCGCCGACGCGCGCATCTTGCTCGAGGCCCCGTGCGCGTACCTCCCCCCCCCCCCCCCCCACCCCGCCCCGCCCGGCCCTGTTCCTCCTTCCCCCTAGGCCTCCCTCTCCCCCTCTTCCCCCCCCCCCCCCCCATCCCTCCCCTCCCCACCCCACCTCCTCCCCACCCCTCCTCCATTCCTCTTCCGCTCCCTCATCCACCCCCCTCTACCCTCTACCCCCACCCACCTTCACCCCACCCACTGGGCCGCCCTTCACCCCCACCCAGCCGTGGACCCTCTTCAGAGCCCGCTAGCCCGCTGCGCATAACCCCCCCCCCCCCCCTACCTCCAATCCCCCTACCCCCCTCCACCCCCAGCCAGCCGAGGATCCTCTAGCTCTTGAGAGCCGGCGAGCCCGGCAATCCGGGATCCCTGACTTCATTTGATCGGCGCAGCGTGAACTCGTCGCACCTGCAGATGCTCCCGCTGCACTGCTCGTTCCGCGTCCTGCGGGTCGAGAACCACCCGCTCCTGGGCCTGCCCGGCCCCGACGTGGACCCACGTGCACAGACCCTCCTCTTCAACTTCACGTCGGGGGCGCCCTACGAGTACCCCTACGTCATCGGGTACCGCGGGTCCTACGTCGCCACGGGCAGCTTCAGCCGGGAGGTCCCGGCCTCCTACCTCGAGAACCCCTCGTGCGCACCTCTTAATGAAATGATCCAGCCCTTTCAAACCCTCTGAGCCTGCCGCTCGCTGCGCGCGCCGCAGGATCCAGCCGGGGGAGGCCCTCCGCACCTACGTCTACAGCTTGTCATGTCCGCCATGGCCCCGCCGCCTTTCCGCACGCCCTCGCTTCTGCCAGGCTGACTTCGCCATTTCCCATTTCCCGCAGGCGCCTTCAACGAGGGGCTGCCGGAGCCGGCCAAGTTCGTCCGCGTCTCGATGGCCCCCCTCCGGATCGAGATCCGCAAGCCCGCGGCGCCCGCGTAGCAGCCGATCGCGACCCTGCCCCCGGCCCCAGGGGTGGCTTTGCCCTGACCGCGAGCCGCGGCCGCGGCTATAGCTAGCTATAGATCGCGGCTTCCTTGGCGCCCTAGGCTTCAACAAGTTCACTGATTGCTGTTGTTATTTGATTGCAGTAGGCTCACATGTAGCGAACCCTGGCGGACCTAGGCCTGTTGCCAGCCCCCGAACTTCGAAGGCCGGGCAGGCGCCGCGCGCCACGCTGTATATATTTGCTCTTTATCGCCACAAGTAGAGACTGTTGTGATCATGACTTTAAGAGTTCTCGGTCGACGTCGCGCAAATGCTTTGCTATATCGATACAGATCTGTTCGCTTGCACTTGGGCTCGCGATCGGTAGCAAGTAAAAAAAATTATTCAAAGTACTCTGCATGAATTCGAATACACGCATCAACTAGGGATTCTTGATATTCTTTCTCGGATCGGGGCGGAGCAAATTCTCGCCCCTGTTCCGCCAGTCCATGAAGCCGCCTTCTCCGAGGGTCACAGCCAGTGCCGCAAGGGGCACCCAAGGCGGGACAAGGCCGGCGAGCACGGCGCCCGCCACCAGCAGCAGACGGATGCGAATGTCGCAGCGTTTCCACGTGTCATAAAGAGAGTCGTGGGGGTCGAATCTAGAGGCTGCCACGGCAATCAGCGCCCAGCAAAGGGCCGGGATGCATATGGTCAGGACCGCTGTCACGCCGGTGCCGAAATGCGTGGAGGCAAAGGCAAAGCTCGTCCGGAATGTTCTGAAGACAAGCAAAAGTTTGGTGAAGAAGCGAACAAGGTCCACGAAACTCTCAGCGCAATGTCTCGGCGTCAGGAGAAAGGACGCGACGAAATAGCCTTGGATGGCGTTGCACGAAGAGCACGGGAAGCCGCAGACTGCTTTGGTGCCGCAGGTGCAACTAATAGCTTGGAAGCCCAGGGTCCTGAGGATTTCCTCAAACCTGTTGCGGGAATTCGATGCTAGCCTTCTCTTGCAAATCTCGAGAATGTCGGGGTGGTTCTGTGAGAGCCACCTGAACTGCGCGACGGTCCCAAAGAGGCAGGCCGTTCGCCGCTCCTGCGTCGCTGGATTCAAGTACTCCACTAAGATGTTGAAGATGCCGCAATGGGGACAGGGCTGATACGATCCGACCAGCTGGTTGCATTTCCCACAGTTCAACCAGCTGGGATCTGGTCTCTGCGCGACATTCATCACGACAGTGAGGTGAGCAGCTGCGCATCCAGCAGCAGAAGCGTCAGAATATGAAGTACGCGTACCGTTCCTGTATGCGTCTGCTTCAGTTTGGCGGGTTTAACGTCGCGATCGCACGCACTCGAATTCACTGAATCTATAGCTAACGCCGAGCCCGAGCCGACGGCTCGGCGATTGAGTAGCTTTGAGTTCGGCTCCGGCCGCAGCGATATCTGCATGATTCGCGCTTTTGTCATTAATCATATAGAAAAACTAATAATTATACGATGCATGGTCTGGATGAAGCGAAAAGAAGTTACCTGCTTTGCGCGATCGCGCCCTGTCTGATTCTGCGGTGCTGTACATGTTTGATGCTCCTGCTGTGCTGTCGCCGGGTTGCTGGTCTGTGCCGGTGTGCTGCAGCTGGACACGCCCTCTTTTAAGCCTAAAACGTTTACGCCGCAGCCACGGAACGTATTTCCTTCCTCGGCTTCTGGGTGCCTCCGTAGCGACACTCGCATGCCTCTGTGACAATAGAATAGGTAGTTTTCCACCAGATGCAGCTGCAGCTGGTCATGAGCGTCTCCGGTGCATGCAACGTTTATGCCCAAAAAGGTGCAGCCGCTGACGAGGTTCTGTCGGACAATTACCGGTGCTATCTCTCCAGCTGAAGAGGCCGTAGCCGATTGCGATCGGGATACAATGCTCCCAGTGTTGATGTTTATACCGCAAGCGTAGCGACTCCCCAAACATGAGACGGCATTGTCGACAATCGCAATTTTAATGTTCTGAGCATGATCATGAGAACGTTTTGGCGTCAGATGACAAGTTTTCAGAGCGATTGAGATTGGAATTGATTACCTCACAATCACCAGAGCTCGAGGCAGAATCCGAAGGGGTTGGGTTTATGTGGATACCCAAACCACAGCTGGCGATCCTGTTGCCATCGACATTCTCAGGGCGGATGCCTCTGCATTCGAGCGTGCAGATGTGAGACATGAATTTGCATACGAGTAATGTTAAAGAGGATATGAATTTGAAAGCACCTCAAGCTGATTCCGCAATCCCTCCCGATAATTATCGTATTCTTCACTACCAGCGAGCCAGCGGATGGACTTGTGCAGATGCCGCGTCCACGCCCAGGGCCAATGTAGTTACTAATAACTCGTGCTTCCGCTTCCGTGTCCAAAAGGATTGCTGTCAATTATGGAGAGTAAATGCTTACGTAAATGCTTCGATTTATTGAGGAAAACGAGCAAAACAATTGCTCTATTTGGAACTTTGTCGTGCCAAGGAAAACGAGAAAAACAATTGCGACACCTGTGGCTCCGGCTGTGTCATCGATACCGTCAGCGAAATCGAAAGGGACGTCCGTCGCAGGGCCTGAGGGCAACAAAGATTTGTTCAAATATCGAAAGCGAAATCGTCCATTACCAACATAAAAAATGGAAACACACCTCCTCCATAGATCTCGTTCGCTTCGAAGAGAGCTTTCGTATGACGAGCGCGAACGGCAACCAAGTCGCAGCCGTTGCGTAGCACGTTGTTGCTGAGGATGAAATTGAAGCACCCGCTTTCATCCGTGATTGGCTCGCAATTGTCGGAGTTGACGTCAATGCAAACGTTCCGCTCGCTGAAGATGGTGCACGCACGCACAACCACGTGTGCCGGACCCCGCACTGAAATGGTGGATGATGTCGAATTCGCAGAATTTGAAAGAGGCGCGGGCCGGTCATCTCCAATCGTGAGGCCTAACAGCGAGACTTGAACCCTGAGCTTCTTCGCTTCGCCGAAGCAGGGATTGACGGGGCGCCCCGGGTCCACCGGCGCATTCCAGCCGTCGATCGCGATCAGGTCGGCATTGGTTGGGAGCGCCGACCCATCCAACACAGAGGACCGGCTCCCGAATATGATAACAGAAACGCTGATTGCCAGGCCTTTCAACAGCACATACCTGACGACTCTCTCAGCTGATCATGATGCAGGCTTAATTGGGGAAGCATTTGAAAACTCTCTGTACGCGATATACCTGCCAGGGCGGAGACCGATGCGGACTTGGCGGTAGCTGTCGGTGCGGCCGATTTCGGCAATGCGGTCGAGCATTGCGTGCAGCTCTTCGGCAGAGCCGACAACAATCGCATTTTCACTCGTCATCTCTTTCTCAACAGCTTCGCACACTGAGGCCCGTAATTACAAATGATTAATTGTCATCGCGCGCGCATCGCACGGTTACATTGGAATCGTTCTCTTTCGAAGACGGCGTAAAATCGACCGCAGGCTTTCCAGAGCCAATCAGGAAAACTCGCTTCTGCGTGTTTAACGCATAGTTATAAGCATCACTATTATAATATCGATTGAGAAAACGCAGATGACATCGCAACGGCCCCCAGAAACCCGCTCTTGCATATGCCAAATAGCGGAAAAGCTGCTCACCGCCCAAAAAAGGAGGATCCCGAGTACTAGTCTCTCGCACATCCGGATCCTCGTCATGGTATGCGTACGCCTGGACGAGCGCCCACAGAAATGAGGGGTACGCCGGCGAGGAAAGGAATCTCAGAAGCTGCAAGGAATTGACGTCATGATCAGTTGTGGAAATATACATCAATGCATATGATCAGCTGCAAAGTTTGGGGATGTGTGGCAAAATAAACAACGATACCTTCCCGGCCGAGTGCAGGTGTATGGTCTTGGATTCCACGGCTCTGACTGCAGCGAGCTGCTGGGCAGTGGGCGCCTCGCGTCCGAGGGCGGCTCCCACTGGAAACGCCTGGAGCAGCGAATAGCAGCACTGGAACGCGTAGTAAGCCAGGCCGCGCCGATGAGACGACACGTTCGGCAGCGATTGCAAGTCATCCTCCGCCCCGCCGAAGCCGCCGTCGACCTCGATCGCGACTGAGGGGTGCCGCTGCGCCAGCGCGAAGCACTCGTCCAACATTCCGGCGCTGTCCAACACTTCCAGCGCACGTTCTGCGTTCCCGCAGCGTTCATAGTGCTTGAAATTTCAAAAACGTCAGTGCCCCGCGCCGTCAGAGAAACTTGGAAACGTCTCTGCGTGTATTGCAGGAGCACCTCAGCGGCGTAGGCTGGACGACCGGACTGCTTCCAGGCCGACCACGCTTCCGCCGGATGCCCCGCCCGGTCGAACAGCTTCGCTGCACGGACGTGATCCCCCGCGCTGCGCGCTGTTTAGACAGCTGCAGCTGCGCTAGAGCGGATGACAGCCTGTAAAAGCGTGCGCACTCGAGGTAGATCTTGGCAGCGCGGAGCAGCTCGCCGGCCTGCTCGAGGAGCGAGGCGGCGCAGCGCAGGTCCTCGGCCCTGTCCGCCGCGTTCTTGCGCTCTGCGCCGAGTCGATCGTGAGGGGACGCGACAAAGGACAGTGAACGAAGGAGACGGCACCTTTCGCCCTGTTCAGCGCCCGCTTCGCTTTTTCAAATAGCTGTGATCTAGCCGCGGACCCCGGTTTCGTTGGTACAGAATGCTGATCCTGTGGCCCCACCGCCTCGTGCTCGCAATTGGCCTCGCTGGCGGCGGAAGAGGCTGCGGCTGCGGCGGCGGCGGCGGCGTCGAGCTCGGCAGCGATCGCGTCGGCGCGGCCGGCCGCCTCCAGCAGCCCGAGCCGCTCGTACTCCCGCGCTTTCCGGCGCTGCGGGCCGGGCCGGGCGAGGCGCGGTTAGAGGTTCGAATGCGGAGACGGACAAAGCGGCCGCTTCTTCGAACTCAAGCGCACCCAATCCGCTGCAGTGCTCTCCACGCGTCGCGGCGCAGTGCCCGCTGTCGTTTCGTCCTGCACCGTTGGGATAAGTCGGGATCATGATCAGTGCATGAATGAGGGATCGCTGTGCACACCTGCACGGCTCGGCACTTGTGCAGAAGTCCGAGCATGGCCTGCCGGCGGCTGACTCCAGCAGCTCGAGCCGCGCCCACGGCTGGATCCTCAGCGTCGAAGAGCCTGTGCGGTCTATCAGCTCTAGGTCTAGATCTCCATTATCTTGGGCGACCGACGCCGGTATGCCCGCACCAGACTTGCTCGCGGGCGCGCGTGACGGCCGTGTACAGCAGCCGCAGCTCCAGCGCGAGCGCCTGCATCCGCGGCGCCGACGGGTCCGGTCCCTGCGCTCTCTGCGGCGACGTTCATCGGCGCCGGCGCCGTTGCACGTGCCGCGGCCGTCGCACCGCAGGAGCGTCGCCGTCGCCGATCGCTGCGGCGTCTCGATCTGCGGCGGCCGCCCGGGCGACGACCTCGTCCTCGCACGCCCTCAGCGCCTCGCGCCACAGGCGGTCCTCGTCGGCCCTCGCGTCGCGGAAGAAGTTCAGTCTGCGGAGCACCGATATCACATGATCAATGTGAGCGGGCGCGGCGTCAGCGGCGGCGCAAGCCGAGCGGGAATTTTTGGAGCGCACAGGAGGACGGCGTCGAACTCGAGGCCCTTTGCCTCCTCGACGGTCAGCACGACGCTCTGCCGCAGGAACACCGGCACCGCCGCCTTGCACGCCGCCGTCCGCACCAGCACCACCTGCCGCCGCCGCCTGGGCTGTGGCGGCGCGGGCAGCGCGGGCGGCGGACCTGTTCGGCGCCGAGGCGGCGGTCCGCGGCGCCGCGCCCCGCGCCGAAGAGGAACGCCTCAAGAGCGGCCTCGCTGCCGCTGCGGAGCGCGATGGGCGGCTCGCCCTCCCGAATGCCTGCTCGAGTCCGGCCGATCCCTGGCATTAGCTTCGACCGGCGGCACTGGCGCTGGCGGGGGCGGGGGCACCGGAGTCGCGGGGCAGGCGGTCGAGGGCGCCGGGGAAGAGGACCTCGAGCACGTCCAGCAGCGTCGACGCCAGCCCCACGATCCCCGCGTGCGAGCGGTAGTTCTGCGCCCCGCGTCGGAGCTCGAGGGGCGAGCCGCGGGCGGACCGGGGCGCGCGCGCCGCGGCTCGGACCTGCGTCAGGTAGCGCATGGGGGCGTGACCGGCGGGCGTGCAGGCGCGCCCGTAGAGCTCGCGCTCCACCTTCGGCCGCAGCAGTCGCTTCAGATCCGAGAAGCGGAAGGAGACGCCTGCGGGCCAGCGCACAGTCATTGAAGCGCGCGGCGGGGCGGGCGGGCGGCGGGCGGCGGATCCGAACCGCGGGCGATGGCCTGGGCCGAGTCGCCGGAGAGCCAAAGCGCGCGCGCGTCGCCCGCGAAGGCCGCCACGAGGCCGGCCTCCGCCGCCGTGAAGTCCTGCCCCCCGCCCCCGCCCCGCCCCTCAGGCCCGCCCCAAAGAAACCCGAGCCGAGGCGCAGGGCGGGGTCGCCACCTGGATCTCGTCCACGTACGCCTCGTGCACGGCTGGCCCGCGGTAGCCGCCCGCCCGCAGCCGCCGGAACGCGTGATGCACGACGTCCTGCCCGGCGGCCCCGCCGCTCGGCACAGGATTCTGAGGCGGGGCGGGGCCGGGGCGGACCATGTGGTCGAAGAGGGGGCCGCCGGGGTGGGCGTGCCGCGGGCTCCGCTTCAGCTGCTCGTAGCGCGCGTGGGCGGCGTACACCGCCCGCCGCTGCCCCTCGTCCAGCGTCGACCTGCCGCCCCAATGTGTGCTGCCGCCCCGGGCGGGGCCGGTGCGGGACGGCGAGGGGCGCACTGCATGCGGCCGAGCTCGAGGTACTGCGCCTCAGAGAGGCAGCCGTCGGGGGACAGGAGCGCGTCCAGGCTCCCCCTGCGGCCCCGCGCCGGCCCCGTCGGTCGGCGCGTGCCGCGGGGCGGGGCCCGGCCGAGCCGGCAGGCACCGGATGTGGGAGACGATGTCGAGCCACGCGGCGTCGCTGCCGATCGCCCGCAGCTCGTCGCGCCCCGCCGTGCACAGCTCCGGCCACAGCTCCGCCTGGAACCGCGCCGCCGTCACCAGCCGCTGCCGCCCGCGTCAGCACCGGCGTCAGAGGCCGCGACCAGCGCGGGCCGGCCCCTCGCACCTCGCCTTCGTTCGTCAGGTCGAACGGCCGGTCCAGAGCGCCGTTCAGCAGCCGGAGGAACCGGTCTCGCGTCACTGCGCGGCCGCCGCCGGTCGGAGTCCAACCGCAGGAGAGAGCACCGGAGCCCGCACCGAAGAGGGGGAAAGACGCCTCGTCGAGCTCCGCCAGCGACGCGGCGGCGGCGGCGGCGAGGGCGTCGTCGTCGGCGCCCATCCCGTCCACCTCCTCGTCCTGCGCCGAGGTCGGCGGACGGGCCGAGGCGGCTCGAGAGCGCTTCGGGCACCGCCGTAGCCGCCGCGTCGCGAGTGACGACCGCGCGCATCGATGCGCCCTCCGCCCGCCGCTGCGCTGGCGGCGTCAACGACCGCAGACGCAGGAAGGATGAGGGGAGGGGGAGGGAGGAGGGGAGGGAGGGGAAGGGGGAAGCGGGGGCGGGGGGGTAGAGGGTGGGTTTGGGACGGGGTAGGAGGAGGGGGGTAGGGACGGTATGTGGAAGGGGAGGGAGAGAAGGGGGACAGACCGGGCAGGGTCGGGAGAGGGGGGGGGGGGGGGTGGACGGCGAGGACGGCACGGATGGGCGGAATAGGGTGGCGGGAGGTAGGGATGCGGGACGGGGTGGGTTGGAAGCGGGGGTGGGGAGGGTGGGGCGCGGAGGGGTAGGGGGTATATGGGCGAGGTGGGGCGGGATAGGGGGAAGGGGGTGATACTAAGCGCGTGAAGAAGGGGAAAGTATTGGGGGAGGAAGGGGGGGCGGTGTTTGAAGAGGGGGGACGGGGGAGGGGACAGGGCGGCGGGGGGGAGGGGGGATACACGAGTGGGCGGAACAGGGGGCGGGGAGGGGGAAAACGAGCGGGGCGGAATAAGGGGGGGGGGGGAGAAGGGGGAGCGCGGGATGGGGGGCGGGGCGGGGAGCGAGGCGGGACGCGGGCGCGGGCGCGGGGGTAGGGAGGGCAAAGGGGAGGGGGATGGGGGGAGCTCTGGGGAGGGGTAGGCGCACCAGCCTGCAGAAGGCGGCGCGGACCTCGCGGCAGAGCGCGGCGCTCGCGGCGAGGAAGACCGAACGGTAGTGCCCGTCGCGCGAGAGCAGCCGCGCCCCGCGCGAGCGGCCCCAGTAGGCGCGGTGCCCCGCCCACAGCCTGCGCCCCGCGGCCTCCGGTTCAGAGGGGCGGCGATGGCTTCGAGCGCGCGGCGGGGCGGGCACCGGAGGGCGGCGCAGGAGGTCTTGCCGGTGCCGGGCCGCCCGTTGACGAGGCAGGGCCAGGCGGCGCCCACGGCGCCCCGCTGCTCCCGCGCGGCGATCTCGTTCGGGAAGTCCGCACCGCCCGCCAGCGGCAGCAGCGCCACCGCCGCCGCCTCCGCCCGCACCTCCGCCAGCGTCTGCTGGTCTGCGCCCCGCGGCGTCAGATCCCGACCCCACTCCCCTGGGCCCGCGCAGCCGTCCGACGCACCCGCCTCGCGGCTCCGGGTCCGCCGCTCGCCCGCAGGCTCGCCGGCTGCGGCCGGCGCGGCCTCGTCGGGTACAGGGACGCGGCGACGAGGTAGCGGCGCCGGGGGCGGAGGGCGGCAGGTCCCCAGCGAACTCGCGCGGCAGCCGCGCGCCGCCGGCGTCGACGGGCCGCGGCGCCGGCGGCAGCTCCAGCGGCGGCCGCCCCTGTATCTTCCCTTCGATGTAGCGGATCCGCTCCTCCGTCCCGTCGTGGCTGAAGACGCCCCTGCGCGCGCCCCCGCGGGCCCGTGGGCGTGGGCGGGGCGCTGGGGACGGGCGCCCCGCGGGCCCCGCACCAGAGCAGGATTTGATCGCGCACGCGTCCGTCCCGCTCCGAGACGCCGACCACCTGCCGCCCCGTCAGGCGCGGCCTTCAGCGGCAGGCGCGCGGGGCCGCGGGCGCGCCTCCTCCCACAGGGCGCGCCAGCCGCGGGCGCAGAGGTACGACTCGAAGAGCTGCGCCTGCGGCGCTTGCTGCGCCCGTCGCTCAGCGCCGGCGGGGCCCCGGTCCGGGCGCGTAAGCTGCAGCTGCAGCTGCCACGAACGCACCGAGAGGGCGAGCCGCTTCGAGAGGCGCGCGCCGCGCTGGCCGCTGGCGATGCGGATCAGCTTGCGCAGCACGTCCCGCCGCAGCACCGCGTCCAGGCCCTTCCTCGCGCGCCACTGCCGCCACGCGCAGTCCGACACGACCAACTCCTTGCGCGCGCGCCGCGTGAGCGCTGGCGGAGCAGCGACAACGCTACCAGACGATCTCGCACCAGGCGCATTCGTTCCGCAGCCGATCGAGGAGCCGCGCCTCGTCTGTCCCATCGTCGCGATCGGCCGCGGGCTCCGCCGCGTCTGCGGTTGTGTCCGGTTCCGCGCCAGGCTCTGCACGCCCGCTTAGGGCGAGCTTGCTCGCCGACGTACGCGCGCTCGCACCGCCATCGATATCGGACGCGTCGACGTCGCTGGTTGCCAGGTCAAGATCGATCGCACCCGGCCCGACGCCCGCGTAGAGTGGCTGCGGGAGCTCGATGCGACCAGCAGCGAGAGCCGCCTCCGCGCGCTCGGTAGGCAGCGGTAATGGAGCGCCAGCTCCCCGCGCAGCCATGCGGTCGACTTGGCAGCGGTTTGTGCCACCGCTTTAGATCGGCATATGTGCGCTCTATTCGCTCTTCGCGCAGCCGCTGCGATGCGGAGAAGCCAGCGAAGGTAGGCCGCTTCCAATTCACGTACGCCTGCGCAGCGCACCCCCCTCTTCGTTTTTAATTTGATTTGATTGCCCCGTCTCCACGGGAGATGGCGCCCAGAGCTACGAAGCGCGGACGCGAAGATGACTCAGCGGACAACGGCAGCTCCAGCACGCGCGCCCGGCTCAGTGGCGCGGCCTCACAGCCGCCGGCCGCGGCCGCGCCGGAAGAGAGCTGCCCCATTATCGCGCTCCCCGACGAGCTGCTTCTTCGCATCCTGTTCCTGGCAGCGCGGCGGAAGTGGTGGAGCCAGCCTGCCTGCGCGGGTATGTCTCAGCTCGACCTCCGCGAGAACGCTCCCGACGCCCGCCCCGAGCTCCTGCAGCGGTTTCGCGCCGTTTGTCGTCGTTTTCGTTCTCTTTGCGAGGACCCCAGGGCATGGGAGCGGGTCGCGCTGTGGAATCCGTGCCCGGACGACTTGGAGGCGCGCCGGCGCTAGCGCTGCTGCGGGCGCCGGAGGCGGCGCGAGCAGGTGCACATGTACAGCAGCTCGATCGACGTTGACCCTGCGGTGTTTTCAAGTTTGGTGCCTGCGGGCGTGCTTTCCGCGCCTCCCGCCGCTCGCGCCGGCGGCGTTCTCCGAGCTGCGCTCGCTCTAGATCTCCCTCCGCGCGGCCGAGGGGCACGTGCACCCTCTTTCCGACGCCCGACCTCTCCGGGTGCGCCGCCCCTCCATTCCTTGCCTGGGCGTTTTCCTCTTCTGAAGTCCCGCAGGCTGCCGATCGCACTGGAGCACCTCGAGAGCCTGCGCGGCCTCGCGCCCACCCTCCGAGCCCTCAGCGTCGATCTCTGCCCCGAGCAGTCTTCCTACGTATACTATTTCGTGGGGGTCCAGCCCCTCCAGTTTCTACCCCGTTTGTACCTCACTTCGCCGATCCGATGATCCGAAGAATTTCGAGCCCGTCTCGTACTTCACAGTGCTCTCCGACTTTCGGGGTACGGTGTACCTCCTCCTCTCCCCACCCCCCGCCCCCGCAGCTCTGCTCTCAACTGCTGTCGCTGTCATCCGTCCAACCTCGTACCCTCGGCAGCCCTCGAGCGGCTTCGGGTCGAGTTCTGGCGTACCCCGCCCTCGAGGTTCAGTCCCTCCCATGACGTCACGCTCGATCTCACGTCATGTCGTGCAGGGATGGTTCGGAGGCGACATACAGGCTCGCTCCGGAGCCTCTGGCGCCCTCGCTCCCACCCTGACGCCGCTGGCTGACGGGGCCGGCCCGCAACCCGTTCAAGCACTGGCCCCGCGTCACGCGCGACGCCGCGGCGCCCCTCGCGCGCCTCACGTCCATGCGCGGTGCGCCTCGCGGGCTGGCGGCTCCCGCCTGGCGTTGAGCATCTCCCCGCTCCCCCCCCCCCTTCACCCCCCCCGCGCCCCCCCCCCCCTTCCCTCCTCCCCCTCCCCCGCCCCTTCCCTTTCACACTCTTCTCACACTTCTTCCCCGCCCTCCCCCCTCTCCCGCCCCTCCCCCTCCCCCCACCCTTCCCCTCCCCTCAGCACTCGAGGTCGGGGGCGACTTCGAGTGGATCGGGTTCCTCCCCTCCCTGAGTCGCCTCGAGGCCCGCCCGCCCGACGCTCCCCGCCCCCCCCCTTCGCTCCCAGCTCACGTACCCCCCGCAGCACGTGACACTGAACCTGCGGAGCGAGGCGGACACAGCGCCCCTTGCCGCCCTCGCCCCCACCCTCCGCTCCCTCGTACTCGTCCAGGCACGCCCCCTGTGTACCCCCCACTTTCCTTCGTCCCGTCGTCGAATCGCGTACCCCGCAGAACGCGCAGGATCCGGCCGCCCTATGCTCCGTCATCCGCCGTCTCTGCGGCCTGCAGGCCCGCGCCCGATTCCCCACGCCTGTACCCCCTCCCCCACTGTCTCCCCGTGATCCATGCCCTTCGCAGGCGCTCGACTTGAATGTACCCCCGCGCTGCTTCGAGCAGCTCGCGGCCGAGCCCCTCACTTGGTAATCGCGTACCCGGCCGGCCCCCTTCCCTCCCTTCTACCCCCTCTCTCACCCCCCCGGGCAGCTGGCCGGAGCTTGAGGTGCTGCAGCTCGCCTGCTACCCCAACGAGAAGAACAGCATACCCGCCGGCCTCCTTCAGGTCTGTCTGGGCCCCAATGTCCCTTGCACTTAATGTCCGCGCCCGACGCCCCCGCAGCGGCTGGGGACCGACACGCGGGCGCTGCGGCGGCTGACGCTTGGCTCGCCCCTCCCGTCGGACCCCGCCCTCCTAGGCCTCGCCTCCGCCCTCGGGCCCCCGCGCTGGGCCGGCCTCCGCGCCCTAATCCTCAGCGACGCCGCCGAGGATCAGGCACGTCCGTCCACCCGCGCCCGCCCATCTACTTTGAGGCCGCTGAGCGGAGCGGCGGCGCAGTACTTCGCGGACGGCTCTCCCTTGAGCGAACTTGCGGCGAGGTGCGCTCAAGCTCGGCCTCGGGCCGGGCCGGGCCGGGGCTGCGATGGGCGGCCAAAGCGTAGCCCCTTAGACCCCTCGCGAGGGCCGGCCTCGGCCCCGGCCTCGGCCTCGGGGGTGCGCTCGAGCTCGGCCTGCAGTGCGGATTTTACGAGAAGACAACTCTTTAAAAGTTGACATGCAGAATATCGAGCGATCGAAGATAATTATATAAGAGTTTAGATCATTCCAAAAGATTAAGAGCTTAGGGCGATCTCGAGGCGAGGCGCACTAGCTGCAGAAGCCCGGCCCCCGGCTCCTTAGACCCTTGGCGCTGGCACGGCGCTTAGCTCCTTAGACCCCTGGCGCTGGCTCGGCGACGCTCTCAATTTCGCAAGAGTCTGATGGGTTCTGCCTGCAGGCTTTTCTGTCGGCGGCGAAAGTCGCGCTGGGGCTTGAGGCGGAAACCTCGAGCGGCGACGAGAGCGGCGAGAGCGCAATGAGAAGAGCCCGGAGAGGGCGACAGCTGGACTCCGGCGCTACTCGGCTACTCGGCTACTGGACTCCCTATATATAGCTAGCAGCGGCTACTCGATAATAATATTAATTATAGAAGTGTACTTCCGGGCGCCGCCGGATCTCGGCCGCTGCGCCCCTCGAGCTATCCGCGGGGGGGGGGGGGGGCGGGGGGGGTAGGGGTGGTGGGGAGGGGGAGGAGGAGGCCTGTAGGGGGAAAGGAAGGGAGGGGGGAGGAGGAGGTGGGGAAGGGGGGGGATCCGGAGGAGCTCGGCGGCTGGCCATTGTCTGCGGCGTTCTGCGCGGCAGCGCCGCCGCCGGCGTGCCGGGGGGCCCCGGGGGCTACAGCTCGGCTGCCGCATGGCCTCGCTGGAGAGTTCAAGTACTAGTATACGTACGACCCGCTGCGGAAAACGGATTAAATTGCACATGCGGTCCCCCGGGCCCTGCGCTTGCTTAACTTCGAATTCGAAATGCACTTCAGCTTCCCTCAACTTTAAATTGGAGTTCCGAATTGAAGCGCTGCCTCGCTGACGGCAACCGTAATATAAGCTTCAGCCACACGATTGCGATTGCTTGAGCGAGATGAGCATTAGTATTACTCTAAATTCTATACTGTGGGGGCCTCAAAAACTGATCCTGCAGGCTGCAAGATGAAGCAGATCAATCACGAAATCCGCGATCGCGCCGCGGTACTCCGGTTCCTTTAATCGAGAGATTTTTTATTTAACGGCGCTAGCGTTATGCAAATGCCGAAGCTACGATGGCGCATGCAAGCGCCGCGAAGATACCAGTGCCCCACAAAGAGCGCGAGTATACGTAGGTCGAAATGCTTGAGGAGAGCAAGGGCCTGCGAAAAGAGAGCGTCATCGGTACCTTGACAGGTTTTAGTAAAGTATTAATTTGACCGTCGGACTCACATATAATAACGCATTGAGGATGCAGTCGAGCTCGTGACCCATTTGAACGACTGCTCGAACAATAAGCAATCGGCGTCAGTCCCAGTCCCAGTCGTTCGGGCAAGCTATTAATTTCAGCTGCAGTGACAAACGAACGTTGGCGAGAGTGAAGGTCTGCCGAGAGCGAAAAGAGGACATGTACAGTGAGCGCCAGCATCAATAATTATATATAAATATATAATATCGAACGTTAACGCAGGTACCTGGAATGCGTTGTTGACGCTGTTGATCTGCAGGCCGTAACCAGCGTTCTCTGAGAACTGCAGGAGGCTTCGAGTTCGCGATCGGTTCGTTTGCTGGTTGCATTTGGCAAGCTCGGGGACAACTGCTCGCGAATACGTTTGCGAAGTGCCCGGAAGGCCAACGAGCTCGAGTATGCTTAATTATATAAATGCGCACGGAAGGCGATTTCTGTGCTGGAAACGACGCGCGGGTTCAGGGCGGCGCAGGTCGCCCCAGTCGACGACAGAATGAGGATGGTGATGTTCTCGCCCTCCGGGAAGCCAACGCCTAAGATCGAAACTTCTCCTCCCATCTGCGCGCACGTTGTTGTGAGCCACCCCCGTCTGAGATTCAGAATATACACATATACAAGCGTGTGCGAACAGGAGAGGCTTGGATGACAGGCCCCGCCAGGGTCGCGGTGTTGGTTTCTTCGTCGAACTTGAGCGCCACACCGGACGCATCGGTGCCGACGCCCTGGAAAATGATCCGCGTGATGTTGATTATCTGAGAGGATATTGGGCGTCATACACAAATATATATTAACATTAACAAGGAACTCTTTCGGTCATCGGATCTGAATTAATTCACGATTGGACCTTATGAATGGCGGGGATGGGCTTGGCAGTCGGCGTGGGGCTCGGCGACGGCGAAGGGCTAGGGCTAGGCGACGGGCTCGGGCTCGGCGATGCGCTCGGGCTCGGGCTCGGGCTCGGGCTGGGCGACGGGTTCGGGCTCGGGCTGGGCGACGGGCTCGGGCTGGGCGACGGGCTCGGGCTCGGGCTCGGGGTCGGGCTGGGCGAGGGCGTCGCGATCGTTACGACCACGTTGGGCACAGGAGCCAATGCTGTGCAATCAACTGGTGTCGTCGGGGCGTCGCACGCGACGTCCACTGCGCCGCGTCGATCGCGATAATTATAACATGCATGTACAGCGCCAAAAGCAAAATCAATCATGATCAATCTCGGTGGACTAATTATAAACCCCAGCACCTCAATCTCAAAGCTAGAAGGCAACTCACCGCCCTCCATGTCGACGCGCCAAAGTGTGTCTTGGTTGACGCCGGAGGAAATCCTTCCACCCCAGAGATACGCCGAGGTCGTGCCAGAGAAATGGGCTGCGGCCCCTGCTACAGTTGTATTGAACACGTCTCCGTTGACGCACAGCTTTTGCCATTGGTTTGCCGCTGGGCAGTCTGCGAAGATTGAGAGAGTCTTCGCAACAAGCTTCCGAGGAAGGAGAGAATATATGTATATTATTATTCTAGAGACGCCGACGCATGCGCACGCGATTTGAAAACCCATGCGTCGGTCTGAGTAGTCCAGACCATCGGAACCTGTCCTCCAAGAACCACCTGCCGCAAAGCGAATGGTAGCGCTCTCAGAGATCTGGAGTGCGAGAATTGAGTCGGTTAGAAACCTCCCTTCGCGAACCCACACGGGGGTGGAGCCCACGTTCACTGTCCAGGACCTATTCATTCGAAAGTTTGGCCCGAGCTCGAGATTGAAAGTGTATAATTATAAGGAATTGCGCTGCAAAAAGCCTACTCACCAACCATTGACTCTTGTGGGCGGAATACCATAGCCCGAGTAGGTTGCATCTCCGACGAAAGTGATGGTCGGGGTGGCCGCGCTTAGGTCGATGTATCTATTATTTCATGAGATCCGTACGTATATATCCATCAGTACGCATATATAGAGTCTGGCATATCTGCGAGTTACGCATTTAACTTTGCGAATAGAAATTACCCGAATCTAGTGCCGGTGGAATCGGCAGTGCTCCACCCTCCAAACACATACCTGCCAGCGTCGGAATCGTAAACGCGCGGTACTAGTGCGTGCGCATAATAATTATAATATATATGTGCATGTAAAGTCGAATGTGCAGCTCGTACAATTTGCTTCCCAGCAGAGTGCACAAAGGCCCTTCTGCACGATTCGGGTCGCGGGATCCGTCGCTGATCAAAGTGGTCCAGGTGTTCGTGGCGAGATTGAAGCGGAGCAAATCTGCCGGAATGCGTACATACATCTGTTATAATTAAGTGCACGCAAAGCGCATCCCAGATGCCATGATGCTAGCGCTATTTATAATACCTACGGGTCCGGTTGGGGGGGGGGGGGGGGGGTGCACGTGGGGTGGGTGGGGTGGGGTGGGGGGGTGGGGCCACCGTACTCTCTTAAAAGCAATATTTGTAATTGAACTTGAGCTTATAATGATATATAAGACTCTGAGATTTAATTCAAAACGCTAACCATTCCGGGGGCCTGCACTTGTCAAGCCACCGTAAACGTATAGCGCGTTGCTGTAGTACACCTGCCGCAAGCGCAGCGCAGCCCCGGCACCACATGTTTACGCCTCAATGACTTGCAGCGCCGGGCATTTTGCATGCGCACCATGCAATGCCTAGCCCTTGAGGTTCCTGCACTGTTGATATCCGATGCTGTCACTTGTTCCAGATCTGCGCTTGATCGGAATTTATTAATTGTCATTTAATGACTTGCCGTGCGGGCTGATGATCATGATCAATTGCAACGCGCCGAATTTCGTAATGGTTCCACCACTGGCAGAATGGTCCGTCCCTGGTCCGACGGTCATGTTACGCACCCTGAGTCACAAACGCAGGCGCAAGCAAGTTATAAACTAAAGCTGAGCTCCATACCTCCAAAAGTGTACGCGTAGCGAGATCCGTCATAAGCGAGCCACGAATAGCCCTGTCCATGTACGCATGGTCAAATACAAAGCCTAAAGGTTCGAATTCATGAAGCTTAAGGTCTAGAGCAGTTTAACGTATATATATATATCGCGTAACGTTGACTCACCCGGTCCTCGATGCTAAGACCCGACGGGAAGTTGAGGAACTCCCAAGTGGGAGGGCCTACGGTAGTACACGTCATGATCAGCATTTGCAATTGCAAGCACAAGTACTAGTAATTGCAAGCGCACTCGTATCGAGACGAAGTCTCGAGTAGTTACCGGAAGCTGAATCATAGCGACCCTCGAACTTCCCGCCCTGTGCATATGCTGTCAAATTACACGAAACACCGTGGCGCTTGTCAGAACAGGCCGCGGGCATTCCTTCCGAAAGTTCTCCAGGCCAACGCACCACGAAGAGCACACTCGGAATGCCGCCCACATTCGCTCCAACGGCCTGTACATATGCGTGTGCGTGTTCGAATTCGAATGCAAAGTTCATATCACGGCATATATATATACATATTTATGTAGATACGTTTACGTAGACATACCTGCTGATAAATGTCCGCGCCGGCTGGCGGCGAGCCAGACACAGGCGGACTTTTCCGAAACGTGAGCTTTCCCGACGTGAAAGTCGCCGCATGGGCTTCGCGCGCGGCCAGAGAGAGCACTGCAAAGATGCAGATGGCTCTCAAGAGCAACCGGCAGCTACCTCGCCGACCGAATTCGAAGCTGCCCATATGCATCTTTGACCAGTGACGAAGTTGGGCGTCGACTCGCGGTCGGCGATAACTTGATGATAACTGAGCGGGGGCGCCACGGAGACGTACGCGTCCGACGTCGACGGTCGACACGTCTCAGAGTCTGGCAGCCGAGCTAGCGCTGCGGGCGCACCGACCTTAAGCTTCGGCGTGTGACTGCCCATTAATATTCCCGCCGAATTTCCCGGTAGCCTAGGGGCCATACTATGATAGCTGTAGGCTACCGGTATAGCCTATAGCCACTGTTAGCCAGGCCCATAGCCAGGGCCATAGCCTGGCCATAGGCCCCGCCGCCCCGGCCCTGGCAACTTGAAATGGCTGGCATATGCATACCGTGTAACACTTAATTAATGCGCCAGTAATTAATGCGTTTTTGGACCCCAACCCCTAGTATGGATATTAATGCGGTACCAAATTAATGCGTTTCGAAGCATTTTGGCTGCTGTAGGGGGTACATATAACGCAGTTTTCTTAGCGTTTCGATATTAATGCGGTCCCAAATTAATGCGTTTTGCCAGCAGAAAACGCATTAATTTGGGACCGCATTACTTAAGTGCGCGCATTACTTAAGTGTTACACGGTAGGCCGTTAGGGTACTACTATCATAGTATGGTAACTAGGGTTCAAGGGTTCAACGGTTGGCGTCGGTTGCGCATCATGCATATGGCACTGGCATGCCGTCAACTTGCCGACGACGTCCGACGGTCGACTCGGGTCACTCGGCGAGCTCGGCGACTTGCAGGCTGTTGCACTCAGTGACTGTTGTAGCTACCGTAGGGCACTTAAGTACCGCGGGCACTTAACTAACGCGGTACCAAATTAACGCGCCGAAAGTTTGTTAAAACGCGGTAATTTGGTTCCGCGGTAATTGACCGCTGAGAGGTCGCCCCGTACAGTACCCCCCAATATTACCGCCCCATACAAGCCTCAGTTTTTTAAAACGCGTTAATTTGGTACCGCGGTATTTTGCTCAGAGGAGGGCCATTTTTGAAACCGCGTTAATTAACGCCGCAGTAATTTAGTGCCCGACGGTACTCGCTTGCCGCAGTCACTGAGTCACTGATGCGGCAGAGGCCATGCGCACTGGAGAGCTAGAAATATTTAGTGGGCTGCATATTTGTAGTACTAAAAGTTTTTAGGCGATCTACCAAATATTTCCCGCCTGCTAAAGCCGAGAAATCTGAGGGGTAGTCCCATCTCCGCGATACAAAAGCCTTGTCAAGATCTAGATCTAGAGCTCGAGACTCACGATCAAGACTGACCTACTAAAGTTTTACCAGGTGCTAAAATGGCATTTTTGCAATTGGAAAAGTACCAATATTAATTATTTTCCTGTACTAATAAATTAACTAGTTCTACAGTACTACTCCGGTGAGTCCGATGACTCCGGTCCGCGCGCGCCGGCGGGGGCCCCCGCCGGCGCCGGCCAGGAGTCGGCAATGACTCGGCATACTATGATACCGGTTGGGTTCGAATTCAAAAAGGGCTCCCGGAGTCCGACTCAGCCTCCGAGGCTCTTAAGAGCCTAAGAATGTGGTACACGGCATACATTTTGCAGCATGCAGTTTTTTCACGAAGCCCATGCATATGGTACCCCATACTGCCGTGTAACACGGGGGGGCGCGCGGCGGGCCGGCGGCGGCCGCAGCCGCTGCGACCTGGGCCGCGTGCACGGCGGGGGCGGCGGGCGCGCGGCGCCCGCCTAGGCCTTGGGCCCTGTGGGCTTCGAATTCTTAGCTGATCATCATGGCATGGGGCCGGGGCCTATATATTGCAAGGGGGGGTCGGGGCCCGAAGGTCAGCCCCGTCCCGGCTGGGCCCGGGGCCCGGGCCCGCCGCGCGGATGACGGACAGATGGATGAATCAAATCTAGCGTCTTCGAATTCTTAGCTTGATCTAGCGACTTCTTATCTTCCTAGCTAGGCGGGGCGAGGGACGGGCCGGGGGGGCGGACCTGGGCGAGGAAGTAGGCGGCGAGCTGCCAGGCCGCCGGGCTGGCGGGGGCGAGGAGCGGAGGGGCGAGGGAGCTCGAGGGAGGGGGGCGGGGCGGGGCGTGGGGTACCCGGGGCGGCGGAGACGATGATGCGGAGGCGGGGCCCGCAGAGGGCGGGGGGCAGCCACGCGAGGCGCCGCGCCCCGGCCTCCGCCACGAGCTGCGGCAAGGCCGGAGCGAGTAAGACGCTGGGACGGCCAAGAAAGATGGAGACATGGAGAAGAGCCGTGGGACATTGGAGCGTATATATATAGCTATAACTTGTTGAACCACGAATCAAGCTAGAGGGCTTATAATTACTAGAAGGCTCGCCTGGTCGAGGGCGTCAGGGACGAGGACGAGGCGGCGGTCGAGGGCGGCGCAGGCGCCCGTGAGCCACCCCGCGAAGCGGCTCATCTGAGCCGCCTCCGACCCCTCCTGGCCCTGCCCCGCGCTCAAGGTGCGGAGCCGGGCGGGGCGGGGCGGGGCGCACGGGTTCGGGGGCGAAGTCGGGGGGGTCCACGGCTTCAAAGGCCCCGCAGATCTCCGCCGCCAGCCGCCTGCCGGGGGACGGGCAGGGTGGGTGGGTGGCATCGGGAGGTGGGGGGGGGGGGAGAAAGGGGCAAAGAGGGGGGCGGAGGGGTTGCGGGGCGGGGCGAGGCGGGGCGAGGCGGGGGGGGCGGAAGGGGGGGGGGGGGGCACTCGAGGAGGCCGGGTACGCGGGCGCCGGCCTGGGAGCCGCCGCAGCAGTGCTCGACGAGGACGTCCGCAGCGCACCCCGCCCGCCACCCCGCCGCCCAGTTCGCAAGCAGCGCTGCCCGCCCCAAAGTCAGCTCAGATGTGAGCGAGATCTGGAGAAGGATCACAAGCTCACCTGACTTTCCGGCGCCGGGGGGCCCCGAGACGGCGGCGATCCCCTCCGAGTCCGACGCCGCGTACCTGCCCCGAAAGAGGTAGAAGTAGTTAGCGCTAGCAGAATCGAAGTTAGAATCTCCTAGAAAAGGTCAAGTTAACAGAATTAAATTAGAATCTCTTGCTGCTCCGATCTCTCGGCTTCACGGACCGGTCGAGGGCCTCGAGGGCGGCCCGGGGCGGCACGTAGATGCGCCGCCGCGCCGCCGCGAACGCGCCGTGCGCCGCCCGCTCCTCCTCGAGCCAGTCCCGCCCCGCAGACTCCGGGAAGTCGCGTTCGATAAGCTGGAGAAGACGATTAAATTGAGCCGTCCTCTAGCTTTAGAAGAAAGAAGATTAAAAACGAGCCGTCCTCTAGCTGTTTTAACCTTAAGCTTTACCGCTCACCGAGGCGAGGTCGTCGTGGATCAGCTCGGCGAGGCGCGCGGGGCTGCCGTACTCCTCCCCGCAGACCCGCAGCCCGGCCCGCCGGATCTCGCCCTGGAGCGCCGCGAGGCGCTCCCGGGCGTAGGGGCCCTCCGGCTCCGAGCGGGCCGCGTCGGCCGCCACCATAGCCTGCGAGAGCAGTTAGCTAATCAAGAAACAACCAGTGAAGAAAGGTATGTTATAAAGAACCTCCCCGTAAAAGACCTTGAGAGGGCTTCGGAATGACCGTACTACGGTAAAAGAGTAATGGGCGTACCCTCAGTCGCTGCTAAAATTGCTCCCGCCTGTGCCTGCACTTGCAATTGACGCCGGGTGCGCACGCCAGAGACAGGAAGCTGCTTTGTGTGCGGCCGCGCAGCTGGTGCAGGCTCGTCGACGTCGTCGCTAATATTTGCGATTCCAGCCGAGCTCATCAGACCTTTCGATAATCGACGCCAGCACTCTAATTGCTCTCCCTGCGCACAATGAAATCCGACCCTTCTCTATGAGAAATATGACGTCCCCAAATTATGTCGGCATGATCATGAATTTAAATTTTCAGGCTTGTATGGGCCGGTAAATTGGGGGGGTAACACTAAGCACGCCCTACTATGACGCCCCCAAATTATGTCCTTTTTTTTGGTGAATTACCGGCCACAGTCTCTAGACACCAGCACTGCTGGGGCTGCCCAGGGCGAGTTTGGCGACATAATTTGGGGATGACATAATAAAGTGTGTACCTTAATATAGTGTTACACGGTACCCCGGTAAGACTGTCTTTCAGACCCCGAGGCTCTTTCTGCCTAGTAGTGGCAGACTGGCAGTGCCTACTAGACTAGTAGTAGTTTTAGTATGAAAAAGCAGTATTTCAACTTCGGCAAGTATAGTTGAATGACTCGAATCGTCCTCGAGCTCGCGTCGATTTCGCAGTGCCCGCCGAGTTCGCAGGCAGTGGCAGCCTGCAGGCTGCAGGCTGCAGGCCGGCGGGTTTGGCCCCGGCGGGCTGATCGAGCCCACTTTCTGCCTTCGATTCGTCGGCCAGCGAAGGTCCGATTGCTGTCAAGTTGCTTCTTGGCAAGTTCTTGCTCGCCAGGCTAGATGCTGCCTATAGCTACAGCTAGCAGCGGCTACTCGATGCCGTACTGCCGGCGGATCTCGGCCGCGTGCCCCGCGTCGCCCATCTTCTCCGCCGCCTGCGGAAGCGGCGGTCACGATCAGGGAGGGAAGGGGGGGGGGGGGGGGGGGGGGGGGCGCGCACGACGGCGAGCCAGTCGGCGGCATTCTGCGCGGCGGCGTGCCGGCTCCCCCCGGAGGCCTCCGCCGCCTCCAGGGCGCGCTGGAACGCCCCCGCCGCCTCCTGCACCCGCCCTGCGAGCGGAACAACTGAGAAGGGCCGAGAGAAAGAGGGGCGGGGTATAGGCTCTCGCCGGTCTCGAGGAGGCAGGCGCCGACGTTGGTGAGGGTCCCTGCGGTCGTCGGGTGCTGCGCCCCCAGCGCCGCCTCGTCCGCCCCCGCCGCCCGCTGCGCGCGAGACAGCTTAAGAGACGCGAAGTCGGACGGGATACGGGAATTCGGGAATTCCGGAATTTCCGCCCGGGGGGGGGGTACCTCGTAGAGGGGGAGGGCCTCGGCGTGCCGCTTGGCGCGCATGCGCATCGCCGCCAGCGACTTGAGCACCTGCCGCGACCTCAGATTCAGATGACTTCGAGCGGGAGGCGGGGCGGGGCGGGGCGGGGCGGGGCGGGCCTGGAGGGTGGCGGGGTCGCGGGGCCCCGCCCGCCCCTCGTGGATCGCCAGCGACCGCTGCGGCGAAAAGAGGCCCGATCGGTGGCGGGGCAGAAAGAGGCGGCACCGGAGCCAGCGCGTGGGAAAGGAAGGGGGGCCCGCGCCCGCTCCTCTTCCCCGCCCCCGGGCGGGGCGGGATCGGAGCCTTGCGCGGAGGGCGGGGCGGGGCGGGGCGGGGCGGGGCGGGGCGGGCGGGCGGGGGGGGGGGGGGGGGGGGGCGCACGGCGTAGTAGTCCCCTGCCTCGTCCAGCGCCCCCGCCTTCGACCTGCGCCCCCGCACCCGATCGCGAGTCGGGCCGGAGGGGATCGGGCCGGGCTTCTAGATCTAAAAATAGCTTCAATTATTCCACCGCGCCATTCCCCCCTTCCATCGCCTCTATCCACTTATCGCTTAATCTAAGGGTCTCCACCCTTATTCCACCGGGGGGGGCCGGGGGGGGGGGGGGGGTGGGGGGTGGGGGGCCGGGGGCCGCACGCGAGGTCTGCGAGGCGGTGGAGGTCGTCGACGAGGGCGGGGTGGCCCGGCCCCAGCGCCCCCTCCTTGATCCCCAGCGCCCGGAGAGATAGCTCCCGCGCCCGCCCCGCGTCCCCCGCCTGCCGCGGCAAATTCAGGCGGACTGTTTGTGGCGATTTGAATACCGCTAAACCAGAAAGCGAATTGCAAGCTTGGCGAATAGAATATAGCAAAGACAGCGAATAGATGCGTTTGAGCTTAAGAAGAAGAAGGAGAGGGGTCTAAAAGGGCACCTTGGCGTAGAGGGCGGCGAGGTTGGAGAGGAGGGTCGCCAGCTCGGGGCTCCCGGGGCCCAGCAGCCCCTCCGAGATCGCCAGGTCCCGCTGGGGCGGGGTCAGAGAGACTCAGAGGCCCTGAGGAGGCTGGGCGGAGGAGGCTCCCCGCACCTCGACGAGGGGTACGGCGCGCTGGAAGTCGCCCTTGGCGGCGTACAGGCCCGCCAGGTTGCTGCTCCAGAATCAAAAGGGGAGGACCGGAGAGGAGCGGGGGGGGGGGGGGGGGGGAGAGAGAGAGACCTGAGGGCGGCGCCGAAGTCGGGGTGGGCGGGCCCGAGGGCGGCCTCGAGGGCGGCGCAGGAGGCCTCGTAGAGCCGCTCCGCCTCGCCGAGGTCGCCGAGCTGCCGGTGCACCGACCCCAGCGCGTTCATCGCCTGCGCGTATACGTACATGGAAGGCAAGTTGGGTCGGATCAGAGGTCGGCGGCCGCAAAGCGAGTCCGGACCATGGCGGTCTCGAGGTGGCGGGGGCCCAGCGCCCGCTCCCGAACCTCCAGCACCCGCTGCCCCCGGGCCGGTCAGCGGAATTAAAGGATCCGGAGAGCGAGGGAGGGAGGCGGGCGGGGCCGGGGTGCCTGGTAGGACGCGAGGGCGCCGCGGAGATCCCCCCGCGCCCGCGCGACGCCGGCCATGTGGAAGAGCTGCGCCGGGCCTCCGTCAGCGCCCAAGCCCCAGCGCCCCCGGCCCTTGCAGCGCGAGCTGTCAAGGAGGCAGATGCGTTGCCGCTGAGCGAGGCTCGAGTTCTTTTAGCGAGCTCGGGTCCGGGCCGGGCGGGGCGCACGCAGGTGGCGGTGTCGGGGTGCTCCGGCCCCAACGCCTCCTCCCGGATCCCCAGCGCCCGCTGCGGACGAAGTTGAGACTGATCAGTTTAGGCTGTGGAGGCAAGGCCGGGGGGGCACGGACAGCGAGGAGCTCGTCGGCGCGGTCGAGCTGCGCCATGGCCGCGTGCAGCGCACCCAGGTTCGCCAGGCTCGTCGCCACCTGCGGGCAGGGCGCGCAGAGCTTCAGCTCGAGCCGGGTTCGAGCTCGGACGGATCGGGCGGGTCTCGCTCGCTCGCTCGCTCGCCTCGGGGTGGTTGGGCCCGCGGGCGCGCTCGTTGATGGCGAGGGCCCGCTCGAAGCACGCGCGCGCCCGCTCCGTCCGCCCCATCTGCGCCAAAGCGACCCTTTTGAGCCGAGAGGAGGCCAGCTTGGCTCAAGCCGTGCCCTCCTTGAGAGGCGGGGCGGGGCGGCAGGCCTTCTGGCAGGCGAGGGCGACGTTGTTGAGGACGGGGGCGAGGTGCGGGTGCATCGCCGGCAGCGCCCGCTCGCTGATCCCCAGCGCGCGCTGCGGGAGTATCCGATTAGATCGAATCGGGCGGGCGGGCGGGCGGGCGGGGGGGCGTGCCTCGTAGGCCTCGAGGGCGCGGGGGTACTGCCCGAGGGCCTGCAGGGCGAGTCCCTTGTTGTTGAGCACGGCCGCCAGCGCGGGGCTCGTCGGGCCCAGCGCCCGCTCGCTCGCCGCCTCCAGCTCCTGCCCGGGCGCTAAAATAAGCTAATTATAAGCTGAGCGCTCCTAAACTAACAATTAAAGGCGGGCTTCGTAGAGGCGGAGCGCCTCCTAAACTAAACAATTAAGCTGAGCTGAGCTCAGCTAAGCTAAGCTAAGCGCTCCTAAACTAAACGATTAAAGGCGGGCCTTGTAATTTAACTAAAAAATTAAAGGCGGGCCTGGTAGAGGCGGAGCGCCTCGGCGTAGTCGCCGGCGCGGTAGTGCACGCCGGCGATGGCCGTGAAGGCCCGCCGCCCGGGGCCCGACGCCGCCTCCCTGCCGCCCCGGCCGGCCCGCCCGCCCGGCATCAGAGCCGGCGAGGCTCCAGCTTCAGGCCGGCCAGAGGAGCTGGCTGGCAGGAGCTGCCGGGACGGGCGGGGCGGGACCGCGTCTGCCTCTCACCGGTACGCGAGGGCGGCGCGGTAGGCCTGCTTGGCCCTCTCGTACTCCGCCTGCTGCGCCCACAGCTCCCCCAGCTGCCCCCGCGCACGCCCCACTCAGCCCGGGCGGATTGGTGCGGGGCGGCGGCGCGGCACACGTCCGCGAAGGCGTCGGCGACGGGGATGAGCTCCGCGCGGCGCTCCCCGGCCGCCGCCACCTGCGGCGAGCTTGAACTGAATCCTGCGGGCGCCGCCCGCGCTAGGCCTAGGCCGGGCCGGGCCGGGCCCGGCCACTGGGCTCACGGACCTTCTCGGCGAGGCGGGCGCCGCGCTCGAGGAACTCCCCCGCCTCCCGGTAACGCCCTGTACCCCCCGCCGGGATGAGGGGGGGGGGGCGCAGGGGGCCGGGAAGAGGGCAGGGGCGGGGGCACCGAGGGTCTTGAGGGCCCGCCCCACGTCGCAGTAGGCCTGCGGGGGGGTTCCTGAGGGGCGCGGGCGGGCGGGGGTGCGGGCGGGGGTGTACGCGCCTGGGCGGTCTCGGCGTCGGTGCCGGAGAAGCGCGCGAGGGCCGCCGCGTAGCGCCCGCGCGCCCCCGCCGCCTCGCCCGTCGCCGCCCACCACCGCTGCAGCTCGTCCTGCCCGAGCGAGTGAGCGCGTCCCATCTCTTCCTCCCGCTCCTATTCGGAAGTGGGCGGACGCGGAAGGGCCCTGCGGAGAGGTGGCGCAGCGCCGGCAGCTCCGAGAGCAGCGCCGCCAGCTGCCCGCCCCGCCCCGCCCGCCGCTGAGCCCCGCGCTTGCATTGGAATCCGAGGCTCGGGGCACCTGGGCGAGGGCCTCTTTGTCGCCGAGGGCCGCCAGCTGGTGCCCCGCCTCGAACGTCCGCCGCCCCGACGCCGGCTGCGCGCCCCGCGCCCGCGGTGCCCGGAGGTCAGCCCCGTCCCCGGGCCCGCGGCGGGGCGGGGGGAGGGACGGGGGACGGGGGGGCGAGCCTGGGCGAGGAAGTAGGCGGCGAGCTGGCGGCGCCAGGGGCGGCCGTCCCCGTAGCCAAAGGCGCCCGCCGCCGCCTCCGCCGCGCTCGCGTGCGCGAACGCGTAGAGGCCCCCTGCGCGCGATGCGACAGCCTCGTCAGAGCGAACGAGAGCGAACAAACTGGACGCTGTGGCGAGCGCGAGGCGGGCGCGCACCGCGGTTGAGGAGGGCGGAGTAGTCGAGGGCGGCGCCCAGGAACTCGCTCCACGCCAGCTGCGAGACGGCCTCGCCCCCGGTCCCGCCCTCTGCCGAGCGCGGAGCTGAGCCGAGAGGGCGAGGGCCGGGCCGAGGCTGCAGCCCGAAAGGGCGGACCGGGGCCGGGGCCGGAGCCCTGGACGCCGGCAAGGGCGGCCATCTCGCTCTCGGCGAGGCCGTCGCGGGCGGCCAGCAGGCGGCACGCCGTCCCCGCCACCAGGCCCTCCCCGTACAGCCCGCACCTGAAAAGAGGGGGAGGGTCGGGCCCTGGGTAGGGGCGAGCGGGAGAGGAAATGGGCACCAGCGGCGGAGGACGGCGGCGTAGAGCTCCCGAGCGTTCCCGCAGCTGAAGGCCGGGAGGCTCAGACAGAAGGAACAGAGGGGCGGGGGAGGAAGGGGGGGCGGGGGGCGCCCGTGGAGCTAGATAGATTGAAATTAGAGATCATTTTCATTAATATTGAACGAGACGGGCTCGAGGGGGGGACGGGCGCGCCTGAGGAGCTCGCCGACGCGCTGCTCGAGGACGGCGTGCACCGCGCTGCCCTTCAGCTCCTCCAGCAGTACCCCCAGGAAGAGCTGGGGGGGGGAGGGGAGGGGAATAAGAATAAGGGAGAAAGGGGGGGGGCGGGCGGGGGCCGCACGGGGCTGGCGGTCTGCGGCGCCCCGCAGACGCGCGCCTCGAGCCCCGGGGCCAGCGTCTTGCCCGCCACCGCCAGGTCCGCCTGCCCGGGGGCCAGACCCGATCAGATCAGATCTGATCTGATCTGATCAGATCTGAGGGGGACGGACCTGGAGGACGGCGGAGCGCATCGCCGGCGTCAGCTCCGGGACCGCCACCTGCAGCGCGGGCGCTGGCGGGTGAGAGGGGCGCGGGGGAGGCGGGCGCGGGGGAGAGGAGAACGGAGGCACCTCGGTGTGGGGCATAGCCCGGGCGCTCTCCAGCGCCTCCCCTGCGAGGCGGCGCGGGCGGGCGGGCGATGAGAAAAGAGGACGGGGCGGGGCGGGGCGGGGCGGGGCGGGGCGGGGCGGGGGGTACCCGGGGCGGCGGAGACGACGATGCGGAGGCGGGGCCCGCAGAGGGCGGGGGGCAGCCACGCGAGGCGCTGCGCCCCGGCCCCCCCCACGAGCTGCCGCAAGGCAGGAGCGCTTAAGACTCTGGACGACCAAGAAAGATAGAGCGGCTGGGGCTCGCCTGGTCGAGGGCGTCGAGGACGAGGACGAGGCGGCGGTCGAGGGCGGCGCAGGCGCCCGTGAGCCACCCCGCGAAGCGGCTCGCCAGCGCCGCCTCCGACCCCTCCTGGCCCTGCACAGCAGTTCAGAGACGGAGCGCGGGGCGGGGCGGGGCGGGGCGCACGGGTTCGGGGGCGAAGGAGGGGGTCCACGGCGTCGAAGGCCCCGCAGACCTCCGCCGCCAGCCGCCTGCGGGGGACGGGCAGGGTGGGTGGCGAAGGTGGGTGGACGGGGCGGAGGGAGGGTGGGGGATGGGGGGAGGGGGGGGGAGGGAGGGGGGATGAGGGAAGTGGGGCGAGGAGTGGGGTGTAGAAGGGGTGCGGAGGGAGGGGAGGGTGTCGGAGGGGGAGGAGGAGGCGCTGGGGGAGGGGGGAGGGGGGGCGGAGGGGTAAGAGAGGGAGAGTCAAAGAGGTGGACGGAGGGCTGCGGGGCGGGGCGGGGCGGGGCGGGGCGGGGTGGGTGGGGGTGGGGGGGGGTAGGGGGGGCACTCGAGGAGGCCGGGTACGCGGGCGCCGGCCTGGGAACCGCCGCAGTAGTGCTCGACGACCACGTCCGCAGCGTGCGCCGCCCGCCACCCCGCCGCCCAGTTCGCCAGCAGCGCTGTCCGCCCGCGCTCGGTCAGTTCCAAGCGATGAGATCTTATGTTATGCCATGAGCTCACCTGACTTTCCAGCGCCGGGGGGCCCCGAGACGGCGGCGATCCCCTCCGAGTCCGAGCCCGCGTACCTGTCCCAGATAAGGTATAAGAAGTTAGCCGCAGAATCGAAGTAAGATTATCTTGCTGTTTCGGACCGGTCGAGGGCCTCGAGGGCGGCCCGTTGCGGCACGTAGATGCGCTGCCGCGCCGCCGCGAACGCGCCGTGCGCCGCCCGCTCCTCCTCGAGCCAGTCCCGCCCCGCAGACTCCGGGAAGTCCCGCTCGATGAGCTGAGGAGAGAACAAAGGAGAAAGAAGATTAAAAACGAGCCGTCCTCTAGCTGTTTTAACCTTAAGCTTTACCGCTCACCGAGGCGAGGTCGTCGTGGACCAGCTCGGCGAGGCGCGCCGGGCTCCCGTACTCCTCCCCGCAGACCCGCAGCCCGGCCCGCCGGATCTCGCCCTTGAGCGCCGCGAGGCGCTCCCGGGCGTAGGGGCCCTCCGGCTCCGAGCGCGCCGCGTCGGCCGCGACCATAGCCTGCGAGAGCAGTTAGCTAATCAAGAAACAACCAGTGAAGAAAGGTATGTTAAAAAAAACCTGGGAGGCGTAGTAGAAGAGGGCGTTCTCGCGCTGCGCCGGCGCGTCCCGGAGCGCCCCCGCCACGATCTCCAGCTGCGAAGGTAAGACTTCAGCTTTGGAAGATAGATAGATAGAACAGACGAGAGGGGCGCGCGCGCCTCGGTGACGGAGCGCTGGCGGAGGGGCCCGACGAAGGGGTACTCGGCCTGCGCGAGGTCCAGCGTCCGCTCGAGGAGCTCGTCCCGCCCGGCCCCGGGCGCCGCGTGCCACCCGTAGCGGCCCTGCGGAGGAGGAGAAGTTAGGCGAAGTGCGAACGAAGTCTTCAGAGGGGGGGGGGGGACGGGCCTTCAGAAAGGCGACGAAGTACTTGGAGCGGTCGACCTCGCGGAGGCAGAGGAGGGCGACCCTACCCCCCTGCACCGCCTCGTCCGAGATTCCCCTGCCCCGCGCGCCCCAGATCAAATTCGATTTGGGACTCGAATTTCTCGGGCGCGGGGGGCGCGGGGGCGCGGGCGCGCCAGCGGAGGTCGAGGGGTACGAAGAAGAGGCCACGGGAGGAGCAGAGGCGGCGCAGGCGCGGCACCGCCGACTTGAAGATGTGGTCCCGCTGCGAGGGCGCGCGAGCGGCCGCACGGCGATCGGGCCGGGCCGCGCGAGGGTGGGGTCGGGTCCTCGCGCCGGCCGCACTCACCTCCTCCTGCATGTCTCTGAAGGTCGACGACAGGAAGACCTGCCGGCCCGCGGCGCGTCGGCGGCGGGCGCGACGGCGCGCGGTGCAGGCGGCGCCGGCCGCGGGCCGGGCCGGGCGCTCTAGATCGAGGTCTAGGACTCCGCGCGCGGACGAAGCGCTGCGTGGGGTCGCACGCGGATGGTGCGGTTGTCGAGGTTGAGGTTGGCGGCCGCCGGGCGAGCGGCGGCTGCGGCGGGCCGCGGAAGGGCCTGGTCTCCGAGTCGCACATCGACCTGGCTCGGTGTGGCCAGCGTTGGGGGTTCCAGGCGTACACCATGCACGATGCGCGATCCTGCGGTCGCGCCGATCGGCGCGGGGGCCGCAGCCGGTCCAGGAGGCGCCGCGGCGCGGTGTTGGCCATGGACGACAGCGGCCGCGGCCGGCGCGTGGGCAGCTGAGGAGGGCGCGGCTGGAGCTGGCGGCATCTGAGCGCCGACCGGAGCAGGAAGGACGTATTCGCGGGCCTGCACGGGGCCCTCCGCTGGCTTCGCCGAACAGCAACCCATCGCGGAGAGCGAAACCCGCTCTTCAGTAAGGCGCAGGTTGACCGAGAGATCGCAGCTGCGGCGCTGGAGTCGGTCTCTCGGAAGCTGAGCTGGTTCCGAGCGTTTTCCTGCGACTGTAGCCCCCCCCCTCCCTCCCCCCAGCCCCGCCTTTCCTGTAGCCCCCGGACGGCACTTACAGAGCAGCCAGCAGGTCAGCCGGGCATCTCCCGCAGCTCCAAGCGCGGATTTGTGGCGAAACAGCTCCTTGCCTAGCTTTAGAAGCGTTTTAGTCAGGCGGAGTGCTGGTTGGTGGACGCCCGCCGAGGAGACCCCGCCCGCAGCAGACGCGGCCATGGATCTCGGGGCCTATTTGAACTGGCTGTCCTCCACGGAAGGCGAAGCGGCGGGGAAGACGTCGCCAACCGCATCGCCGCCGTCGTCGCCCCGCGCCCGCTCTGTTTCGCCCTCGAGCTCGGGTCCAGGCCACGACCGGGTACTGAGCACCGTGAGGCATAAGCCGATCGAGCTGCCGCCGCCCGGTTACCAGCAGAAGCATGCGGCGGCGAAGGCGGCCCGCCACGCAGCGCACGCCAAGGGCCACGCGCACAAGACGAGCGACACGGTGCTCGCGGCGATGATGAAGCGATACGAGGCACGCGAGAAGATGACGAAGGTGCCGCCGGACCGCCGGGGGCGAATCGAACCCCGAGCCGCGCGAGGCTGACCCACGCGGCCCGCGGCAGGCGCTGCACGCGGCGCAGGCGGCGGTGGAGAGCAAGGGGAAGGCGGGGTTGGACGCCGCCGTGCAGAAGGTGGACGAGGCGGTGTGCGGGCGGGCCGCGAAGGCGGCCGGCAAGTCGGGCGCCAAGGCCAAGCCCGTCGTCGTCAAGGTCGCCACCGCCTGCGACGGCCTCCACCTCGTGCGTCAGATCAAATTCGCTTTTGAATTCGAATTCGATCCGATCCGGTCCGGCGGGCGCAGGCGCAGGATACGAAGTCCGTCGCGGCGGTCGGCGTGGCGCTGGAGGGCATCCGGTCCCTGCTGGGCATCCCCGCCCGGCAGGTCCACTCGGCCGAGAAGGACGCGCACCGGGCAATGCACGCGCAGAAGACCGCCGAGGCGCGCGCCACCGCCGAGGCCAACATCCAGCTGGTCGGCCTGCCGCTCCCTCCCTTCGAATTCGATCCATGACCGGGCGGCTCGGGGCGGGGCAGGACGTGGCGGCGATGCGGGCGGCCGGGGGCAAGGGCGCCGCGGCCGAGCAGGCGATGCACGCCCTCCGCGCGCACCTCGTGGAGAAGGCGGCGCTCTCCGGCCCCGCCGCCTTCGCGCGGGGCAAGGCCGCCCCCCCGGCCGAGCAGAAGGCCGCCCGGGCGGCACTGAAGGCCGCCGTCGCGGGCCACGATCTCCCCGGCGTCGAGCGCGCGCTGGACGCTATGCGGGTACGCCTTTTTCGATCTTTTGGGAGAGGCGAAGGCCGACCGGGCGGCAGGTCTCGCTGGGACTCGAGCCCGAGCACCCGACGGGCTCCTCCTCCTCCCCCTCCTCGTCGGCCCCCGCCAAGGGCGCCGCCGCCCACGTCCCGGCCTCCTTCTCCTCCTCCACGCCCTCCCCCGCCAGCACCGCCCCCCCGCCCGCCAAGCCGGCCGGCGCCGCCGTCTCCGCCGCCCCGAAGGCCGTTTCCGTCGTCGTCCAGGCGCCGGCTTCCGCTCCGGCCCCGGCGGCGCCTGCCAAGGCCGCCGTTCCGGCCACCGCCCCGGCCGCCGCCCCGTCCCCCTCCTCCTCGGGGACGGTGGTCTTCCTGGTGCGGCACGAGGGCCCCGCCTCGGGCCCTGCGGCGCCGCCGGCGCCTGCTCCGGCGGGCAAGGTCAGCGTCTCGAAGGTCGACCCGTCGCCCTCGACGACGTACCGATTCGCGATCGACAACACCGCCGAGGCCGCCGACGAGCTGGAGGCGGGGGGCGGCGGGGCGCAGGAGGACGGCGGAGACGCCCTCGCCCAGCCCCCCGACGACGGCGGGGGGTACGGGGCCCTCGCCTCGGGGCCCGCCTCCCTCGCCTGGCACTGGGAGGACGCCGAGGCGCCCTCCTGCTCCTGGTAGACGTAGACCTCTGCCTTTGAATTTCATGGCGGATAGACGTCGACCTTGGAGCTCTTCCTTTAAATTTCACGGCGGACCGAGGCTCGAAAAATATCGAAGCTAAAGCTCGGGCAAGGGGCGGCACCACGCCGCGCCAGCTTCACCGTCGACGTCGCCATCGGCCGCGGGCGTGCGCGTCTCTGAGATCTTCCAGAAGGGCCGCTTGTAGCATGACAGCAGACGTTAACGGCACATGCATGTGGCACCGGCGAACAGCGCCGGCGCCCGCGCCGGCTCCGGCGGTGCACGTGAGCGCGGTGACCAAGCCGCTGAAATCTTGAAGCGGCCCGGCGGGGGCGCAAGCCGCTACACGGTTGAAGCGGGGGCGCAAGCCGCTGAAATCTTGTACCCGTACAGAAGCCGCACTTCGTGCTGTTGGGCGGCCCAGGGCTGTGGCGGCTTGCGGCTGCCGCGCCATGTTCAAATCCTTCAGCTTTGGCAAGTCGTCGGCCAAGGAGAAGGAGGCCGAGGCCCAGCGCGCCCTCAAAGCTCAGCGAAAGCTCGTTGCCAACGACCTGCACCAGGATGGCGAGCAACCAAGCCCCGCCGCACTTGCGCCGCCGCCCCCCAGCTGGCGCTCTGTTGACCGGGCGCGGCTGCGCAGAGCCGCCAGGGCTGGAAGATCTCCTCGAGGATGCGCTCCTCGAGGCGACGCCGGAGTCCCCCATGGGCATCATTCAGACGCTGGAGGTGCGCGGGGCGCTATGCTTCTTCTGCTGCTCGCCGTTGAGCGCTCCCGCCCGCAGGTCGCCACCCAGCACGACGAGCGCCAGACGCTGGAGCTGTTCTCCACAGTAATTCACAACTCCAGCGTGCTGAGGCCGCCGCCCGGGACGAAGGACGTGCAGCCGGGGACCCGCCCGGACTCGGAGCGCATCATCGTCGTAAGCCGCCTCACGCTCGGGTCGCCGCGCCGCCTTCTGAGCGCGCGAGCAGGCCTTCCGGGAGGTGCTGCACGGGTTCATGACGGAGGAGCAGCCGGATGTGGATCTGGACCACCCGGGCCCCGTCTTCAACCGCGTGATGGAGATCTTCCGCGCCGCGCTGCAGCAGGAGGAGGCACACCTGCAGCGCATCGGCCTCGAGGACGTCGAGCTGCTCCGCGAGGAGAGCGAGGAGCGCGACGTGCGCACCGCGCCCCCCGCCGCGCCCCCGCCCCCGCCGCCGCCGCCTGACGCCGCGGCGCGGCGCGGCACGGCAGAGCGTCGGCGCGCACGACGAGAACTTCGATCAGTCCAGCGCGTTCTTTCTGCACCGCGCCGTGCGCCTCCTTGCCTCCCTCCCCCCCTTTCCGCCGCGCGGGGCGCGGGCGCGGGCCGAGGCGGGCGGGCGGCGGGGCGCGGCGCAGGTCTGGTTCAACGACGAGCGGGCGCTGGGCGAGATCCTGTTCAACCCGGAGCCCGACCGCCCGCCCAACGTCAACGAGTACGACCTCCGCGGGAACACGGTCCGCGGCGCCCGCCCCACCGCCCCGCCCCGCCCCGCCCCGCCCCGCCCCGCCCCGCCCCGCCCCGCCCCGCCTGTCCGACCGGTCTCGCCGGCCCGCAGCCCCTTCACCTTGCTGTGCGCCTCGGCAACGCGGCGGCCGTGCGGCTCCTGATCGACCACGGTGCGCCCCCGCCCCCCTCCCCATTCCGCGCCCCCGCGCCCGCGCCAAGTACGACGACGCTGACGCTGCGCCTCGCCCGGCGGCGCGCAGGGGCGGACCCGAAGAAGAAGAACGCGCACGGGTGGACGGTTCTGGACGAGGCCGTAGCCACGGGCGACCAGGTGCGCCTAGATCGCTCGATACGCGTTAGCGGTACGCGTCGTTCAACGCGCGCTCGCTCGCCCCAGGACGTGGTCACGGCGGTCTACGTCGGCATGCAGCGGGCGGCGTGGCAGAAGTGGTGCGAGCGGAAGGAGTACATCATGGCGGCGCTCGAGAAGCTCCCGGACTTCTACATGGAGCTCAAGTGGGAGTTCGAGTCGGGCTTCATGCCCTTCGTCAACGCCATGGCGCCCTCCGACGTCTACCGCATCTGGAAGAAGCGTAGCAGCGTCCGCATCGACACGACCCTCGTCGGCTTCGACAACTTCAAGGCCGTCCGCGGCTCGCTCTCGATCCTGTTCATGGGCTCCAACTCGGACTGCCCCGGGGACGTCTTCATTGTGGACCGCGAGGAGCGGACGATCCTGGACGCCCTCCAGAAGCTGCGGGACCCGTCCCCGGACGAGGTCGTCGACGAGGTCGAGGCGATCATGCGGGCGGATTTGATGCAGGGCCGCCTCAACGCCAAGGACCTCGCCTTCGAGCCGGCCAAGACGCTGCTGGGCAACCCGAAGGTGGAGGCCGTCGGCCGCTGGCGCAACACGCGCGTCTACGAGGCGGGCGGGACGTTCACGGTCAAGATCCTGCGCCGCAAGGTCGACGTCAAGTGGCTCGACGCCAAGCGCAAGGCCGAGGAGGCGGAGCGGAAGCGGAGGGACATGGAGATCCTGAAGGAGAACGAGCGGCGCGACCGGATGCTCCGGGGCATGCCCCCGCTCGAGGAGAACGAGCAGGCGATCGGCTCGACCAAGTGGAAGCGGTACCCCTTCAAGAAGAACGAGGAGCCGGCGGAGACGGACATCGCGACGCGCAAGGCGGCCGCCGACGCCCTCCGCCGCCGCAAGGCCCTCGAGGCCGTCGAGAAGCGCCGCGCCGCAGTGCGTCGTCGTACCCCCCCTCGTCTTTTATCCCCCGCCCGAGCCCGAGCCTCGCAGGCGGCGGCGCGGACGACGACGGCGGGGGGGGTACCCTTCGCTGGCCCCACGAGGGAGTCGCAGGCGGCGGCGGCGTCCTCCTCCCCCCGGGGCGCGGGCGTATCCCTCCGCAACATGTTCCCCGGGGCCAACTCGCACAGCAAGCCGGCGGCGGGGCCCTCGGGGGCGGGGGCGGGGGCGGCCGGGCCGAGCCGTGCGGCTGCGCTCTTCGGCGGGCTCCTCAGGCGCAAGCACGTGGCGGCCAGGCACCTGCGGATCCAGCCGCCGGACTTGCCGGCCTACGAGGACTACTTCGACCCGGTCAAGGCCGCCGAGGCGACCGAGGCCATCCGCAAGACCAAGTGCGTCGTCTAGCTGTCTACGCGGATCCGACTGAGCAATCTAATCTAAGCTGATCTAGCTATCCAAACTAATCCAATCTAACTGAGCAATCTAATGTAGACTGATCTCTAACGTTTTCCTCTAGGGAGAAAGACAGCACGACGACGACCAAGTCGATCTTCAAGTTCGCGAAGGCGGCGGCGCGGCAGCCGAAGCTCAAGGACGGTACCCCCGACGTCGTCCGCAAGACCGAGTTCAGGAGGAAGGCGCGCTATCCCCCCCCCCCCCTCCCCCGCTCCCCCCCTCCCCCCTCCCCCCCCCCCCCCCCCCCCCCCCCCCCCCCCCCTTCTCCGCACATTTTCTTCCCTCCTCTCCTCGCGCCCTGCCCCACCCCGCCCCGAGCTCGGCCGCTTCGCTCGACCCCCCTCCGCCCTTTCTTCCCTTCACGCTCCCCTACCCTCCCCCTCCACTTCCCACCCCGCCCCCACGCCCCGCTCCGCTTACCCTTCCCGCTCTGATCAACGTCCCCGCAGGTCAAGGCGACGGTCTGGCTCTCGGAGGAGTTCGACATCTCCGTACCGGACATCGTGCGCTCTGTACCCCCGGCCCCTGCCCCCCCCTTCCCGCTTTAGATGCCCCGAACATCCCCCTCCCTTTTCCTCCCCGCCCCGCCCTAAGACGCTGCGCGTCAGATCCCGGTGATCGACATCATCGCGTCGACGGCGCCGAACAAGTACATGGGGAAGCTGAAGGACCTCATGGCCCTCAAGTTCCCCGAGGGCCTCTTCCCCGTCCGCATCTCCGTACCCCTCATGCTCTCCGTCAGCGGTGAGCTAGCCGTCGTCTCCGGCCTCGCCGATCCACCCGCCCGCCGGCTACTGACTCGCTGTACCCCAGCGACGATCACGTTCCAGCGGTTCGAGCGCGTCTCGAACATCGCGGACGAGGTCTTCCTCGTACCCCCCGACTACCGCGCCCGCGTGCCGGGCTCGGCCGAGGACCAGATGCTCCAGCACCTCAAGACGCTGCAGACCAAGACGGAGGGCCAGCAGGCCGTCGGCAAGGGCTTCGACTGGATGCACCGCTGAGGGCCCGGCCCGGCCCCCGCGCTCAACCCCTATCCCGCTCCCACCCTTTTCTCCCTCTACCCCTGTACAGTTTGCGCCCCGCCCTCTCGCCCTCTCCAATTTCAAGAACCAGCCCAGTGCAGCAGCGCCAGCTCCGCGAAGCGACGGGAAGGGAATGGGATAACCGACAAGATCCTGGCGGGAGGGCCGGAGGCCGGCTAGCGCTAGCTAGTGGAATCCGCTGGCAAGGCGCTCTCGGACCTCGCGCCAGTTGGCGACGCGCCGCACGCCCGGCGGCTCGGACTCGCCCGGGGCGCACTTGCCCCACATGTACCGCCCCTCCCAGTCGAAGAGGAGCACCTGGCGGCCCGGGCGGGTTCGGCTCGACTCGGATCAAATTCGATCCGGGGCGCGGGACGGCGGACCTCGATCCCGTGCGCGGCGCACTGCTTGGCGTAGACGAGCGAGTCGTCGATGAGGAGGCGGGCCCCGACGTCCCCGCACATGTCCGGCTTCGAGCGCTTGGCGCCCGTCAGCCCGTAGTGGTTCCCGAACAGAATGCCCTGCAGGGACCCAGGCCTCAGCGCGGGCGCAAGGAGGAGACGGACGGAGCGGGCGCCGCGCCTTGAAGATGCCCGCGTAGTGCCGGGCGAGCCACTGCGCGTCGGGGCGGACGAATCAATTCGCAGCGGAGCGCGGGGACGGGGGCGCGCGCGGGGCGGCGTCTCACCTCCTTGGTGATCTGCTCGATTGCGCTCTGGCGGGATGTGATGACGACAAAGTCATAGCGGTCCCTAAACTCCTCCAGCACGTCGTGCGCCCCGGGCACCAGCGCTGCGCCCGCGGCCGCGGCCGGCCGCGCGCCTGGTCATCGCGCGCCGCGACCGCTAGCTGTAGGCTGCGTGCGGCACGCGAGCGCACGGATGTCCTGGAAGTACTTGCTCTCGAAGAAGGCGTGCACCTTCTCCGTGGCCTCGTCGTTCGTGCCGCCCCAGACCTCGCAGAACGTGTACGAGTGAAAGTCCTGCAGCTTGAGCTGCGTGTTGTAGGTCGCGTTGTGGAACTCGACGAGGGGCACGACGAACTGCCCGAGCACTGCGCGGAGCTCGAGGCTGTGAGCGCGGCGCTGGGCGGTACACTAACCATGGCCGCGAGCGCTTCGTATGCACGCTGCAGCTGGGCGAGCTAGCGGCCGCGCGCGGCATCACGCCGGGGCGCAGCGATCAACCTCATAAGGCGCTGGAGAGCCCTCGCGCACCTTCGTCGAGATCCACGGCGATGACCGGTTTGCTGAAGTGGGCGCCGGGCCCGAGCAGCGGCGGCGCTCCCGGAACCTCCACGCCATGATCAGCAGGCGTCGGGGCCATCTGCGACGTCGACGTCGACGCAGTCCGATAGCCTTCCAAACTGGGTACGCAATATCGGCCTGCCAGACTGTCATGTACAGGTCGAGATGACTCGGCGATCGGCAGTTAAAAAGCAGTGATCGGCACTAAGCCATCAGCAGTGAGTCGGTTGTGAAGCTGCTAGTTCTGCGCAGGCGCCGGCTTAGTTCTGACGCGTACGGCGCCGGCTTAGTTCAGCACGATCATGATCGGTTCAGCATCATGATCATGATCAGTCATCATAGCCTAGTAGCATGCATGCGATAAGCTGATTTCGGAACTTCGGAAGCGAACTCCGCCGCGGCGCCGGCGCGCGCGCGGTGCCGCGATCATGACAGATGCACGCGGCCGCAGCCATAATCATTCGGAGGAGAGTACAAGTACAGCTGTATGGCCGCCGGAGATCTTTGAGCCCGGCGAAGTGGCGAAGGCAGAGAGGGATGAGCTCACCTGCGTTATTTGCCATCAAGTCATGCGTGAGCCGGTGTGTTCGTATACGAGAGCGAGATTCTATATAGCTATCGTAGTATGATCCCATGGATGAACGCGCTCTAATCGAAAGAGATCGGACGCATTCGCAGATGCTCCTTGGTTGTTCGAATCAGCATGCGTTGTGCACGACATGCGCGGAACGGCTCGCGAGAGAGGCGGGCTACCCGTTCCAGTACGACTACATGAGGGCGCAGCTCAAGTGCCCGGTCGATCGGGAGGTGGTCGACTATGAAGCGTTCGTCTCAGCGGCGTTTATCGTTCGCCGTGTAAACGACCTGAGAGTGCAGTACGTCGACGTCTCCAGGCTCCACTATCCGCCCGCGGCCGGCCCCGGCCTGGACGCCTACTGATCGCGAAGCTTGCGCACGCGCGGTCGCAGCTGCGAATTCAAAAGCAGGTGCTGCTCGTGGACGGGCGACCTGGCCGCTTTCAGGTCGCACGTCGCCGGCTGCTCTGCTGGGCGGGGGCGCTGCTCCGAGCTCGCGCGCCTTAACGTGCGCCCGGGCCCGGCCCCCTAAGTCTATATATATCGATATCGATTCTGCTGCTGCCGCTTGTAATATTCAATGATTTAATTGAGCTCATTAACACTGCCGCATGGCTGCAGGCACACGTGGCCGCTTGCAATTGCCCGCGGGTGAAGCGGCCATGCCCCAACGCCCAGCTCGGCTGCACGAAGATGATCGACTCTAGATCTACACATCGCGAAGCGCTAGCCCACCTACGTGAGCATTATTATCATGTTCTCATGGCACGGCACTGCGGCACGGCACGTTCTCATGATCAGATTACTGCAGACTCATGCCTGAAGGAGTTAGCTCAACGGCTGCTGAGCGAGAACGGTAACTATTTATGTACACTCTATATATATTGATAGCTTTGGCTATAGCTATAGCTACAGATCTGGGCACATGATACGTATGTGTACATCGGGCTGGAGCTCGAGCTATTCTTATATTTTACGTTAATTAATTATAACTTCCTATTTCAGAGAAACTTCGAGGGGAGCTGGAGACACAGGGCAAATCGCATCAAGCCGCGAATGCACTTTCACGAACTGCGTTCATCAAGGAAGAGCAAGCGCGCAAGGGGCACGCACAGGCTGAAGATGCTCTGAGGCGTCAAGTGGCGGAGGTTCCTTTACATTGTCTTCCGTCCCATGCGTTGCGCACACGTCTTACGCCCCTCGCCGGACAGGCGGCTGCGAAAAACGCTGACGCAGAGCGCCGACTTGAAGAGGTGACTACAGACCGTGCTATATAGCTACCACACGCCGCGGCGCCGCCGCGGCACTGCCAGGTGCACGTGCCGCCGGGAGCCGATCTCCGACTCCCTTCTCTTCGTGCGGCAGGCGTCCAAGAAGGAGGCGGACCTGGAGAAACGACTCGCCGAGGTGTCTTGCAAATCGCTTTTTATAGCTTATTATAATTCCGTCCCGCGCTGCCACGTGCAGTCGGGCATCCTGCGCCGTGCATGCACAATCGCCAGCCGACAAGTGGCGCAGAAAAACGACGAAGCGAAGCGCCGATCGGAAGAGGTGCCTGTGCATGTGTTTCATGATCCATTCACATTAATTTAACATTGATTTTATATTCCGCGCTCCCGCGCGCCCGGGGCAACGGGGCACCGGGGAGCCGGCGGGCGCCGGTGAGCACCTGTTCCTGATCACGACTCCTTCATCTTTGTGCGGCAGGCGTCCAAGAAGGAGGCGGACTTCGGGAAACGACTCGCCGAGGTGCCGGGATTTTTGAGTTGTATTATATTCTGCCCAGCGCTGCCATCGACATCATAGCATATGCAGTCGCGCACATCGCGCGCATTCGTGTCATTGCAATTGATATTTGCGCTCGCCTCGCTCGACAGGCGTTGGAGAAAAGAGCGGACGCAGAGCGCCAACTCGTAGAGGTGCACGTGATCATGAACGCCAGGCTGTGCTCAGAATTTACGATCAGCCCCGTGCTACCACACGAGCACGCCGCGGCATTATCGGCCGCGGATGCTGCGGAGCACCGGTTCCTGACCTCAATTACTGTGTGCGGCAGGCATCAAAGAGAGAATCAGACCTAAAGAAACGTCTCGCGGATCCGGAGGTGCTTGCAATTGCACTTCAGTTTTACATTGGCATTTTAAGATGAGATATTCTGATTAGAGATCCACCCCGCCGGCTCTCAGCTCCTTGTTATTTGCGCTACAGGGATCGAAAAATGAGGCAGACTTGAAGAAACGATTCGCGGAGGTGCCTGAATTTCGGTTTTCCCCCTCGCTTACATGCGAACGCGCAGTCGCCTTGCGAATTGCAATTGATGCTTGCGCTCCTCACCTGCAGGCGGCGGAGAAAATGGCGGAACTAGACCGCAGACTGGTAGCTATATATAGATTTGCCTTTAATTAAATTGAAGGGTCACACGTGCACGCTATGGAGTGCCACCAGTTCCTCACCGATATATATTCCTTCATGCGGCAGCTGCAGGCGTCCAGAAAGAGGGCAGACCTGAACAGCCGACTCTCCGAGGTGCCTTGCTTTAATTCTAATCTCTATTCCGCCCCGCACCGCCATGCATATGTGCAGTCGGGCATCCTGCGCCTTTCAATTTGAGCTGACTTTCGAATTCTTATTTTGTGCAGAATTCGAAGAACGCCGAAGCAGAGCGCCAATCGGAAGAGGTGCCTTCATATATGTGTTTGACGATTCATTGACTTTTATATTAATATATTCCACGCTACCGCGCGCCGCGGCGCTCCTTCATCTTTGTGCGGCAGGTGTCCGAGAAGGAGGTGCCCGGATTTTGAGTTATTTTAACAATCTGGCCAGCGCTGCGCATGCCATCAAGGCATGTGCAGTAACGCGCATCGCACGTGTCGGCATTGATGTTTGCGCCCCGGATTCTGAAGAAGCAAACCCCCGGATTCGCCACTGTGGCCGGGCGGTCGATATCTGGACCACGGGACTCAAGCAGACACCGACGGTCATCTAGACATGAAAATGCAAGTGCTGCATCTGCATCGATATCCGAGTCTGAGCTCGCCGAATTCGAAGTTGGTTCTAATTCGGCCGCCGGCGCTCGTGAGGTACTGTTTTTATAGTATACTACTTATTCTAGAACATTACTCTGCGTATACTGAAGAGTTGATCATGACGTCGCATAGTTGCCGGACGTCGACGGGTGCCATGGCCGTGGATTGGGGCCGGGCGCATCGATATCCGGTTCACCAACGAAAGAGTCGTCGACATTAGCGTCGACGCATCAACTGTCCCCGATAACGCACACACCGTCGACGTCGGCAGAGCGTGTTCCCTTCAAGAGCATGAGCAGTTTGAGCACAGACTCCTCTGTATCAGCTTCGCCGATGACGATCGCACCATGTAAGCATACGCCCAACGTTGAGGTGAGCTTTCCTGTTTGATTGCCACTGAAGTGAGCTATTCGTTTTTATATCTAACTCCTGATTTCGAAGGCGATGGCGGCCTCGACTTCTTCAGGGGCGGCGTGGACGTCGATGCAAATGCAACCTAATGATCACATGCATCCCCCCGCGCCAACGTCAGCGATCGCGAATCGCTGTGATCGGGAGAAGCCGGCTGTGGATTATCAGAAGGCGACAGCAGATCTAGATCTAGAGGAGTGGCCCCGGAAGATCGAAGTCGCTCACTCACCGGAAGCAGGCTCGAACGTTCACGGCCCGGCTACACCTCGTCAGCGTGTACTGGGCCCGGCGTTGTTGGGCCCCGCGGCCGCTTCGAATCTCGGTCGGAAAGCACCAGCTCCAGCTCCAGCTGCAGCCGCAGCTGCATCCATGGACCCCCAGCTTTTGGCAAAGCTAGCCAAGCGAAGGGCGGCAGCAGATCAGCCAAGCTAGAGATTATATTTATATATATATTCGACTATTCATCATTTGATCATCTGACTGCTATCTGGAAGTTCTTAGAAGAGGTTAACGTTGCTTTGCACTTACGTATACGTATATTATGAAGCTGAAGTTTTCGAATTTTTTTTGAGAGACTACGGTGGGGCGAACCCCCCGTAGGTAGTGATATTAAACATAGATCTCTCTGATTTATTTCATATATATCTGAATGCGATCGCGTATGTACCTACGTATACGTACAGTCGCTCAGCGCTAGCGGCCGCGGGCGCCGAGGCGCATGCGCAGCTCCGAGATGATCCGCCTGCAGCTGATCATAATCGTGAGCATACATTTGCATATATATGCAGTGGCACGGCGCATAGGTATTAAAAATCTAGTATACGTAATTCTTTGTATACGTGCACGCATGCGCACGGCGCGGGTAACAGTAGTACAATGAACTATAGTACCTTTTCACCACAGTACCAGGCCAGGCTGGGAAATTGCAACTCGGCAAACGCCGCTTACCTTTTGCTGCCAAATTTGACATTTGGGACCTGCGAACTACGGCTGGTCTGAGCTTGGAGAAGCAAAAAAATGCCACTGGAAACCTTGCCCAATGGTGTATTTGTCCATTTCATTTGTTGAGTAGCAAAAAAATAAGCGGTTCCAGCCCGCATAGTACTGTGGTTTCGTGTACCCAATGCTACCCATGGGACCCTTTCGCTGGCGGAAAACGCCAATCGTTTACTACAGCGAGTCGAGCCAAAAAGCTTCATGATCAGTCTGAAACTCGGGCGATTTGGTGATTGGACAATTTAATTCAAAAAGGTCGGGTACGTTAAAATTGCTTACTACGGCGAGTCGAGTCAAAAAGCCCCAGTCGGAAACTCGAGCGATTTCGTGATTGGTCAATTTAAATCCATGGACTTATATATAATTATATATAGCTCATGATCAGTGAGCTCACAGCTCGTTTTTTTTACCGGTCGACCAAAGTTCACCCAAGGCTGAAAACCGGTTAAAATGAAATCGCTCTTCGGCTCAGCGGCTATTGGGTTGGCTGGCCGGGACCGGGCTAGCGCTAGCTATATAGGCGCCGCTAGCACTACTCTACACGGTAGCTTGCCGGCTACACGCTGACGTTGGCGCACTAGCCGGCTCGAAGCGGGTGAAAAGTTATCGCGATCGCCGGCTGCCCTTCCAATTGCCCATACAACGGGCATGTCGAGTCGATTGGGAAAAAAACGAGCTGTGCTGTACGGTCTGTACCCAGCTAGCAAGCGGGGGGGGTGCGGGGGGGGCGGAGCCCCCCCTGCTTGTGCTAAATGCGCATGGACTCCGTATCCGGGGGGGAGAGCTCCAGATCTAGAAGCCCCTTAAGCCTTCGAATTCCCCGTGGCCAGTAGCTTCTGCAGATGGCATCAATATTAATTGCATCACATCAGACGTTTGAGAGTGAGGGGCCCAGGCTCTAGGCCTACGAGCGCCCCGAGCTTATCGAGAGCGCCGCGGTTGCAATTGCCTATGAGACGCTGCGCTGCTTCCGCGGGCGGCCCGCCCCCGTCCCGTCCCACGCGTACGCCTCCTTATCGTCCTCCTCGTCCTCCTCCTCGTCGTGCTCGTACGCGTCCTCGCCCTCGCCCTCGCTTTCGCCCTCCGAGTCGCTGTCGGCATCTCCGCCCTCGTCGCTGTCATCGAGCTCGCTCCCGTCGTCGCTCTCGCTCTCGTCGTCGCTCTCGTCGTCGCTCGCGTACTCTTCCTCCATGGCCAGCATGACCTTGGCCGCCGGCAGCAGGGCCTGCGCATCAATCACGATCAGACACTCCCGAGCGGCGCCGGTCGACGCCGCGGGCGCGCGTGCCTCAACTTTGTCGACGATGGTGTCGTCGTACGAGTCGTACTCGACGTACTGCAAGTGCAGGCGGCTGCAGCTCAGCGGGGTTCCAAGTTCTAGAGCTGGCGAGGGCGTGGGCGGGGGCGGGTGGACGGACGCGCCTGGTCCTCAGCAGCGTCGCTGAGGATTAGGGCGCGGAGGCCCGCCCACCGCGGGGGCCCGAAGGCGGAGGCCCCGAAGGCGGGCCCGAAGGCGGGGGGCCCACCGCGTCGTTTTTGACGTACTGCGCGGCATCTCAGCGGTGCTAGATCTATATATAGCTAGAGCTGGGGCGAGGGAGCGAAGAAGCGCGCCTGTTCCTTGGCAGCGTCGCTGAGGATTAGGGCGCGGAGGCCCGCCCACCGCGGAAGGCCGAAGGCGGAGGCGAGGAGGGCGGGGTCCGACGGGAGGGGCGACCTGACCGTCAGCCGCCGCAGCTTTCCCGCGCGCGTCGGTCCCCAGCCGCTGCGGGGCCGGGCCGGGGCGTGAGGCACGCAGAGGGGCGCGGGCGCTGGGACCGAGCCGGATGTCGATTCGGACCTGCAGGAGTTCCACAGGAATGCATTCGCGATCGTCCCCGACGGGGTAGCAGGCGAGCTGCAGCACCTCAAGCTCGCCCCAGCTGAGCGGAAATTGCGAACGGTGGGCAGGGGGAGGGGGGGGGAGGGGGGTGTGCAGGGAGGGGGAGGCAGAAAAAAACATTTGCTCGGATAGGTCCGGCCAGGCAGGGAGGGGGTTGCCCCCCTCCCCACGCGCCGCTGTTTCCAGCGGCTCGGCCGGACCATAAGGGGGGGGGAGGCAGGGAGGGCGGGGCGGAGCCGCGGAGGGCGGGGAGGGGGCACCAAGTCAAGGGCTCGGCGGCGAGCTGCTCGACGCATTGGCGGGGTACGCTCAGGTCGAGCGCCTGCAAAGGACGGGGATCAGGGCAGGGAAGGAGGGAAGGGGGTACGCCGGCCGCGGGCGGACGCGTGCCTGCAGGCAGGGTCGTGAATCAGGGGGGTTGGGGGCGGTGAGGAAGGGGGTACAGGCGTGGAGAATCGGGCGCGGGCCTGCAGACGGGAGAGGCGGCGGAGGACGGAGCATAGGGCGGCAGGATCCGTCGCGTTCTGCGGGGTACACGATTCGACGACGGGCCGAGGGAAAGGGGGGTACACGGGGCGTGCCTGGACGAGCACGAGGGAGCGGAGGGTTGGGGCAAGGGCGGCGAGGGGCGCTGTGTCCGCCTCGCTCCGAAGGTTCAGCGTCACGTGCTGCGGAGTACGTGAGCTGCAGCTGGGAGCGAGCGGCGCGGGGCGTGACGCATGGGGCGGGCCTCGAGGCGGGTCAGCGAGGGGAGGGACCCGATCCACTCAAACTCGCCCCCGATCTTGAGCGCTGGGAATTCGAAGGGTGAGGAAAGTAAGTAATTTATAATTAGTTGCTTTAATCAGAAAGTTAACCCGAATGGAATTTAATTGTACACGTCAAGTAAATCGCGAGCGCCGGGCCCGGGAATTCGAAGCTCAAGGGTGAAATGAGTGCGTAAGGGGATGAGCCGCTGAGCTCGAGCCATGCTGCAGGTGCCGCGCCGGCCGCGGAAGCCAGCGGGGCGCGCGCACCGCGCATTGACGTCAGGCGCGCGAGGAACGCCGCGGCGTCGGTGTCGATGCGGGGGCTGTACCCGTACCCATGGCCGCCATCCCGCAGCAGAGCGAGAGGTCGATATCATGATCAGCGAGATCGTGGGGTCAGGACGTGAGATGGGCACGGGAAAGAAACCAGGGAGCCGGCGAGGGACAGCAGAACTGGACCCGAAGCCGCTCAAGGCCTGCGGATCGCCCAGAAACAAAAACGAAGGTACATGCACAAGGGCTCATGATCAGCCATCGGGAGTACCGAATATGTATATACGTATATTATACGCGTACGTATATATATACACGTATATATATTTAAACTAGGAGAGGGGTATTCGTTTAATTTACGGGGCACCCAAAAAACTGGAAAGGATCGAAAGAGCCGCGAGAGGTGCTTCCGCCTTGCGCTGCGCCCCGCCCCGGCTTAAGAAGACGCAAAAATCGAAAGGACGGGTGTCTTTCTGACGGCAAGGGGCGGCGCAATGTGCAGGTCGAAGCTGAGGGCGCGCAGAGTGGGCGCGATCGCGAGCCCGCGCATGCGCTCCAGATCTTCGATCGTGATCGGCAGCCTGCCGCAACTGATCACGCGTACGTACGAGGGGAAATTCCGAAGAGCTGCTAGGATCGAAATAGAATAAAATAGGGGCGCATGCGCACCCGGAGAGATCAAGGGTTTGGAGGAGGGGAAACGAGCCGAGGAACGGAAACATGGAGAATCTGAAGCCGAAAGGCGACCCGAAACTCGCGAAACTCCCCTCCGAGACGCGAAGGGAGAGGGAGCGCAGCTCGGAGAAAGCCGCGAGTTCGAGCGGTGGGATGCCCAGGCGCGGGCGGGCCTCGCTCTCGGGGTCCGTCAGGTCGAGCCACAGCTCCAGCTCGCTCAGGGGGCCCGGGAAGCACTCCCGCAGGCGCCCGAGCGCCTCCGCGGCCGGGTTGCTCGCACTGCTACACACCTGCTCAGCCCCATCATGAGCTCTGGTCTCCGAACAGATTTCGAGTTAACGAAAGATATCCGAAAGATATCGATGCGCACCTGCACGCGCCGCGCGCCGCGCCGCGCCACCTTGGGCGCCCGCAGCAGCGCCTCCAGATCGTCCGGGCACGGCTTCCGCAGCGCGACCCGCTCCCATGCGCTGGGGTCTCCGCAAACCGAACGGAACCGCCGACACACGCCGCGATACAGCTGCAGGAGCTCGGGGCGGGCGTCGGGCGCGTTTTCTCGGGGATCCAGCTGCGAAATCCCCCCGCAGGCCGGCTGGCTCCGCCATTCCCGTCTCGCCGCTAGAAGTAAAATTCGAAGGAGCAGCTCGTCGGGGAGCGCGTCGATGGGGCTGCTCACGAGCGCCGGCGGAGGCGCGATCGGCGCCGGCGTCGATCGCGTCTGCACGGCCGCATCATCGAGGCGGGAGCGTACGCAGGCGCTGCCGCTGGTCGCTTGGCCATCTTCTTCGCGTGCGCGCTTCGAGGCTCTCGTGCCCATCGATATCGCGGGACTTCGAGCTGCAAAACGCCGGCCGGGCCCGGGGCGGCGCCGGCGTACGTTATTAATTCGAGCGATCAATTGCAAATTCGATCCGAGTTCATCGCGAAATTGCAGGAATTCGATCACCGGCGCCGGCTCGCGATTGCCGACTGCTGACTATTGGCTACGCTCGACCCGGCTATGCTAGGCGGCCTAGGCCGGCAACTGCCGCACTGCGGCAGCGGCGTCCTCCCACCTGATCAGAGCTCAGCCTCGCGCTTCTACAGACCGTCGGACTGCGGCGTGCGATACTGCATGTATACGTAACTATTTAGCTAGTGGGCCGGCCGCGATTTTCGCGCCGGGGGTGCAAGTGGGGAACCGGGATCAGTTTGTGTGCTGTCGCGATCGGTGCTTTTTTCCCTTGGCCAGTCCGAGCAGCCGAGCAGCGGAGTGCCGAGCGCAACGTTAACAAGAGCGCCCGGCCCGGCCGGCGTGCTCAGCTGCGGGAAGCAGCGCACGCGGTTCTGCGGTATAAGCTCGATGTCGGCGGCGTGCTGAGCGCAGCAAGAGAGCACGGTCTGGACGACCGGGTGTGCTCGGCTGCGATCAGCGGCGCAGCTAGGCAGCGGCGCAAGCGGTTTTGCGGTGCAAGCTGAGCTCAAGCACGAGTGCCGGGCATGCGCAGCGTGCTCGGCTGCGGGCAGCGGCGCGTGCTCGGTAGCTATAGGCGGTGCTGCGGTGCAAGCTCGATATCGATGCAGTGAAGCCTTGAATTCGAAGCGTAGTCCAGGCGGCACGGGTACCGTGCGCGTGCGGCGTACGCGGCGCAGTGCGAGGAAGCGGAAATCTAGCTAGCTAGCTAGAGAGAAGTGGTTCCATGCAGAACCGCCGCGTGATGCAGCGCAGCGCCGCGCGCCGCGGCGAGGGCCGGGAGCCGGAGAGCCCGGAGTGAGATCGAGAGAGTTTCGCGATCGAAGTTGGTTTTCCCCTCGAAAACCACTTTTCGCGAGTTCGAGAGAGCTCTCGCGAGCTCGACTTTGACGCTCGAAAGTCGAGGGCTGACCGGTTCACCGAGCCGCGAATATCGGATCACGAATAAGCAACATTTTTTTCTGGTGTTGCAGACTGGCCCTCCGATCGAGGGCTCGGAAACGGCCTCATTGGAAAAATTTGGCTGAAGCGAGGGAACGGGAAGCAAGGGGGAATCCCTTTGGTCTTCTTCCCCCCTTGCAATTTGTGTTTCGGCTTCATGATTAACGGCCGTATGGTCGATGATCCGACGGCGGCGTGATTGCCCTTTGTATCAATATATATATATACGACGTCCGCTTCGCGTTGAATTTCGCGCTAAATTTCAAATTTCGTGCGAACTTTTGACGTCCACGCACTCGCGCGAAAATGATTGTACCCGGGGGGCCATTCGCGGCCGGGAGCTCTAGCTGCTGTCATGCAGGCTGCCGGCGTCAGGCCGCATGCGCAAGCCTTGAAGCAGCCTAGTACGCAGCCTAGAGCTATAGCTATATATGGCGGGCAGGTTCTCGGGGGCCGGGTCGCAGAGATCAATCCACGTCGCTCACTTTCGGCCGTCTCCGCATCCTCTCCAAATTTAAATGGGCACCTGCTATTCCGGTACGAGAACGCGCATGCGCTTCGTTGCCATTGCCAGCTCTCCAGTACTAGTGCTCTGATGCTCTTTAATTTGTGGCTAAAAGCAACCAACTGCACCGGAAGCAAGAAGTCCGGGGGCTCTAGTTCAGACACTTCATGCAAGGGCATCGGAGGCAAGTCTTACAAGGTTTATTCGACAAACAAGTGCATGAACCTGCTGCTCGACCAAGAGGACCAGGTGCGCACGCCGCGTTTACGGCCCGCGGCCGCGTTCGAGCCCGAAACACCGACTTGACGATCTCACGATCAGGCGGTGTACGCCGAGGACGACGAGCTCGAGGGCTACTCTGAGGTTGCATTGGACGATGCGACGGACGCTGACGCCGCCTATCTCGAGCTCGAGGCTGAGGATGACTACATCGAGCTCGAGCTCGAGCTCTGCGTGCGTTTTCTTTAAACAATTTTGAAGCTTGCAAAGTGTACATGTGCGACCTGATGGCAAACAGGTCGGTGCTCAGGACGAGGCCGCGGGGATGATTTCCGAGTAGTGCTAGTCCCGGCCACCAGCCTCGCGCTGGCGCGGGCCCCCGCCGGCCGCCCCCCTCTAGATCTTTTCCCCCGCTTGACCCTCCCTCCCCTGTTCTCCGTCGGCTGAGCGACTGCCGGCTTCTCTCCCTCGTTCTCGCCTTTTCTGCTAGCTGAGCGACTGCTAGCTACCACCCCGAGATGTAATTAATTAATATTTCTCTCCGGAGATTCAATCTCCCAGCCCTCTGCCCTCCGCCCGCCCCCCGCCCCTCGCTACTCGGCATCCCTAATCGATTCTATCTAACAACGTCAGGCCTCAGCTTCGCCGTCGTCACCCGCCTCCTCATACCCCTCGTCGCCCTCGGCCTCCTACCCCTCCTCCTCGTCCTCGTCTCCGTACCCCCCCTCCTCGTGCCCTCCTTCAACGCCCTCCTCCTCCTCTTCGTCTCCGTACCCCCCTCCTCGTGTCCTCCTTCAACGCCCTCCTCCTCCTCGTCTCCGTACCCCCCCCTCGTGCCCTCCTTCAACGTCCTCCCCCTCCCTCTCCTCCTCCTCGTACCCCCCTCCTCGTCCTCGTCTTCCTCGTCTCCGTACCCGGCTCCGCTGCCTTCCTCGCTCCCGTACGAGTCCGAGTCGCCCTCGAACTCGTACCGGTACCCGTCGAACTCGTCCTCGCATGCGCGCCTCGCCCGCCCGCATGAGGTCAGCTGGTCTGATCTGACCTGATCTGATCTGATCTGATCTGATTTAACAGTCGCAGCGCACCTCGAGCGCTTCTGTCACGAAGCCTCCATGGCCACCCTTCATCGACTGCCCGCGCCCTATAGCTAACCCCAATCAAGAAGGCTTAAGCTTTAGCGCGGAGCTTGGAAGAAGATCTAGAGCGCGCCTATAGCTAGGCCTGCATCTCAGCCTCGTTAACGTTGTCCAGCACGAGCGTGGGGAGGACCGCCCAGCTGCAGGGTCGCCCCGCGTCGGTCCGCGGGCGCCCGCCCCGCCACCCGAAGACCGACTTTAGGGCGTCGAAGTCGTTCGGGAGCCGCACCCCGACCCGCAGCGCTAGCACCGTCAGGGCCCGCGCGTCCCTCCCGAGCCGCTGCGGACGCGTGAGAGGCGCGGCGGTGTCAATGAGCAGGCCCTGAGGCGAGCCTGGCCGGAGCAGACCTCGAGAAGGCCGACGGGGACGACGGGTTTCGGCCGCGAGGGCTTCGAGCTCGCGCTCGAGTACAGCGAATCGTACTACGGTAGAACTGGGGCCCCAAGGAGTCCACCTCGAAGAGGCCGAACGTCTCCAGCCGCGCCCAGCTGTCGCAGAAGGCGTATGAGATTTAGAGGGACGAGGGAGAAGGAAGGGGGGGAGGGGAGGGGACGGACAGGGGGATACGCGTTCACCAGGTCAGGGGCTCAACCGCGAGCTGCTCGTAGCAGCGCGGGGGTTGTTGTATTCTGTATACAGCAGCATATTAGCCTAGCTATGCTTAGCCTTGACCTGACATATGCGTGGTTTGATAGCTGCGCGTCCGGAATAATAGAGGAGGCCGTCGCCGCGGAGCTCATAGAACTTAGCCTGGGCGAGGAGCCAGTCGGGTACAGGATCTCCGGGAGGAGGGGGGTACCGGAGGAACTTAAAAATGCGGCGGAGGTGGGTGTCGGATTTCTGGGCGTCTAGGCCCTCTCCTCGACGCTCTTCCGCCGTACCCCCCCCCTACCGTACCCTCCTTCCTTTCCGCCGTACCCCCCCCCCCTTCCGTCGAACCCGGAGTCGTGCGCCCGACCCTCGGGCCATCAACAGGAGATTCCAAGCCTCGGCACATTACAATTTCTCGCATTCGTATTTTAGTTTATTCTTGACTCTAGCTTGTGTTCGGACATATGCATGTGTGCAGTTCGTAGATCTAGCTTCTTGTAATTAGGGCAGTAGGAAATCCGAGCTCACATCTAGGCGGACTGATAGTGGGACGCCTAGCTCTGTGATGCGCTTAGAGGCAAGGATGTCTCAGCGGCCTTACGCAGTCTCGGGCCGTATTCAGTTGGGCTGGCGGTTAGAGCGCGTAGCCAGAGTGCTCGCTGAGCGTCCACCCTTCGGGGTGCCTCGGGCCTTGTCGGTCGCCACATATTTTTGTAGAAATAGTAGTGCGGCTTCCCCTTCTGTTTGGTTGCGGTACCTTGATGCCATGATCATGATGAGCACCTTCCGTGTGGGCTTTTGGAGGGTTTTCCCCCCCCATAGCAGATGCTGCGGGGTACGTGAGCTGGGAGCGAACTTCCCGCCGGCGAACTTTCACCGGCGCCGGCCCGGTGGCGCTGATGATATCGATCATGAATTCGGTGGCATGGTCGACGTGGTCGCGCAGCATTTTAAGCCGGAGCGCTAGCCGATGCAAATGAGCCGGAGTTCAACGGTTCTTCGCCCGCTGGCGCGGCGCGGCCGGCGCCTGCAGCTAGCTGCAGGCCCTGCCAGGCTGCATTTGATCATGATCATGAGGCTACCACATGCGCAGTGCCCCCGGCCGCGCCGCGGCGGGGCCGCCCGTGGCCCCGCGCGCGCGAGAGCCTCGGAGAGCACGCCGTCCGACGGTCGACTTAATTATATATATATGGCTTGATCTTGATGCAATCGATCTCGCCGTGAACTGCCCGCGGCCGCGGGACAGCTCAGCCCAGTGTACGTAGGCGAGATCTCTGTACAGACTCTGTACAGAGGCGAGGCCAAGCCCGAGCCCGGCGCCGCGGCGCGCCCTGCCCGGCCCTAGCTATAGGCCTAGGCTTCGTCGTCGCACAATCCCCGTCGTCGATCATCCGGGGATGAAGGCCTAGGCTTCGTCGTCAGGAAAGAGGACTAGCGGATCATCCGATGATCGGATAGTTAAACTGTGACAGTTCTACAGCACGTCTCTGTACAGAGGGCGCCCTGCCCGGTCCTAGCTATGGGCCTAGGCCTAGGCTTCGTGCCTGCATCATCATTCCCCAGCCCGATGGTGGCCCCGCGCGCCACGTCGCCTAGCTTGCCCGCGGCCGGCCATCCCATGCTCCTCCTACGAGTCAGACGCTGATCAAGACTGACCCGTTTCCATACTTTAGCCGCCGCAGCTGTTTCGCATCGGTTCTGAGCCGCTGCGGCGGCGTCAGGCGAGAGGCGAAAGGGGGATGGACTGGGCCCTATTCGGACCTGGACTAAGCCGTCGGGGATGTACCCGTTCTCGTCGGGATAGCAGGCGAGCTGCACCACCTCAAGCTTCGGCCAGCTGCCCGGGGGGGGTGAGAAGGGCGGGGGGAGGGCCGGGGAGGGGTTCGCGGTCACCAGGTCAGGGGCTCGGCCGCGAGCTGCCCGAGGCAGTGGGGGGGAAGACTCAGGTCCAGCGCCTGCGAAGGGCGCGAATCAGGGCGGGGATGGAGAGGAGGGTGCGAATCAGGGTCAAGCTGGGGAGGGCGGTGGGGGTACTCAGGGCGGGCGCGAGCCTGCAGGTAGGAGAGGCGGCGGAGGACGTGGCAGAGGGCGGCGGGGTTTGCCGGGTTCTGCGGGGTACACTATTCGACGATGGCACATGGGGGGGTACACCATCTGGACCTGGACGAGTATGAAGGAGCGGAGGCTGGGGGCGAGGGCGGCGAGGGGTGCCAGGTCCGCCTCGCGTCTCAGGTTCAGCGTCACGTGCTGCGGGGTACGTGAGCTGCGAGCGAGCCGGGGAGAGGGGGGGGGGGGTCTCGCGGGGCGGGCCTCGAGGCGGGTCAGGGAGGGGAGGAACCCGATCCACTCGAAGTCGCCCCCGACATCGAGCGCTGGGGAGGGGACTTTCGGGCCTAGGGGAGCCTAGGCCTTACAAGTTAGGGGGCGCACCGCACATGGACGTTAAGAGCGCGAGAGGCTCGGCGGCGTCGCGCGGGATGCGGGGCCAGTGCTTCTCCGCGTCGTAGCGCCGACGCGTCCGGTAGGGCGAGGATTCCCTGCGATCCCGCAGATAAGGCGTGGCTCACGATCACGCAAGGGGCGGAATGCTGGTGGAGGGGGTACTGGACCTCGAAGGGGGGGAATGCCAAAACGCGACACGAAGCCGCTCGAGGGCTGCAGAGGTTGCGAGAGGTCAGTTCAGAAGGGATGGGGGGGGGGGGGGGGGGGGGGCGGAAGGGGGGGGAGGAGGGGGGAGGGGGGGGAATTATTGACGCGGGCGCACCTGAGAAGCCGGAGAGGGTCGAAAGGGCCAAGCGACGCGTTCTCTCCTTCGACTGCAGGCGGGTTGAGGAGACAGAGGGGGGCAGAGGGGCAGTGGGACAGGAGACTGTAGGCTCCTTCGGGCAGCGGGCAGAGGGGGCAGAGCATTCGGACCATAGCGCTGACGCGCTCCCGTGGGGTGTACAGATCGATGCTGAGGGATCGAAGGGTGGGCGCGAGGCCACGCATATGTTCCAGGCTGCTAATCGTCACCGGCAATCTGCGAGGCCTGATCAGGAGGGGAGAGCAGAACCGCAGAAGCGCTGAACCGGCCCACCCGGAGAGGTCGAGGGTGTGCAGGAGGGTGAGATAGCCGGGCTCAAGGGATGGCCACAGGTTGAAGCCATAGAAGGAATCCGCGTACTCATCGATGAGACGTGCGAGAGTCGTCTCGGAGGCGCGAAGGGAGAGCGAGCGAAGCTCAGAGAACAAGACTATCGGAAAAATCCGCGGAACGCGGGGGAAGCTCTTGTGGCCATACCACACCTCCAGCTCGCTCACGGGGCCGGGAAAGCACTCCCGCAGCCGCTCGAGCTCCACATTATCCCAGAGCGCATTGCTGTACGCCTGCGCGCCCGTCCTGCATCAGCAAAACAAAAAACCACAAACAAAACGTTTAAATTACACCTGCACGCGCCGCGCGCTGCGCCGCGCCGCCTCGGGCGCCCGCAGCAGCGCCTTCAATTCGTCTTCGTAGGGCTTCCGCAGCGCGACCCGCTCCCATGTGCTGGGATGCTCGCAAAGCGAACGAAAACGACGACAAACGGCGCGATACCGCTGCAGGAGCTCGGGGCAAGCGTCGGGCGGGTTCTCGCATGGATCGAGCTGCGAAATGCCCGCGCAGGCCGGCTCGCTCTGCCAATCCCGCCGCGCCGCCAGGATCAGGATGGGATGGAGCAGCTCGTCGGGGAGCGCGTCTATCGGAGAGACGCAGGCGATGTTCGCTGAGGGCTGATGGCGACGGAGGGCGCTGATGCATATGGGGCAGCTCTCGTCAACCATCTGCATGCAGCTCGAGATATCGACGAGCGGCGGCGCCGGAGGGCCGAATCGATACTGGAGAAGGATGGAGGGGGGGAACGATCCCTGCCGGCGTACGCGAATTCAGGGCGATGAAAGCCAAACGTCGCGCTCGGGCTGCGTTCCTTCTACGCGCATAGCTTCTTTCCGCCTTTCCTGGCACCCCAGCGCGCTTCTTCGAGCGCCCCCGTTGACTCGTCAGATCTTCGCGATGCTGGCGGCGGCGACTCCCGAGGGCGCTGCCCTGCTCGCCCGCGCGTCGGAGAGCCAGGGCGTCGCGGACCTCGAGCTCGCCATCCTCGGCCTCCGGAAGCTGGCGGACACGCAGAGGTCCGCTACTTCGCAAGCGCAGCTCCGTAGGCCGCGTGCCTGCCAAGCTAGCGTCGGAAGCTTAAGCATATCGCATGCCTAACCCGCCCGGCAATCCGCAGGCACCGCGACGAGGCGGCCAGGCGGCTGTGGGCGCTCTGCGAGGAGCAGCTGGCGATGGAGGAGCCGAACGCCCTGTACCTCGCAGACCAGCTCACGCGGCTGCGCGACGAGGCGCGCCGCTCCGACGAGGAAAGCGAAGACGGCGGGCAGCAGCTGCGCTTCCTGCGGGAGTTCCTGCGGCGCGGCGTCGAGGACTTCACGGGCGGGTGGCAGACCGACGAGCGCTTCTCCAGCTTCGACGGGCGCGGGCCCGAGCACTTCCCCATGTGCGTCATCCAGGCCGCACAGGTAATCCCCGGTCCCTCCTCTCATATCTCCGCCCGCGCCGCCCGCCCGCGCGGCTGATCCGGGTCTGCCCCCATGCAGCTCGCGCTCTCTGCGCCGCGGCTGCTGCCGGCGGGCGAGCTCCCGACGCTGCGGCGCGGCCACGACGCGAGCGTGTCGCTCTCCCGCCTGCAGGTCCGCCCGAGCCCGCGAAAGTCCGAAGCCGAGGCCTCAGAGAGGTCGGCGCCCTTCTTCTCAGGTTGCGTGCCTCGTGGCCGAGTGCTTGCTGGGGGGCGGCCCCCGCGAGGAGTGCTCCTCGGCCCCGCTGCTCTCCTGGGGCGGAAACAGCAGCAAGCTCGCCTGGGAGCTCTACGGCGCCATGGTAGATTTGATCCAACGGAATTTGATCCAACGGAATTTGATCCGAATTTGATCTGCGCGGGCGCAGACGTCGAAGCTGCTCTGCGCGCTGGCGTACCTCCGCGCCGTCCTACGCGCCCTCGAGGCCGGCGACCGAAGGTCGGCCCAGCCCAAAGCTGAAAGGGGTATGGCGCCCCGCTGACCGCTTCTTCGTTCGCAGCTTCCTCGCGGGGCGCGTGACGTTCCGCCGGGTGACCCTTCCCCCGCCTGCTCCCCCCTCGGCGTCCGAGGCAGCGGCCCCGCTCTGCCCCCTCTCCGCCGACACGGGGGTACGCTGTGTCCCGCCCGCCGCCCGCCCGCCCCGCCCGCCCGCCCCGCTCAGCGGTGCCGGCGCCTCAGGCCGCGAGCGACACGGATGGAGACTTCGGCGCCGGCGCCGATGGCGATGGCGACGGCCCCGGCGAGCAGCCGCCGCTGCTCCTCCTCCTGCCCAGCTCCGGCCTCCCCGGCGCCTCGCCCTTCGCCGCCGGTCAGCTTACCCTTCCTCCGCCCTTGTTTTCTCACTCTTATTCTTTTTCGTCGCAGCGGGGTGCCGGGTGGAGGACGCGGCGGTGCTGGGGCGGCCCGAGTGCCTCGCGGCCGCCCTCCTCTGCCCCGAGCCGCTGGGCCCCGGGGAGGCCCTCGTCGTCGCCGGCGCCCGCCCCTTCGCCCGCGCCGCCGTGCGGCCCCCTCCGCTCCTCTCTAAGGCTAGGCTGAGCTAAGCTATCAAATCTAAGCCAGGTATCAACTCAAAGCTCGCTAGCTAGCTTGCTTAGCTCACCTAAGCTCAGCTTCTACTACTTATAAGCCGGCCCGCTCGCCCGGTCCCTGCTCGCCCCGCCCGCCCCCCTTGCCTCCTCTCTCCGACGGGGCGGCGCGGGCTAAGCTTCTAAGCTAACCCAAGCTTCTAAGCTAAGCCAAGCTTCTAAGCTAATCCAAGCTTCTAAGCTAATCTAAGCTTCTAAGCTAAGCTTAGCTTCTAAGCTAAGCTACTAAGCTTCTAATTATAAGCCGGCCGGCCCGCCCGCCCCCGCCCGCCTCCTCTCTCTGATGGGGCGGCGCGGCCGCAGGGCTGCGGGGCGGCGTTCCTGTACAGGGGCGAGGCGGCCGCGGGGCCCGGGCCCGGGCCCGGGGCAGCCTGCCCGGCCCTCGCCTTCGTCGCGGAGGGCGAGGAGGGCCCCGAGGCCGCCGCCGACGTGCGCGCTTCGGTTCCGCCCGAGTCCGATTCGCGGTTCTGACTCGCGGCTCGGAGCGCAGGCGCTGGTCGCGGCCGCCTCGTCCGCCGCGCTCCTCGCCGGGACGCCCGAGTGCGCTCTTCGTAGTACACCATTGGATCGAATCTCGTTCGGATCGAATCGAACGCGCAGGCCGCCGGCGGTCGTGACGGGCGTGCCGGCGGCGCTCTTCACCGACTCGCGCGGGCGGCCGGCGCCGGCGCCGGCGCCGCCCGCGGCCGCGCCGCCGCCGCCCTGTGGGCCGCCGCCTCCGCCGCGGGGGTGCCCCGCCTCCGCCTGAGGACGGAGGGCGACGAGGCGCTGGCGGCGGCGGCGGAGGCGGCCGGCCGCGCGGCGGAGGCGGCGCGGGCCGGCGGGCGGCCGCCGGTGGCCGGCGACGTGGAGCGGGCGCTGGCGGCCTCGCGCGACCGGCTGGCCCCGCCGGCCTCGCCGGCCGCCGGCCGCCCCGCCAGCCCCCTCCCCGAGGGCGTCAACCTGCTCGAGCTCTCCGGTGCCCTAATTTGATCCGATTCGATTGGAATTTGATCCGAGGCGGCCCGCCGGCGCCGCAGACGAGGAGATCGCCGCGTACAGGGCCGGCGCGGCCGCCGCGGGGGCCCCTCCCACGCCGGGCGCCGCCTCGGGGCCCGACCGCGCATGCTCCGCAGCCGTGCGCCCCGCCCCGCCCTCCGCTCTGCCTTATCTCTGAGCGCTTCTGTCCCGCAGGGCGGGTCGCTGGCGGTGCTTGCGCACTTCGCGGCGGCGCCGGCCTGCCGGGCCTCGGAGGCGTGCCGCGCCCGCAACCTGCACGGCTCCGGGCCCTGGCTCGACGTGCCCCTCGCGGAGGAGGGCGAGGGCGAGGGGGAGGCTTCGAGGGGCCTTGCCTCTGGCCCCGGGGCGGGGGCGGGGCGGGCCCTAGGCCCCGCGCGGGCCCTCGGGGGGGCGGCCGTTCTTCTCGAGGCGCCGCCCCGCGGCCCGCCCTGCGCCCGCCCCGGGGCCCGCCGCCCCTCGAGCGCGGCGGCGCCCTGCCCTTGAAAATAGACAGCCTGCTGGCGTAAATGCGACGCCGCGTCGACGTCGCCGCGGCCGCGGGCGTATACGTAGCCGCGACGTCGACGATGATCGCCCCACACTGTGACGTGTGAGACGGTGTGACCGAGTCGAGCTCGAGCCAGCCAGGCAGGCTCAGCCAGCGGCAACTTAAGCTTGCCGGCAAGTCAGCGCCGCCTCGGCAACTCAGCGGCTAGCGCGGCAGACTACTAGTAATTATAAGCCGGCAGCTGGCGCCTGGGCATGCGCAGTAGCGCCGTCGCTGGCAGAGCGCGATTAGATTGAAGATAGTACCCCCAGACTGCTCAATTTTGATTATTTATAACCCGTCCAATAAGCGGAGTTACCCGGTCAAATCAGTTGATCATGAATGCGAAAGCGAATCATCAATAGGATTATCAGCTAGCAGCGGCCCAGCGGGAATCGTTGTCGAAATGGCGAACTTGCGATCGCGATTCGTGAATCGATCATCGGATCGGAGATCCGATGATAATGTAAGAATCAGTAACCGTAGTAAGATCGACGTCGACGTTACCACCGTATACGTACGCTGCTCGATCGATTCAATGATTCGCTGATCCGATGTCGTCTGAGTTGCCATATGCATGTGAGCCTGAGCCGCGGCCGACGTCGACTCTGACGGCGACTCATTGCATGCAATTGGCACAATCTGGCAGTCACTGACTCTGCTGCCCGGCGCCGCCGCGCCGCCGCGGCGCCGCCGCGCCGGCCGCGACGGGGCCGGCGCCGGCCGGGCCGGCGGCAGACTACGCCGGCATTGCCGAGCTCGAGTCGCTGACTCGCTGCCAGAGTCGCTGGCACTCGCCAACGCCGACTCGTCGCCGAGTCGCTCAGCGGCTGCGCATGCCGCAGTGCATGCATATATACAATGATATGCGCAGCTGAGCTGCTGACAGTGAGCCTGAGCATCATGCTCATGGCATCGATATCATGGCGCAGCGCGGCGCGCTAAAAATATCGCGGGATTCGCCGAGTCGCGCTGATCTTCCGCTTACCAGGCTACGTACTAGTAGTGCAGGGGTGCCAGGGGATCTGCACGCGCAGCGCGCGGCGTCGCGGGATCCGGAATTCGAACAGCTCCAGGCCGAGGCTCCAGCTCAGCTTCGGCGCAACTTGGCAACGCGTACGGTGCGCGCATGCCTCAGTGCGCGGGCGCGCGCGCGCGGATCACCGGGTGCCGGCGCCTGGCCCCAGCGCAGCTGACCCGTGGCCGCTTCGCGCGCGCGCAGTCCGCCGAGTGACCCGAGTCCGCTGTGCATGCCGGGGACGGCGGATCGCGCACGGGCACTGGAAGACGAGGCCAGGAAGGTGCTCCAGATGGATGCCGAGCGGAAGGAGCCGGAGGTCGTCAGCAAGGCCGAGTTCCTCGGGGACGACGGTGTGGAGGAGCACCAGTTGGGCGAGCCGGGCAGGCACGTGCACGGGAATGGAGAGGGGAAGGCGCCCCGCGCGGGCGTCAAGTTCGACGACGAGGATCCGGAGCTCAAGCTCAAGCTCCAGCAGGAGCAGGAGCAGGTCAAGCGGACCGGCGAGCAATTCTGGGCCGAGGTGGGCGCAGCTCGCTCCTACGTATCTCTATATAAGTATCATACTACTACTACCGTATAGACCAGTCGCGCGCGCGCGCTCGCCGGCCCATCAGCATATCCATCTATTTTTGGCGTTGGCATGCACATGTCCTGACTCGCGCCCGACTTCGCGAATCGCAGCTGAAGGAGACCAAGGACAAGAGGGAGGGGGCTTCCAAGCACGAGAACGCGAATTCGAAGCTCTCTGGGCTCCTCGCGTCCTGCCACCCGCTGGCCCCCGCCGCGCAGGAGCTGCTGAAGTCGACAGACGACAGCGCCGCCACCGGCATTAGCCTCCGCAGGCTGGCCCTGTCCAAAAGCTCCAAGAGCATCTCGCGGGGCGGCTCCAGCGCGGCGCTCTCCTCCAGCGGCCGCGGGTCCGGCAACAAAGTCAAGCCGGATCAGCCCGCGGCCGACAAGGAGAACTCGGCCGAGCAGACTCGGCCGAACGACCCCGTCGTGGTCCGTAGAGCGCCGCAGTCTAGCCGCTCCGGATTCGATCCGCCTCCTCTGACCCGCCCCGGCCCGGCCCGGCCCGGCCCCCTCAGATCCGGTTCCAGCTGGAGCGCGAGTTTCAGTTCATGCGGCTCAACCTCAAGCGCGCCCGCCTGTGCGTATGCATATAGATACCGCCTTCTTCTACATAGATATCGCCTTCTATATAAATACCGCCTTTTTCTATATACGCCTTCTTCTATATACCGCCTCCCTGTGCGTCGCCCCTCTCTATCCCATATGCATCTATACATTCCCCGCCTCGCACCCTCCGGCCGGCCCGCTCCCCCCATTCCCCCGCCCTCTTGTATTAGCCTGGCTCCTACACCGGTACCACCCTCCCTTTCCGCGCCTCTAGCGGCCTCCTCCCCCACTTCTTTCCCGTCCCCATTGGATATCGCCTTTCATATAAATACCGCCTTTTTCTATATACCGCCTCCCTGTGCGACGCGCCTCTCTATCCCATATGCATCTATATATATTCCCCGCCTTGCACCCTCCGGCCGGCCCGTTCCCGGGCCCCTGCACCCCCTCGCCCCCTCCCTTCCCCCGTACCCCCCCTCTTCCTCTCCCCCCCCGCTCCTGCACCGGTACCACCCTCCCTTCCCCACCATTTCCGCCTCCCCCACTTCTCTCCCGTCCCCATTCGTCTGGCCGGCCCGTCCCGCCTGCCCTCCCCCAGCTTCCCCTCTCCCGCAACCCCCCCCCCCCCCCCCCTCCCCCCGGGCCTCCGTCCCCCTCCTTTCCCCGCGGCCGCCTCCTCCCTTTCGAATACCCCTCATTCGCCCTCCCCATTCCATTCCTTCCCCCTGCCCTGCCCCCTGCCCTTCTTACGGCCCTGCCGCCAGCCGCCGGACGCTCTTCCCCTCCCCCCCGCCCCCCTCCCCCCGCCCACCTCGAATTCAGAATTCTTCCCTCCCCCACCGTGACAACCCTCTTACTGACTCTTTCTTTGGCGTAGATACAACCTCGCGTACACTCGCATCAAACTTATCCGCGAGGTGCCTTCGCCTACCTTGTTTAACCTTCTTTAATGCTTCTTTTACCTTCTTTAACACGCTTCTTTAACCTTCTTTATTCCCATCGCAGGCCATCATGTTCATCTTCTTCATCCTCCTGTTCTACGCCATGGTGCGCGCGCCTCCTTTCTTCTTAAGCCGGCGCCATTTCTCATTTCGTCGTCCGCAGGTCATCATGCTCATGCCCCTGAGCCGCGCGTACGAGCACTCCGGCCAGCTCACCGGAGACGGAGGTGCGCGCGATCGCGATCGCGGCGCATGTACCCATGCGAGTCGATCGCGATCCGACCGATCCCCACGTGCACGATGCGCGCGCAGCCTACCTGCTCCTCGACCCCGTCGTGGTTCGCGATCGTAGCTTGCTTGTGAAAGCTATTCTTTTTAAGCTCACTTCTATTTTACGTTACAGGGTCAGAAGTCCAGCGGCACGGACTCGTTCCCGTTCTTCAAGGTGCGCGATCGGCAGGGCGCTATAGCAAGCGCAGGCTTTTAGTTCACCGTTCAGCAGTAGCTATCGCTAGCTATACAGCGCCCAACCATAAGCTTGTTCGTTCTAGCGCTAGCGCTAGCGCAAGCGCGCCGACCAGACGCTCGTTCGCCCTCCTCCCGCCTTTAGTTCACCGTTCAGCAGTAGCTATAACTAGCTGTATATATAGCGCCAAGGATAAGCTTGTTCGTTCTTCTAATCGCATGCGCAATCATTCGACAGAGCGCGAACACAATCGGTGCGTACGCGCCACTGCGTCGGTTTCTGAAGCCCGGCCCCCCCCCGCGCGCTCATTGAGAGTTCCGATCTCTAGGTGATATCTGGCGCTGGATGCAAGACGTTCTTGTACCCCTCTTCTTTGCGGATAACAAGGAGTCCGGATTCGGAGATTACAGCGCTCCGCTCAATGCCATCACGCTCCGTCAGGTCCTTGCCCCCTCCACTCCCCCCCTACCCCCTCCCCCAGCCCCCTCCCTTTCCCCCCCCTCCTCCCTCTCCTCTTCCTCCCTAGGCCTAGGTCTCCCCGCCCCGCTCCCTTCAGGCTCCCGTACCTCCTCTACTAGGCTTCTATCCTCTCTTCTTCGTCCGGCCGACCGCCCCCCCCCCCTCCCCCCCTCCCCCCCCCCCATCCCCCCCCGCCTCCGCCCCTCCCCCACTCCACCTCCCCTTCCCCCCTCCCCCTCCCAACAGCCCCCTTCCTCTCCTCCTCTCTTTTGTCCCCCCGCCCTCTCCGGTCCCGCCCCCACCCCCACCCCTTCTAGATCTTCCCCGAGTTTCCTCGTCCTTGCATGAAATCAATCCGCGCTCCAGCTTTCGTTTGACTCTTTGCGCGTTAGGTTCGAGTCAAGAAAATGGCACAATGCAAGCGCCAGGACATTACTACCAACGTCTTCGATCAGAAGGCAGAGAAGGACAAACTGACTGCTCGCACGATGTGCTATCCGGAGTGTGCGTCCTCTCGACCAGCTCGCGCAACCGCGCACACGACCCGAATTTCATTTATAATCAATGCAATGCTCGCAGGGAGTCGCAAGGACAGCAAGGGAGCGGAGGGGGAGCAGACTGACCCCCTCAAATTCGACGCGTCGAGCGGCCTGGGGAACTATGAGCACCAGAAGGGGCTTAGCTACTTGGCCGCCTCGCGCTACTGGTCGACCATGCAAGCCGACTACATTTCGGACTACGTGCGCATCCGCTGCGCCGCGGCGCCATCGATAATCGTAAACAGCGCGGACAGCTGCAGCGCAACGCGCTAACGAACGTTCTCTGTGCAGGGGACCGGAGGCTACGTGCACGTTCTCAAGATCGACCCCAACGCCGGGGAGGAGGGCAAGAAGAAGGTCCTTGAGGAGATCCAGAAACTGCAGAAGGGCAACTGGATCGACGGCAGCGCGCGCGCTCTTTCCATCAAGTGCGCCGCCGGCCCCGGCACACTAGTACTAGTACTTAACATCCTCCGCACGGCCCATTTATATATATTGACGCCTTCCGTTTCGCTGTTGGCCGCAGTTTCGCGCTGTACAACAAGCACACGGACATCTACTCCATCGCCGAGCTCCTCGTCGAGCTCCCGACCTCGGGCCTCCTCCTGACGTCGTACCAGATCCGGCCCCTCTACCTCTACCTCGCCGACGACGGAAGTGCGCCCGCGCGCGCGCCCGCGCGGTATACGTAGGATAGAGGCGAGGGAACTAGCTCCCTTGCGGGTGTGGCGGAGGCGCTAGCTGTAGGCGAGCTTCCGTCCTAGAAGCGGTGGCGCCCTCCGTTCTCGAGGCGGCCCTTCGAATTCATTCATCGCGATCGCATCGACGGCGCGCGACTGACCGGAATCGACATCGCAGTGTTCAACTTCTTCCTCATTCTCTTCGCGCTGGCCGTCGTCTTCATCTGTGCGCGTGCCCCGCGTCTCAAACTTAAGCTTTAAATCTAGATCTAGATCTGCCCGCACGATATTAATGCCTCTTGCTCATGATCGATTTTCGCGACCGCAGTCATCGGCGAGTTGACGGAGATAGTCCAGAAGCGCCTCGACTACCTTACCAGCTTCTGGAACATCGTTGAGATCGCCCTTTGCTTCGGGTAATTAATTACAAGCTTCTGGCGTTCTCAAGCTTGTACCGGTTTCTGTTTCGTTGCTGAACTTGCGATCGGGCCAGCCACTTTTACCTCGGCTGGAACTACGCCCAGTACTTCACGTTCAGCTTGAACGCCAACTCTGCGGTTCGTTATTTTAATATAATTTAGAATTTTCGCCGTATTTGGGGCCGGGCACGTCTCCCAATTCTCACGCACGCGCAGCTGACGGCGTCGCCGCCCCAATATGACGTCGCGATTGCAAATCTGTCAAAGATCAAAGTGCTCAACGGCGACGTGAGGTGCTGCACCAATAATATAATATAAAGAGCGACCCAACTGTAAAGCGCGCGCGAATTATTATTAAGTATGCCTCGCGTGCAGTGACGTGGTCGGCATCATGATCGTCGCTTACGGCTTCCGCCTCTTCAAGTGCGCCCGCATGGGGTTGAATTCACATTACGAGGCTCCCTTTAATTCAGGCGCTCATTAAATATTGTACATGTTCTCGAACTCAGGTACTTCCGCATCTGGCCGTCGCTCTATGTGCTGTGGCAGACGATCGTCAACGCCTGGCGCCCGTGCGTGCTCGCCTCCCCCCCCCCCCCCCCCCCCCCCCCCCCCATGTTCACTCTTTCGCACGAGATGCTCATCAAGGCTCGCGCAGGATTGCTGGCTTCGTGTGAGTTTTCAAGCGCCCTCGAGCTCGCGACAAGTGTTTGAGCTTCGCAGCTTTGCTAATGTCTGAGCTTCGCAGCTTTGTGATTCTGTTGATCTTCGGGGCCTTTGCGCTCACTGGCATCCTTGTGTTCGGATTTCAGGTGAGAGCATACACTTTATTCTAGTATACGTGAGCTCATAATTTAGCATAACAATCGAGTCGGGTTCCGAGTCGGAGCCCCGGCCGAGCGCGCGGCGCCGCCCGCCCAGCCCTCCCCTCCCGCGCCTTGGCCTGACCGCGGCTCTCCTCCCTGCTCAGATCTACGAGTTCCGTCACTTCACTGAAGCGGTGCGACGCACATCAGACTGTCAATTACAATATGAACGCGGACGCTGACTCTGACGCGGGCGCGCAGTACTTTTCGCTGTTCCGGTTCCTGATGGGCGAGTTCAACTACTCGGACTGGTCGGACACCTCGCGCACCTCCGGCCTCGTCTTCTTCATCGTCTTCATCGTGTTTGTCGTCCTCATCTTCCAGAACGTGCGTGCGCTTAAGCTTCTCTATAATTCTTTTGAGCTGTAGCTTATAATTAGCTATATATCATAGCTTGCAATTAAGCGATAGCTTAGCTTTAGCTTGTATATATACGCGTATATACTTCTCTATCGTTCGCTTCTCTATCGTTTTAGCTTGCAGTGAAAACCTCATCGCGACTCTCATGTTCACTTCTAGATTTTCATTGCCATCATTTCCAACTCGTACGAGCAAGTCTTCAGGACCACCAACGAAGAAATCGCCGAGGAGAAGGACATCATCGAAGAGCACGGCAGCATGTGCGAGCTGTCCTTTTCTCCGAGCTCGACCGTTTCAATTTGATGTGACGACTCGCGCGCGATGATCGCAGTTTGCCCATTCGCAACGCCGTAGATTATCGGTACGCCGCGTTTTTCATTGCAGCTTGTTTATAGTCTGTTCACTGAGTGGCTTCGCAGTGTTTCCCTCTCTTCGCGCCCGTCGCAGTGGCAGACTATTTCGGCTCTTCGGAAAATCGTGTGGGCAGATCCGAATTCCACTTCTTCCGACGCAGCCGCTTTAAAGGGCCAGCGCCCCATTGTAAGCGATCCCGCCACCGATGCTTCAGCACCGATGCTAAGCGATGTCTCGCAGGACCGGACGGGCCTCCAGCTCGCAGCCCGCCAGCTGCCCGACGTGGCTTCGGACGAGGGGCTCTGCCTGGGCGCGCTCGGCGTCAAATTCGCCGCCGGTGCGGACGGCCCGCGCGCCGCGGCCGGCGTCGGGTCGTCGCTCGGCGCGGAATACGCGGCGGCGGCGGTCGAGAGCACCAGCATCGACAAGGTCGTCATTCCGAACTCGGACTACTACCCGACGCTGGACCCCGAGTACAGACCGCTCGACGACCGGCGCGACAACCACCTGAAGTCCACAGATGCCGGCGCCAAGCCCGGGCCGCTCGGGCCCTACCCGCACCGCATCCGAATCTGGTTCGACATCAGCAAGCGGAACCGGCGCCGCTTCCTCTCGGGGCCACCTGGCCAGCTGCGCCGGCCCATTCTGGTGAACTTTGCGGGCGACGAGGTCGTCAATCCTCCGGACCCCGCCAAATGGAAGTCCGGACCCCACAAAGAGGACGCTGGCGCTCCGAATTCGAACGAGAAGGATCCCAAGAAGAAAGATTTCGAGGCCGACCCCGCGAAACTGTGCTACTACGTCCACAGCGTGTTCGCCGCCGGCCGGCCGCAGCACATGCGCTTCCTGTTTGACGTGCGTTGAAGCCTCGAAGAATGTTGAACACTCGCGTCCGATACCGATCTAATGAGTGGCGAGCAGGTCTTGCGCGAGAACCGAAAGGCGTACCTCCAGACGTTGTCTTTCGAGGAGCTGGCCAACAGACCGCTCCTCATCCGCGTTCTCGACGGCATCTCGCAGCTCGCCGTCTCCACATACAAGAAGATTACGGGAAAGAGGGCAACCACCCAAAACCTCGACTCCCGCATCTACATGAGCGTATACCGGGTGAGACGCGGCCTCAAGCTACATACTTACGTCGAAATCGCTGCACGCTGTACGGCGGCTGACTCGAACGCGCACGGCAGCGCGGGGTCAACGAGAACGGCATGTTCGTCGACTTCGACATGCACAGGATTCCGAGGAAGCTTCTGCTCTCGGGGAAGGTTAAACCCATCCATCGGCTCGAATTCGGCGGCGACATGAAACCCGAGATTGCCGAAAAAAGTATCGCTGCATACCAGCTGGAGGTCGGGGGCGGTTCGTCCTCTGCAGCGGTTTCTCGGGCGAGAATACATCGTAGCTGACCGCTATCGATGTCGTGCGCGCGCAGCGCTGTCCTTGAAGCTGGAGAAGTGGACGTACCACCGCGCCTGGCTGAAGCGCACGGCCGGGGCCCCCTTCCTCTCCTCCTCACGGCAAGTATCATGATCGCGGATCTCATGTTTCCAAGCGTGTCCGCGCGCGCGTTGCTGATCGTAAGACTCGATGCCTCCCGCGCAGCGACGCGTACTTCGACCAGCGCATTGCGAAGGACCTGAAAATCTCAGTGCCCCCGCCGACGCTGGACAAAGCGCCAGCCTGGATCAAGAGATACGCCGAGAAGCACAACGAAGCGCCTCCGGAGTCGGGAGAGCTCGTCTGCAACAAGACGCTCTGCAGGGCCTACATGTGGATCGCGCGCTTCATCCACGAGCGCTCGAAGGAGAGCTCCGGGAAGTTCATCGCGCGCTCCGTCCGCCACTACCTCGTGTCCCCGGAGGAGGTCGGCCCCCGCCCGCCGTTCCCTGCAGCTGCAGCTGGCGCTCGAGCAAATTTAAACGAGCCGCTCGCGATCGCAGCTCGAGGTCTTCATCAACCGGCTCGTCCGCGCGCACCGCCTCCTGAAGGAATGGCGCCTCAACGCGGCCATGGCCAAGGCGAGTTCGGGATCGATCGATTTCGGGATCGATCGATTTTCTTTCCCCCAACTTCCGTCTAAGCGAAGCGTTGCGCATGCAGGGGCGCATCGCTTTCGACGACATCAACCTGGACACCAGCAACCCGGAAGACACGTTCGTCAACGCGGCCGACGGCGGCGCGGCGTCCTTCGGCTCCACCCCGGGCCGCACCGTCGCGACCATCTTGAAGATGCTGGCCCTGGATGCCGAGCTGAAAAAGCGCGCCCGCCCTTCTCTTCCTCGCTTGGATTCCGTCCAGATCTGCTGACCGCGGCTCGCGATCGCGGGCAGGCTCGGCGAGGATCGGGAGAAGCAGGTGGCCATCTTCTCGAACGCCCAATCGAGCGCGCTGCAGAAGGCGGCGGCCAAGGCGAAAGCACTCGAGGCCGAGCTGAAGGCAGCCTTTTCTCAAGCTTCAATCCACTGCTCCCGCCCAGGTTTCCTCATTCGAATTCCCACCCAGATCAAGCGCGTGGAAGAAGAGAAGCAGCAGATGGCCCAGAAGATGGCGGAGCTCTCCGGGACGAGCAAGCTGCCCGATTCCCTCCGCTTCGACGAGTTCCTGTACCTCCTCCGCCAGGAGGTCAGATCAGATCTGATCTGATCTGATCTGAGCCTCCCCCTTCAGATCTGATCTGATCCGACGCGTTCCGGCAGGTCCTCCTCCAGTGGGAGGCCCGCTCAGATCTGAGCCAGCTCCGCCTCTTCTCGGCGTTCCTGGGGACGGCGGTGAACCAGGAGGTGGTCGCCAAGGAGGTCAAGCGAGCCCTCCTCGATTTCTCGCTCGAGTGCTTCGGTGCGGCCGGGCCGGCCGCTGCGCCCCTGCCCTCGAAATTCGAAGATTTCGAAGTCTGATCTCGAAGTTCGAAGATTTCGTCGACGTGGACGAAGAGGCGACGAGCTACATCCCGCGCCCCATCGACACGCGCGAGATCTGCGGGCTCTCGGTGCGCGCGACCTTTCATAGGCTTTCACCAACTTCAATAGGCTTAGTTGGCTTAATAGACTTAATAGGCGACCTTTAATAGGCTTAATATTCGCGCGACCTCGCCCTCGCGGGATAAGCACAGGCCTCTACTACCCATTTTATAATTGATGCTCACGGCGCCGTGGGTGTACATGTCGCTCATGATCATGGTCAGGTCGATCCCGCGATCGGTTACGCTCCCATCGTCGACTACATCGTGAGCCGATGGTGCGCATATTGTATATATCTTATCAACTACGACACGCCGACTCCGTTTAATTTGATTTTGACTGATGATTCTTTGATTTATTTCTCAAGGGCGGAGATCCGCGTCTGGCAGTGGCCCCTAATTTTCGTGGAGCCCGACGTGGCCGGAGACCCGGGCCGGGTCACGAAGCTCTGGGACCAGGTCCGCAGCACGTGGCACCTGCAGCCGGTGACGGCCGCGAACAACCGGGCCATCCGCAACTCGGCGAGGTGATTGAGGCCGGCTCGCTTTGATTGGAAGCTTAAGACGTGCTCGCCCGCTATCTTGCCGAGCGAACTCTTAAGAATTGGTTAAGATCTAGATCTCACTTCCATTCGAAGCTTAAGACTTGCGCGTCGACGTCCGCTGTACTGCCGATCGAACTCTTAAGCCTTGCTTAAGATCTCGCTTCCTTTCGAAGCTTGAATCAGATCTTAAGCTTCCTGCCGATCGAACGCGAACTCGCAGGGCGTGGAACGAGCTCACCGCGTGGCCCGAGGAGTACGCCCCGTACGAGGACGCCCAAAGGATCTCGGACAACAGGCGAGAGATTTCGGAAATTGAACTTTCGGCTGCAGTGCACGCGAACGCGAGCCTGACCATGAGCCTTTTCGCCCCGCGACCACAGTTTCTTCAAGGGCGGAAAGGATCGCGAGAGTGAGGAGGTCGCCCGGAAGCTCTACTTGAAATCCATGTGCTGGGACGACGTGAGCGCACTCCGATTTTCGCTTAACTTTTAGCTACCCCTTGGAATTCTAGATATGCTGATGAAGTTAAAATTGATCATGATTGCGATCGCTCACACGCGCAGCCGATCGAGTACTTGCGCAAGATCGCCGCGACCGGGTAATCAATCGCTTGCTTCGAATTCCTGCCTTCGGTCTTACAGTAGTACCGATACATATCGATGCGGCTGCATTCGTAGGTACCATCTCACGAAGATTCCGAAGAGCGACGACCGCGAGTTCGATGAGTGCCGCGAGCAGGCGAAGGGCGAGCTTCCATGTGCGTCCGCCTCATATAATTAGGGCGTTTTACTTGACTGTTATGATAATAATGGTCGTGTGCTCTTCTTAACGGGCGATTTATCGTTCGCCTTAGGGCATTATACTTAACTGTCATGCTTAGGGCATTATACTTGACTGTCATGATAATACTGGTTGCCCGCGCGCTCTTCTTCTTTACTGGCAATTTACGCACGTGCCCGCGCGCGCGCGCAGACCTGCTCGCGTCGTCGAAGCACGCCGAGTTCTGCCGCCGCCTCATCAGCGCCAACGTCACCGCCCTCTCCGATGACGTGCGTACAAGTCTTATATTGTATGGACAGGAATGAAGCGGTGTTATTAATCTCATGCCCTGGTTCCAAACCAATTAAACGTTAATGTATACATTACGGATTTATTCGATCGCGATTAATTGGATCCAGAGCCGAGAATCTCGTTATGATCAACGTTGAATTAACATTCGCGAATTGATCCGATCCGACCTGATACGCCCCGCTTCGTGCGCAGGATCTCGCGGCCCTCGAGGAGCACTCCGAGAGCCGCGCCCTTCTCGCCGAGGACCCGCCCCGCATCCCCGCCCTCTACATCCGGCCCTTCAGCTTCCTCTCCCAGAAGACCAAGGAGCTCTACATCGCCCGGGTGATTACATGCAATATAATATAATGACCTAATCTATCCTATCTATCTATCTAGCGATCTTATAACTACTCGCAGGCCACGGCCCAGCTCAACAACCTCCTGGATATCCTGGAGAACGGCAAGCAGACTGAGCTAGAGGAGGCTCATTTCAAGCACGCGGCCGGCAAGGCGAACAACGTCGCGATGGTCGCGGTTGACGGGAAGCAGGACGAGCCTCGCGAGGCGGGAAGCGTACGCGTGTCCGAGGATGGAAAGGAAGGGAACGAGGACCCGGAGAACCCGAGCGAACCGAGCGGCGCAGCCTCCGGCGGAGCGCGAGGCCCGAGCAGCGCAGCGGAGCAGACCGATGTCCCGGACAAGCAGCCGGGGTACACCATCAAGCTGCAGTGCCTGCACGTTCTCAAGGTCTAAGTTGAAAGGTCGCGTGATTCACGTCTCGCGAACTATAATTAGGTGCCACGGTTACAAGCTTAAGCCGCGCAAGATCGGCACCTTCGATTTCGCAATCGCATGCATTTCTATCGTTCACGTTAGCGCACTAGTTGGTATTCTGTCTGCAGCTATACATATGCATGTTAATGTACACGTGCACGTGCACGCAATGGTCTTCGCATTAAAGTTTGCAATGGAGATAGCTAGGATAGAACAATGTATACGTGCGTGTAGTATTCGTGATCCGATGATTGAGTTCAGAGTTTGCTAGCCGCCATTTGATTTCAAGTTTGGAGCTCACTATGGCCTCAAATCTCCACGGCCAGCAACCAGTCACAGAATTTGATATTTTCTGCAAGTTCTTAAGCTTGTATGTGCAGCATATATTGTTCAGCTGCATGTGCAGCGCGCAGTATATTGTTCAGCTGCAATTAGACTCTGAGAATTAGATGCTTACGGATATTTGTCGATGCGATTGTACACGTAGAACTGCAATCAGGCCGTCGGACGATAGGGAATCAAGCAGTTCAGACATCAATACAGCGAATTATAGCGCTCGTGATTCGTCGCCGAGTCGAATCTGTCCGATCGCGATGGTCGCATACGTATACACTTCAGTTGTGCTGATATATATATATATATTGATCTGCTGCAATTGCAGATTAAGGAGGGTGGGGATCTGCGGGGACTGATCATGAGGGGTACCGGTGTTGAGGGCTTGGGTTGGGTTGGGGAATTCGAAGGCAAGATCAGGTGAAGGCAAGCGTGGAAAGCGACAATTCCGAGTGCGCGCTTCGATTGCACGATTGAAGGGCGATGTCGAGCGAGGTCACTGAACGCGGGAGCGTTGGCCACAGATCGCCGACGTAGCATCGATTATCGCCGGATCTTTTGGAGCTCTTGCGATCGGGTTTCCGAGGTCGGGCGAACGGAGCATTTTCCGCGGCGGAATCGACTTGTTTTTTTAAGTTTGTGGTGTCATTCCTTACATGCACACCACCCCACCGTCCGTCACATCCACCGGCACGAGGGCTACTCTACTACTGTGAGCGGGTACGTCGTAGTCCAACTAACTATGTGTCCGGTCTTGCCGAGCCAGTTCTCCCAGAGCTGATTGTACCCTTCAGACATAATCCTCCGGAGCCTCCAATGGGGCCGCAGCTGAAGATCCGTGTGTCCACAGTCGTGAGTCTTCGGCATGATGTACCCAGTTGCACGGTCCTAGTTGCTTGCTTGATGGCTCCTATGCTTGGCCGTGTTGGGACCAGGAGCTCGGTACCCCTTGCGGGGCCCCGAGGTCGGGGTTTCTCCGGGATTTGAAGCGGGTTCGGTAGTTTCGGTCCGGATTCGAACCGGGGTCCTCTGAGCGGTAAGGCCGACACCTTATCCACTCGACTATGCCTTCCCCTGCTGCGGCGGAATCGACTGGCAGACGTCCCTCGCGCGCGGGAGCGGTGCGCGAGTCTCCCTCCACGCCGCGCTGCGATATGGATCAAATGAGTCAGATGATCCTCACTCCCTCCCATCCAGACAAGTCATATGCATGATCAGAGAGGGCAGACGTGATTTGCAGCTGACTTGGCATTCTTCTAGTTCTGCAGCCGATCGTTTCTGCGAAAACCCTGCGAATGCATATGGCGCAAAAAATCATCAGATCAAGCCCAACTACGACGGCGAGCTCGATCGAGCGCAAGTACGCGTTACGATCGCTTAAGTTTCATGAGTATAATCGATGAGCTATTCAGCTAGTTGTCGTGTCGACTTCAGTTTCGACTTCGGGATCTAGTGAATTGAGCCGAGGGCTTATGCATATTCGCATTATATATATACTTCGAGGGAAAATCTAGAGAGAATCTCGATCTCGATCCGATGTCCTAGAATTTAAGAGAACATTAAGTAATCGAGAGCAGCTGCAGGAGCGCGAGCTCGCGTGATATAGATCTGCGTCGCATACTGCAAGCCATGCATATGCATACGCCGGTCTCCACCTGCGTCGATATCGATTGGAGCAGCGATCGCGACGATGATGAGGACTGGTCCGGGTGCCGCGGCTGGACATCGGAGCCATCGCACTGCCCCGCTTGCTACGCGAATTCGAAGTGCGCGCCGTCGGAACGGCTCAGGATTGCTCACACAAAGCTCCAAGAGCCCGCTTCTCGCAACCCCTCGACCCCGACCTTCTTCTCGCAGCTAGTGCGCACATATATCGCATGCGCGCGCTCCGCGAAAGTGTATATACGGGGCTTCCGGGTTTCGCGCACGCGCCGCGGCGCACGCGAATGTAATCATGATCAAAGCATGCGAAGATTTCGCGCCGGTTTCGCGCGCGACGCCCCAATTTAAGCACCCCAATTTACAGTGCCAGTACGCCAACGTAAGAGTGCCATCGATTTCGCAAGCAGAAGTGGGCACGCGCGCTGCTTGAAGATTCGCGGCTCGTAAGCATCGGCCGATCGCGACCAGAATGCAAAGCCGCATTCTCAGTTTTGGTCGAGGTGCCAGCTTGAGCTTTGCCATTGCAATCGCAATTTTGGCAATTGCAAGATACATATAATAAATTATTTGTGCCCGGCGCAGCTCGCAGGCATGCGCAAATATGAGTGCCCGATGCTTGCTGCTGGCGCCCTGAAAGCCATTACTCCGCACATTTCCGAAGATTACAGTACATATCTGAACGCTTCATTCGTGCGTCATTGATTTATGTGCATTCGCGCGCGATCCTCTAGATGTAGCTATAACTATATATATAGGATATATATCTGCTCAACCCAGTTCAGGCCCTGGAAAATACGAAGATCCTTGAGAGCCTCACGCGTACGCTCGACAACGGAGTTACAAAGGTCAACATTGTGCTTTACATTAATTTCCTCTCGGCTTTGTTTCGCGTCTTTTTGACTCCGCCAGCGTCCGGCGACGGGTACGGGGTGCGCAGCTCCGGTCTGACGCGATCCATGTCGCGTACCCTCTCTTGGTCCATTCATCGCTCGCCTTTTCCGAACGACTGTTTTCGTCTGGGCTGCTGGACGCTATCGTCGCGCAGGCACACATCGGTCTCAATCGCTTCACTGACGAGATCAGAGAAGGTGCGCGTACTCGAATTAGAAATTTAAATTAAATCGCCGGCGATATCATAGAATTGATCGCGTCATTTAAGTTTATAACCAGCGCCCGTGCTGACTGCGCGTGCTGGCCGCATGCAGATTGGCAAAACTGCAAAATGATTCCTAAGTCGCCCCACGGATTCTACCTCTCGCCCGAGCGCGTGTTGCCTTACGCTCCTCGGTGCGTCCTTTGCAAATTCAAATTGCTCGTAGCTCGCGATCTTTTATTAACTGCGATCTGCGTTTTGTCTTCGCATTTTCTTCCTTATAATTTCTGCGCTATTACGTTCTGCGCTATGATTCACGAGTCCTTTGGTCACTTTGTCGGCCATGTGCGTTGCACTTTCCAGCCGAATTCCGAATTCACCTCCGATCCTCCATTTTTACATGTGGTCGTCGCCGTTTGATTATTCCCCGCATGCGCATGCGCAGGTTTGCAGGCTCTCCGTCCCGCACCCCGCCCTTCGGCTCCGCCTGGCTCGCCACCCGGGCCTCTTCCCCGCCGTCCTCCATCTCACGTCGAGCTCCCGGCTTGTGCCGCGGCTGTACCCCGAGGATCAGAGCCCCGCCTTCGCCGCGTCCTGCCTTCGGCAGCTCCTCTGCGCCCCTGTTCTCGTCGCGGTCGGGGGAAATCCGGAGGGCGATATCGATCTCGAATCGGCGGACCTTCCGCCCGAAGAGCCGCGGGCAGTCCCGGCAGGCCACTACGGCCTGCCCGCCGAGCTGGCCGCGGCCCGTGGGGCGCAGGAGGCGTTCTTGGCCGTCCCAGGAGACCCCGTCGCCATCCTCGCGAAAACTCTAGAGAGGTGTGTGACTTCGCATCTAAATATCGATTATATAATGCCTGCGCAAATGCAAGCTGCGTATGATGTTAAAATAATGTCAATTCTCCGTGACGAGCAACGATCGCGAGTTCGAATTCTCAGCATTTAATTGTTTGCACGCGCACTCTGTGTTTTAAATCTCTCGTCTCGTTCGCAGCATTGTATTCGAGCATGACAAATTTAAAGAATTCAAGGGCCGCGTTGAGAGCATCAAGGAAGCGAAAACGTGCGCTAGACCACACCCCTTCGAGCCCAGAAATGCGATTTATTAATGTGAGTTGACGTAACTCGTCTCTCTCGCGATCGGATATCGCGCGCGCCGACGTCGACAGCTGCTGCCTCCACCCATCCGACGGACCGGAAAGCGCGGCCATCGAAGTCGCTCTCGAAGGGCGTGTCGAGGTGCTGCTGAAAATACAAGACCCCGTCAGATCTAGACTGCCCCGACCCCGGCCTCGGCCCATGGCCAATTCGAACTGCTTCAAACAAATTGCGCGGCTCGCAGCAAACCCGGGAGCTGGCGGCCTGCCTGGCCGACCTTTGCGTATTCTCTGAACACGCCCGGAGCGTCCTGCCTCACGCCCCGTGTCTGAAACGGGTGCCATTGCCAGCCAGTATAATGTTTTCCCCTTTGAACGCGAGACACGCCCGGCATGCGTACGCGCAGCTTCTGCCTATTTGCACGGATCGCGAGACTGGCGCTGGCCTCTGCGGAGTTTTCGGCGGATTCAGCAGCTTTCGCGGGTCCGCTGGCGACAAGGGCGTAGTTCCAATCTATCACTGGAAGGTGCACGTGCGTGTCACGTTCGCCCACGCTATAGCTATAGCTATATATATATATATATATATATATATATATAAATATATATATATATATATATATATATATATATATATATATATATATATATATAAGAGTGGATGATACATATGATCTGACAGGGTTCTTAATCTCATAATTTGTTAAAAGTAAATCACAGAGTCTATTTATCATATCGTTATTTGCTGTAATATGCGATTCGGTCGCCGCGATCATGTCCGGAATCTTAGAAGTATCATCAAGAGAGTTTAATATATCTTTTGGAAGCGGCACAGAGATACGGTAGTATCGCGCATAACCTTGGTCATCATTATACGGTAAAAACTCTTGCATCTTTTCAAGAGCGGAGAGTTCACTTGCAGCCATTAGCATATTGATTAATGGACTTCCAGAAGTTGAAGCAATCCATGATAGAATACCCCAGGTATTCACGTTTTCGTAGGAATAACCTACATTTGGTGCGTCTGTTATATATATATATATATATATATATATATATATATATATATATATATATATATATATATATATATATATATATATATATATATATATATATATATATATATATATATATATATATATATATATATATATATATATATATATATATATATATATATATATATGTATATAGGATATAGGCGTGGGCGTTTTACTGAAGTACTGCGGGACCGCAGAACGATGGCAGCGGAACGCCTCTCGTCTACACGAACTCCCTCCTTCACTGTGCCGGCCCTTTCATTTCGATATATTCGGCCGGATCGGCCGCTAGCGCTGCGGATTCGGTCAAGCTATTCATCATAGTTTGAAACCGACCCGCGCGCATGCGCAGCCCTCTTCACGACACACGCCCGCCTCCGCCAGCACTTTCCCGGCGAGGTTCCTCCCCTGGACGCCGTGCTGGCCTCCATCGCGGGCCGCCAGGCCGAGAACCTGAAGGCTCGCATTTATTCGCAATAATGTGCAGTTCGCCTCGCAATAAAAAATAATCACCTTCGGATGTTATGCGTACAGGAAGCCGCCAACGTTAACAACTTCTTCGCCAAGAAAGACTACGCGGTCCCCACTCCATAATTAATATTCAGATAGCTTGAGCGAGCCCTGAAAATTCGATTTCGCAGCTGGCGGCGATGGTGTATGGCGCCTTGCTGGGGTTCTGCCCCGAGGACCGCCGCGTGACCCGCGCCGCCGCCCTCGGGAACCGCGCCGAGTGCAACCTGCGACTCGGGGGTGCTTGCGCTGCAGCCTCAGATTTAATTTGATTTCCGGCCGAGCTGCCGCAGTGCCCGCTCTTAATACGGGGCGGCTTCAGTGCCCGCTTCAGATTTATATAATGCATTGCCTCCCGAGGTGCCCGCTCTAATTTATAATCAAAATGAAGCGGTCCGGGGCGCCCGGGCGCGTCGCTCTTAATACTCTCTTTTCGGCCGAGGTGCCCGCTTTTAATACGGGGCAGCCCGGGGCGCCCGCACGCGTCGCAGGGCGGGCGCGGCTGGTCGATGCGGCGCGGGACGCGGCGGCGGCGCTGGCGGAGGCGGAGGCGGCGGGCGGGGCTGGCTCCGCCCTCGCGGAGAAGGCTCGCGGGCGCCTCCAGCGCGCCCGAAAGGCACTGCCCGCGGCCGCCAGACCCGAGACCTGAAGCAGAAATTATCATCATAGCATGCGATTGCAAGATCTAGCACAGTTCAAGTCCAAGGGAATATCCAGTGAACACAACGTGTACATGTACTGCGAGCTGCAGCTGCCGGGCTGAGCGGAATTTCACTATATATGTTACTAGCTATAATCGTAAGGGCCTCGGAGCGAGTCTACAAATTAAAAACGAGCCTCGATTCCGGATATCGATCCAGGTCCGGGCCCGGGGAGCCCCGCTTTGTGCCTTTGGCTACACATGCGCTGCTGTTCCTGTTCGCCTCTCCTGACCATGGGGTCCTGCGTGCACGTGCGGACTGCAGCTGGCGGCTCGCAATCGCGCAAGTTCTGATACTCCCCCCCCCCCTCCGGCCCCCTCCCCTTCCCTACCCTCTTTCCTCCTGCCTTCCCCCACCCCCCTCACACTCCGGGTTTTCCCACGTGCACCTGATCCGCGCCCTTCAGATTTGCCGAGTCGCCTCCGCCCTCCGCACATACCTCGCGGCACGTACCCCGCAGACTGCGAACGCCTACGGAAAGCTCAGCCGGTTCCTAGCTGTGAAAATAGTTCATAGCGGTTGGGCGGGAAGAGGGGAAAGGGGGGGGGGGGGGAAGGGTAGGGGAGGCCGGGGGAAGGGCCGGAGGGGAGGAAGGGGGGGGGGGGGGGCTGGGTGGGGGCGGTGGGGTTCCCTCGGGACGCGCCCCGAGGGCCCCTCCCCCGCCTCGCGTCCCCCCGAGGCCCCGATCGTCGTCTGCGTCTGCGGCAATCAGCACTCGTGCCATTCCTCGTCGTCCTCGTCCGCGCGCTCGACGGTGCGGACGAGCTCGACGACCGCCGCCGGCAGCAGCTCCTGCGGGCCCGGGATCAGGGTCAGCAGGCGCGGGTGGAGCTGCAGATTCACGGAGAGACGCGCCTCGAGGACCACAACGAGCAGGTCCCCGCGAAGCTGCGGGCCGGGATAACTCAGCGGCTTCGCGTTGATCCGAGTTTGGGGCGCGCGAGCGCGGGCGCGGGCGCGCGGACGCGCACCTGCTCTCCTTCATCGTCGGTGACGCCGAGGGAGCGAAGGGCGACCCAGCGGCGCTCCCGCCGCGGCCGCCGCCGCGATCCAAAGGTGGAGGCGAGGGTTTCGGCGTCCCACACGAGCGGCGACTCGAGCTTCAGCCGCCGCAGCGCCCGCGCGTCGGTCCCGAGCCGCTGCGCACGCGTCAGGCGCGGGGTGGAAGGGACACTGCGGCCGAGCCGAACCTGGATGAGGCTCGCGGGGATGTTCTCGTCCCCGTCGAGGTAGCAGGCGAGCTGCAGCACCTCCAGTTCGGCCCAGCTGAGAGAGAGTGTGTGTGTGTGAGAAATGATGAGAGAGCGATTGTGTGTGTGTGTGTGTGGGGGGGGGGTACGCATTCACCAGGACAGGGGCTCGACCGCGAGCTGTTCGAGGCAGTTTCCGGGTACACTCAGCTCTAGGGTCTGTGGAGGGGGCCAATCAGGGTGAGGCGGGAAGAGGAGGGGGTACACTGGGCGGGCGCAGGCCTGCAGGCGGTAGAGGCGGCGGAGGACGTTGCAGAGGGCGGCGGGGTCCGCGACCGGCGCGTTCTGCGGGGTACGCAGTTCAACGACGGCACGAGAGAAGAGACGGGGGACGGACAAGGGCCAGAGAGCGGAGGGTGGGGGCGAGGGCGGCGAGGGGTGCGATGTCCGTCCCGCCACACAGCTCCAGCGTCACGTGCTGCGGGGTACGTGAGCTGGGAGCGAACCGGGCAGGCCGGGACGCGCGGGGCGGGCCGGAGCGCGGGGCGCGCGGGGCGGGCCTCGAGGCGGGTCAGGGAGGGGAGGAACCCAATCCAGACAAAGACGCCACCAATCTCCAGCGCTGCGGAGGGGAGGGGGGTGGGGGGATTAGGCAAGGGTTTGAGCTCGGAGCAGGCGGGGGCCGCCGGCCTGCGGAGCGCACCGCGCAGGGACGCAAGGCGCGCGAGGGGCGCAGCGGCGTCGCGAGAGAGGACGGGATGGGTCCGTCTCGCGCTGCGAGGATCTTGGCTTGCGAGAGGAAAGGGGCCGGCCTGCGGCTTGCGCGGGGACGGCGCACTTACTTCGACCAGGAGATACCCCAGAACTCCACCCGGAGCCTCTCAAGAGCTGCCGAGGGTGCGAGGTTGGACAGAAACCTTCAGCACGCGTACGGGGCTGGGAGGCACGAAGTACCCCGAAATCCGGAGGAGAGTGCGACAAAGCAGGACATGGGTTCGACCTTTTGCGGCGAGCGCGCTGAAGAGCAGAGAGGGGCAGAAGTAGAAAAGGGCAGACCTCCAGTTCCGTAACCCCTTGCGATAGAAGGAAGAGAGAATTCTGGGGGCAGAAAGCGACGCTGAGGGCTCGGAGGGTGGGCGCGAGGCCGCGCAGGCTATGGAGGTGCTCCAGGGCGATCGGCAGCCTGCAGGGATTTAGGGGGGGACAAAAGGCTGAGGCCGGCGGGCGGACCCCGAAAGGTCGAGCGTGTGGATGTGGGAGAGAGAGGCGATAGCCGGCAAAGATTCCTCGAGGTATGTGGAACTGTGGTCTTCGATGCTACTGCAGGAGCTTTCGTCCGAGGCGCGAAGGGAGAGAGAGCGCAGCTCGGAGAACGCCGCGAGCGGCGGGATGCCCAGGCGAGGGCGGGCCCTGCCCTTGGGGTCCGTGAGGTCAAACCACAGCTCCAATTCGCTCACGGCGCCCGGGAAGCACTCCCGCAGCCGTCCGAGCGTCTCAGAGTCCATCACAGTGCTGTACACCTGCTCGCGCCCGCCCGGCATGATCACTGTGCGCGCGCCCGAACGACATCGCCGCAAGCAGATCTAGAGCATACCTGCACACGCCGCGCACCGCGCCGTGCCGCATCCGGCACCCCCAGCAGCGCCTCCAGGTCGCTCGGGCAGGGCTTCCGCAGCGCAATCCGCTCCCACGCACTGGGGTCCTCGCACAGCGATCGAAACCGACGGCACACGCGGCGATACCGCTGCAGGAGCTCGGGTCGAGCGTCGGGCGCGCTTTCGCGGGGGCCGAGCTGCGATTTGCGCATGCCCGCGCAGGCAGGCTGGCTTTGCCACTCCCGCCGCGCCGCCAGCACGAGGATGCGAACGAGCAGCTCGTCGGGCAGCGAGTCAATCGGGCAGCTCTCCTCCTCCAGCGCCGGCCAGCTTGGCTGCTCCCCCGAACTGCCATCAAGCCGGGCGCGCACACTGGAGCTGCCGCCGTCTGCTCGGTCATCTTCGCGTCCGCGCTTCGTCGCTTTGGGCTCCATCTCGCTCAGAGTCGCTGCTGAGTCGGCTGCCAGTCGGAGTCTGTCGGCGGACTGTCGCTCCCTGGGGAGTACGTAAAACATTTATTCGGTCAGGGCTTTCTATACTTTCGATCTTACTATAGCTAGCTATAGCTAGCTCCGTATCTGCAATCGACAGGGGAGCCGCACGGCCGCAGCCTCATCGAAGTCGCACTTCCGCCGCCGCCGCCGTGATGAGTGGCGAGGTCAGCATCTACTACGCGTCGGGATGGGCGACCGTGCACGCGCACTACTGCGTCGGCGGCTCCTGGACCGCGCCCCCGGGGCGGAGGATGGATGCCGTCTTCGACGGGCGCCTGCACAGCTGTGCGGTTGGCTTGTCGCAGGTCGGCCAGATCGAGGTCCGTTTTCGCAGAGATTTCAAAGAACGGAATTCGAAGCACCCACGACGCGCGCCCGCCGGCAGGTTTGCTTCAATGACGGTTCCAACAACTGGGACTCGTACGCGCGTCCCCCGGCCCCACGACGCCCAGCGGGGCGACGCCGATGTGAGGCCGCAGATGCGGCGGCAACAACTACAAGATCGACGCCGTCCCCGGCCGGCGGTACCTCGTCTCCGGCGGCAGCGTCCGCCCCGTCCCCGGTGCGCCGCAGCCCGGGCCCGGGCCCGCCCTGCTCGTGCGCTCCGATCCTGAAGCCCGCGTCCCGCAGAGGCGCAGCTTCCCTTCCTGCTGGTCTCCGACCTCGACGGGACGATGGTGGGCCTGCCCGGCCCGGCCCGCCGGGGATCAAATCCGGGATCAAATCCCCTCGCGCCGCGCGCGCAGGTCGCCCATGAGGACGGGGAGCCCGCGCTGCGGGCGTTCGGAGAGCTCTTCTGCGGCGAGCTCGCCCCCGCCGGCTGCCTCCTCGCGTACTCCACGGGGCGGTCCCCCTCTTCGTTCGCCGCTCTCCTCGCTTCCACGTGCGTCGACGACGTCCTGGGCCTTGTTCGGGATGAGCCGGCCCTGGCTAAAGCCCTCAGCAGGCCGCTGCTCCGGCCGCACGCGCTGGTTCTGGGCGTGGGCACGCAGATCTACGCCCGCGACGGCGCCCAGTGGGCCCTCGACCGTGCCTGGGAGCAGCGCATCTCCGCCGGCGGCTGGAGCCGCTCCCTCGCCGAGGAGGTGCGCTAGCGCCATCCCCTCCTCGCCTCTTGCCGCGGCCCTCCCTTAGCTCGCGCAGGTCTGCAGGGTCTTCCCGGAGCTGAAGCCTCAGCCCGAGTCGGAGCAGAGCGCCCTGAAACTCTCGTTCCACGCCCCCGCCGACGCCGCCCCGCGCCTCGTCGCCGCCATGGGCGCCGCCCTGGGCGCCCGCGGCGTCCCGGTGCCCGCCCTGCGTCTACTTCCCCCCTTCGCTCCAAGCGGCTGACCCGCCGCGGCAGGCCCGCGTGATCGCGTCGGGCAGCGGCGGGTCCCGCTACATCGACGTGATCCCCGCCGCGGCGGGCAAGTACCACGCCATGCTCTACTTGAGAGAGAAGCTCGGCTTCGCCGCCGACCGCACCCTCGTCGCCGGAGGTCCGTTGACGTTGACGTTTGCGCGGATCAAATTCCCGAATTCGAATTCGAATTCCAACTTGAGCGCCCCGCCGCCGCAGATTCCGGAAACGACGCCGACATGTTCACGGGCGACGAGTTCGGCGTCGCGGTGGGCAACAGCCACGCGGAGCTGGTCGACATGGTCCGCGGGCGCGGCCGGCCGCACAGGCACCTCATAGCTAGCGGGCGCGCCGCGGACGGCATCCGGGAGGCCATCAGGCACTTCAAGCTGCAGGCGCCGGCCGCTGCGTGACGTGCGCCTAGTGACCTTGTTCCCGAATGGATGCGAGTGCGGGTGCGAGGCGTCCGAGGTGCCAGCGCAGGGTGGAACGGGGGGCTGGAACCGATTGTGTAATTGTACAAGGATAGATTATGCGGGCTAAGAGGAAGAAAAGGGGCGGCAGGAGAAAACGTCGCTCGTTTACTTGCTGCGAGGAAAGGAGGGAGCGGGGCGTCAGGCGTCGCGGCGGAAAGCGGCGGGCGGGCGGGCGGGCGGCGGGGACGGACCGGAGCCACTCGACGAGGACCTTCTGCCGCTTGATCTTCTTCTGGAGCTGGAGGAGGCCGTACAGGAGCGCCTCGGCCGTGGGCGGGCAGCCCGGCACGTAGATGTCCACGGGAACGATGCGGTCGCAGCCGCGCACCACCGAGTACGAGTAGTGGTAGTAGCCGCCTGTCGAGCGCTGAGCGGGCGCCAACAGAAAGGCGAAAGGAAAGGACGAGGCGCCGCACCGCCGTTGGCGCAGGAGCCCATGGAGACGACCCAGCGCGGCTCGGACATCTGGTCGTAGACCTTCCGGAGCGCGGGCGCCATCTTGTTGGTGAGAGTGCCGGCGACGATCATCACGTCGGACTGGCGGGGAGAAGGACGGAAGATGATGCCGAAGCGATCCAGGTCGTAGCGGGACGCGCCTACAAGGCACGGAAAGGTCACGCCGAGCACGAGCGAGACGGAGGGACTGGCGGACCAGCCTGCATCATCTCCACGGCGCAGCACGCAAGACCGAATGTCATGGGCCAGAGAGAGCCCTTACGCGCCCAGTTGACGAGGGCATCGAGCTTGGAGACGACATACTCTGCGAACCGCACAGGAAGAGGCACGGGCCATCAGGCGGCGAATAGGAACGCAGAAGGAGACCGTGCGTCTCTTCATTCCACGCCGAGAACCTAGGCGAAAGGCGGCGCACCGGCCTTGGAGTCGGGGCCCTTGTTGACGAGCGAGGTCGACTGGCGCAGGCCGGCAGGCTGGCGATCAAGGATATCGTTCACAACGCGCAGCTGCGGCGCCAGAGCAGGGACGGAGGCCCTGGCGGCGCGGATCATGAATCCGGCGGCGGCGGCATGATTCATGATTCCGGGGGCGCACCTGGTAATGGCGCGCGCGGCCGGCGCAGCGGCGGCCGCCCCAATGCCACGAACGCTGAGCATGTCGCCGAGAACCCAACTGGCGGGGGGTACTGGCAAGACGCGAGAATCATCAGTGCCGGCGAAAGCAGGTGCGCCGGAGGCCGAAAACCCGCACAGAGTCTGCGCAGCAGTCGGACCTGCGTGGCCCGGCCGCCCGCTCCCGCCGCCCTTGAGGCCAGCTGAGCGAGCTCGCGGCGCGCAGATGAGCGCGGGGGGCACGTCTTTCGTGCTGCCGGTTTCGGCGGCGCGCATCTCTAGGAGCCGCCAGGATGCGTCGAGCGCCACGAGCGCCACGGCCGCGATTCACCGACATGGAGCCAGCCAGGGCACACTGCCCACTCGTCGGGCGCAGCGCGGTTTCTTCGGTGGCGCAGTCAACTCGCAGTTCGCGGCGCGCCCGCATCGGGTTGCGCCTCCCTGCGAGGTGCGCCATTGCACCTTAGCGTGCAGAGCTACCAGGCAGCCTCTGAAGAACAGCTCGGAATTGCAGGCTCCGGCAGCTGCTCGTTTCAGCGTGAAGGCGACTGCGGCGCGCGCGGAGGTCTGCCGCCCGTGGCCGCTTCGAATAGCCGCGCGATATCCTGCGATTCCCGACGCGGCACCCCGCGCAGGTCGAGAGCCCTGTTCGGAAGCGCAACGATGCCGCGCTTACTCTCTTTGCTGTGGCGGTGTCGCGGGCGTACCTCGCGAAGACCGGCGATTCCGGCACGAGGAAGATCCGGCGCGGCCTGGAACGCTTCCTGGCGCGCCTTGAGTCGCAGCGCCAGCCGACGCTCGCCATGAGCTCGTCAGCGTGCGCGCCTCGGAAGCCTCGCTCGCGGCGGCTCGGCCGTAGCCGCACGGTTAACCGACTATCCGATTCGCGCGACGCAGAGCGGCCGGGGCCGTTGCGGAGCGGCCCCCCTCGAACCCCCTCCTGAAGCTCATCCCCCTCGGTGCCATGTTCTTTCTCATCCTGTTCAACTACACGGGCGAGTGTCTTTTCCGGTCCGCCGCGCCCGCCGCTTCTGATCCCCGCCGGCCCGCGCGCAGTGAGGCCGCCTTTCTTCTTCTTTTCGTCTTTCCTTTTCTGTTTTCGCGGCTCTTTCTGACGACGCTTCGCCTTCTCCGCCTTCAGATCCTTCGCGACACGAAGGACGGTGCGGTCCCGTTTCCTCTTCCGGCGCTCCTGCGAGACGCGCGCGCCGCTCACCGCTGGTGGCCGCCGCAGTTCTCATCGTGACCGCGCCCGGCTCTGGCGCCGAGGCCATTCCTTTCATTAAGACCTACATCTGCGTCCCGTCCGCCATCGCCTACGGTGCACCCCTCCCCGCGCCCTCGCCGCCGCTCGCGCCATCCCCGGACCGAGATTTTTCTCGTAGCCATCCTGTACTCCACCCTCTCCAACAGGCTCAGCCGCGAGAAGCTCTTCTACGGTACCCCCCCTCCTCCTTCCCCCCCTTCTTATGCCGACCCGCGCCGCCCGGGGCGCCTTCGCAGCCGCCCTCAGCCCCTTCCTCCTCTTCTTCGTCACCTTCTCGACGCTCATTTACCCCAACCGGGTGCGAGGGGGGACGAACCCGCTCACCTGAGCGACGACGGATCGGAACGACCGCTCACCTTTTCTTTTTCGCCGCAGGCGTTCCTGCACCCCAACGCCTTCGCCGACATGCTCCAGGCGACCCTCCCCGCCGGCCTCAGTGGCGTCATCGCCATCATCCGCAACTGGACCGTGCGCCCGTACCCCCCCCCGCGCTCCCGTCTCGTCTCGCCCGTCTGACCCGCCGCCCCGCAGTTCGGTGCTCTTTCTCCTTTCTGCGCCACGCTCTCCCGGCCCCGCTAACGCCCCATTCCCCACCCGTTCTCTCCCTCCAGCGATGTTCTACGCCACTTGTGCGCCCGCGTACCCCCCTTCTCCCCACCGGCGCCCTGACCCCTCCTCGCCCTCCAGCCGAGCTCTGGGGCTCTGTCGTGGTATCCCTCCTCTTCTGGGGCTTCGCGAACGAGGTCACGACGGGTGCGGCGATCGCGCGATTCTGTACCCCTTCCCGTGCCTCCCAACGCGCGCCCCGCAGTCGACGAGGCGAAGAAGTACTACCCCCTCTTCGGTCTCGGTGCGCGCACGCCCGTACCCTTCTTCCTCCCGCTTGTACCCTCTGCCGACCCTGACGGCCGCCCCCAGGGGCCAACGTCGCCCTCATCTTTTCGGGCCGCGTCGTTAAATACCTGTCCGACCTCCGGAGCAGCCTGCCGCCCGGTACCCCCCTCCCCCCTCCCCCTTCCTCCCCCCCTCCGGCTCACGTACCCCCGGCAGGCGTGGACAAGTGGGGCGTCTCTCTGAACTACCTCATGTCGTGCCTCGTGATGGGTACCCTCGGCATCATGGGCATCTTCTGGTACCCCCCCCCCTCGCCCGCTTTTGCGATCGCCATCGGATCCGATCGCGAACGCAGGTTCATGAACCGGCGGGTGATGACGGACCCGTCCCTGTACTCCCCCAGGAAAGCGAAGGTCCGTACCCCCCTGGGGGATAGATGGACGGACGGACGGACGGCTGGCTGCGTGCTTAGCGATGCGATGCGCGGGCGCGCGCGATAGCAGCGAGCAATCATAGTCTGGCCCGGCCCTGCCTAGCCTGGCCCAGCCCAGCCACCCTATCCGCCCCCCGCTCCCAACGTTGACCGACGAGCGCAGGAGGGGAAGAAGAAGCTGAAGATGAGCCTGGGCGAGTCCCTCAAGTACCTGGCCAAGCAGCCGTACATCCTGAACCTCCTCATGCTCGTCATCTCCTACGGCATGGCGATCAACCTCGTCGAGGGTGCGCGCGCTGTTGTTCTTTGGCTGGGCCGAGTAGATAGATAGATGGACCTTGGGAGCGGAGAGATAGATAGATAGCCTTCTAAGCCACCTTAGCCACCTTAGGCTATCTCTAAGCCACCTTAGCCACCTTAGGCTATTCGTCGAGGGTGCGCGGAGAGATAGATAGATAGATAGGCCACTAAGCCTTGCCTTGCTCGCCTCGAGGCCTTAAACTCTACCGCCACACCCAAGCCACCGTGGTCTACCTATCTCTCCGGAGGGTCCGCGCGCTATCGCTCGATTCTAGCAGATTAGATAGATGAACCGCGGCTCCAAAACGGTAGCCGAGCCAGGCAGAGGAGCGAGGGAGTAGCGGTAGCGGCAGCAGCAGCAGCAGCAGCGCAGCGACGCCACCCACATGCCACTCCTATCTATCTAGAATCTTACATCAATCCATCCATCTCCCCCCCTCTCCATCCATCTAACCGAGCTCCGCCCCTCCCGCCCTCCCCCTCTCCATCCATCTAACCGAGCTCCGCCCCTCCCGCCCCCTCGCGCAGTGACGTGGAAGGCGAAGCTGAAGGAGCAGTTCCCGAACCCGAACGAGTACAGCGCCTTCATGGGCGACTTCAGCTCCACCACCGGTCCGCCCCGAGCGCCCGCGGCCGCCTGGCGTCTTAAATGTCGATAGCTTAATCTTAGGCCTATATATATAGCCTTGGCACCGGTCCGCCGGGGCCCCGTGACATCTTAGATCTGAGGGCAGGGGGCTGGGAGACCCCAGCTACGACCCTAGCAGTCTCTCTCGCCCCCTCGCTCGCCTCGCCCGCTCACTCATTCGCTCGCTCACCCCGCCTCGCCCCGAGCGCCCGCCCGCCCGCGGCCGTCTGGCGGCTTGCTTAATCTAGGTCTAAATATCGATATCTACAATCTTTAAATATCTACGATATCTTAATCTTCGGCCGCGGGCTGCGGGTTGCGATATCTTAATCTTAGGCCGCGGGTTGAGGCACTCACCCCACGTGCGCGCGCTCGCGCAGGCGTCATCACGCTCGGCATGATGCTCCTCGGCCGCTTCATCCTCCAGGTCCGCCCCGCCCGGCCGAGCCCGCCGGCCCGGCCCGGCCCTGCCCAGGCAGGCCAGCCCCGCGCTAGCGCTAGCTCGCCCCGCCTATCCCGGTCCCCCTAGCCAGGCTGTCGGTCTGCCGCCTAGCTGGCCAGACAGGCCATCGAGCCAACGTCGGCTAGCATTCCCCAGCGTTAGCCGAGCCGGCCCGGCCCAGCCGAGCCTATAGAAGCAGTCAGTCGAGCCAAGGCTGCTTGCCTAGCTTTTCCAGCTGGCCCAGCTTTCCCAGCAGCCGAGCCAAGGCTGGCCAGCTAGACTACCCTACCTAGCGCTAGCTGGCCCGCTCAGCCGAGCCAAGGCTAGCCAGCCAGCTGGATTGTCCTAGCTAACCAACTCGCGCCGCGCAGCGCTTCGGGTGGAGCACGGCGGCGATGGTGACGCCCTCGGTGCTCTGCGGCACGGGCCTCGCCTTCTTCGCCCTCGTCGTCTTCGGGCAGCAGCTCGCCCCCCTCACCACCGCCGCCCTCGGCGTCACACCCCTCTTCCTCGCCGGTGCCCGCCTTTCTATCTACTATCTATCTATCTATCTATCTAGCTTCGCTTAACTAACTTAAAGCTATCTATCTATCTAGCGTAGCTTAGCTTGGCGCCCCTCACCACCGCCGCCCTCGGCGTCACCCCCCTCTTCCTCGCCGGTCAGTCATCTATCTATCTATCAATCTACTACCTCCCTTTACTACATGATAGTTTCGCTTAACTACCTTAGTAGCTAAGCCTCGCTTTACTACCTTGACTTGGCGATCGCTCGCCAACTCGTTGGCTCACTCGCCGCCCCTCTCGCCCGCAGTGCTCGTCGGCGCGGCGCAGAATATCATGTCCAAGTCCTGCAAGTACTCGCTGTTCGACCCGTGCAAGGAGATGGCCTACATCCCGCTCGACGCGGAGGCGCGCCTCAAGGGCAAGGCCGCCAGTGCGTGGGCGTGGGCGGCGCTCGCGGCGCCTCTCCCCTCCCTCGCTGTTCGAGCTAGAGCGTGAGCTGATTTATTTCTCTTCCAGTTGACGTGATCGGGAACCCGATCGGCAAGTCGGGCGGCGCTATCGTCCAGCAGGTGCCCCGCCCCTCCCCGCCCCCGCCCGCCCGACGGCCGGCCGCCCGCCCCGCGCCCGCCCCGCCCCGCCCCGCCCGTCAACCAAGACGACGCCGCTAAGCGCGCTTCGTCGCCAAGACACGCACGCCCAACAGCCGCCCAATACTCGCCCGCCTTTTTTAAAGTTTTATAGATTCTTTTAGAGATCTTTAAGATTCTTAAAGCCGCCCCGCCCAACAGCCGCCCGCCGTCTGTCTGTCTCACTCACGCTCTTGCAGGTGCTGCTCTTCACGACGGGTAGCCTGGTCGCCTCCACGCCGGGCCTCGCCGTCGTCCTCGCCATCGTCTCCGGTGATTTCGCGCTCTTGACACGTCTAAGATAGATGGTATAAGGATGAACAAGGATAGAGAAATAAGCAAGCTGCAGCGTACAGGTAGGTGGGTAGGTAGGCGGGTAGTTGGGTAGATAGACGGGCGCGAGCTCGAGCCGCCTCCGGCCCGCCCTTCCTCCCTCCCTCGCTCCGTCGCTCCCTCGCCCGCCTCGGAGCGCCCTGACGGGGCCCCTCCTCCCTCCCCCGCAGCGATGTGGATCTACGCGGCGCGGAGCCTGGGCGTCGAGTTCAACAAGAAGGAGGCGGCCATGCAGGCCGAGCAGCAGCGCGCCACCGACTCCGAGCCGTGCGCCACGTCGTCGACGTTGTTCTGGCCCCAGTGGGGCTTATAAACTTCTTATAAAGCGCCACGTCGTCCACGTTGTTCTGGCGCTTATAAAGATCTCATAAAGCGCCACGTCGTCGACGTTGTTCTGGCGCTTAAAAAGATCTCATAAAGCGCCACGTCGTCGACGTTGTTCTGGCGCTTATAAAGATCTTATAAAGCGCCACGTCGTCGACGTTGTTCTGGCGCTTATAAAGATCTTATAAAGCGCCACGTTGTCGACGTTGTTCTGGGGCTTATAAAGATCTTATAAAGCGCCACGTCGTCGACGTTGTTCTGGCGCTTATAAAGATCTTATAAAGCGCCACGTTGTCGACGTTGTTCTGGGGCTTATAAAGATCTTATAAAGCTTCTTCTTATAAAGATCTCATAAAGCAGCGCGCCACCGAGTCCGAGCCGTGCGCGCGCCCCGAGCTCTTCTAATGCGCCCCGGGCTCCCAGAAATTGTAGTTGTAGTTGTTATAAAGCTCTGTTATAATTCTTTCCTCTAATTCTGTTATAAAGCTTCTTCTTCTTCTTCTGAGGCCTGTTCTTCTTATTCTTATTCTTCTTCGGCAGGCCCAAGGACGGGGGCGGCTCGGCGCCGGCGATCCCGGGGAGCGGCCCGAGCGGCAACGGCAACGGCAACGGAAACGGCAGCGGCGGCTCGAGCACCAACAGCGGCTCGGGCACCTCTTTCGTCGTCGACCCGATCGTGGGCGAGGGCAACAGCAGCGGCGCGACGCCCGAGACCCCCTCGGAGCCCATCCGCGGCCAGAGCTCTTAGGGCGTTTTCGGCGCAGTCGTTCGTTTCGTACGTATCCGGCGACGACGACAACGTTTTGTAGTAGAGGGTGATGAGGGTGGATGCGTGTACCCTCGCAACGATCGCGCGCGCGCACTTGGTTGTGTGTGTCCTGAGGCTCTTTTATTTAAAGCAGCTAGCGCTCGATCACTATCCAGGATCGATCATGATCAACGTTTCTCATTCGAGTGCTAGGATCTACGCCTACTAGGCTAGGATCCGGATGTATACGTAGATGTGGAATTTCTTCAATGCATCGTAAAATCTTTAATGCAATTATAATTAATTGTCCGAATTTGAATTCGAAACGCGCATACGCGGTGTGCCGCTAACGCGCGCGTACTACGCGTACGTATACGGTAGCAGTGCGTGATTTGGGTTTGATTTCCAATGTCAATGAATGCTGGTTTGAATTCAATTGCGAAGAGCAGCGCGTGGGGATCGGAGGATACGTACAGAGAGATCTACGGCTACACCTAAAGCTACAGCTACGGCCCTACAACGTCCTATTCAAAGTAGGAATGAAGGAAAGGGGAGCCGGTCCGGTCAGCGGAAGGCGCCGGCGTTCCGCATCCGCTGGGCGCTCAGCAGGTTCGAGCGGAGGGTGTTCAGGCACGACGGGCCGTCCTCGATCGGCTGCGGGGCGGGGCAGGGCGGAGCGGGGCGGGGCGGGGCGGGGCGGGGCGGGCAGAGATCAGCTGAGGTCTCTTCGAGGGTCCCCAAGGCTCAGCTGAGGCTTAGAGAGGGGCGGGCGGCTTTAAGTTCGGCTTTAGGTTTAAGACTAGCTCTAAGCCAAGCCGAGCGAGCCGAGCCGAGCCGAGAAGGATGGGGGGGTACGCGAACCGGCGCGAAGTCGCCCTCGGCGAGGGCGTCGTCGAAGTCCTGGGGGATGGGGCGGCCCCCGGGGGCCGTACCCCCCGTCGCCCGCGAGAAGACTGGCGGGAGGGCGGGTTAGGGCGAGGGAGAGTGTAGGGGGTACAGGCGGACCTTCGTGCCAGCGGGCGAGGATCTCGGGCCCGACGCACTCGTTGAACTCGGCCATCTTGCGCGACACGGCTGCGGCGAAAACTGATGAGCGGAGAGGGGAAGTTGGGAAAGGGAGTCGCGCGGAGCCGAACCGAAGAGGTCGACGGTGTCGATGAGGTCCAAAAGGTGCTCCCAGGAGTCGAAGAGCTGCACGTGGGGCCACACCAGCCAGTCGCTGAACTGGAGCCAGTACGCCACGTCTGCGCGCGCGCGTACCCCCCCACTTAGCACTCTCTTCGCTCCATCTCAGCTTATTTCGTTCGCGCGCGCGCACCGTCGCACTGGTCGCTGTTGGGGCTAAAGGCGGTGTAGGGCTTCACCAGCACCTCGGGGTGCCCGTAGACGCGCTCCCACGTCCTAGGAGGACGTTAGGGGGGGGGGGAGAAGGGGGGGTAGGGATAAGGGGAGTACGGTGCACGCACAGGTCGTACTTGCGCTGCCACTCGAGGAGCAGCTTGTACGAGGGGAAGAAGAGCGGCACGTTCAGGCGGTAGTACTCGAACCTGTCGGGAGGGTACAGGGATTAAGGACCCGGGGGGGGGGGGTGAAGATAGGGTGGAAAGGGGGGGGGTACCAGGACATGACGGAGGTCTGGTACGGGATCTGGACCATGAGCCGGTGCGAGGCGAGGTCCTGGTAGGTGTACCCCGGGGGGCCGGGGTACATCTCCGACAGGAAGCGGAAGTCGTAGTCGCGCTTCCGGCGCTGCGACTCTCGGAAGACGGTCTGCGGGGGGTACCGGGTCAGACCGGATCGGCGGGGGGGCGGCGGAGGGGGTATGGAGCGCGCGCCTTGTCGAGCTCAACGATCAGGGGGTGCTTCCGGCGGTCGTTCCAGGGGGGCAGGCCCTGCCGCCGCCGCCGCCGTCAAGCAAGGCGAGCAAGCAAGAAGAGAGCGCCGCCGAGGCGGACCAGGTTGTCGCGGTAGGGCCCGATGAGGAGCTGGGGCCGCGTCGGCTTGTACGTGACCGAGCCGACGTACCCGCACCACGAGGGGATGTACTTGACCTGGGGTACGGGAAGGTAAGCCAATGAGGAGGAGGAGGGGGAGGAGGAGGGGGAGGAGTTGCTAAGACAAGCCGGCGAGCTCGAGCTCGTGCAGCTCGCACCGGGACGCCGGTGTGGTAGCGGATGTAGTTGACGTCGAAGAGGTTGTTCGCCGCGATCGTGTTTCGCGGGTTCGCCGCGATCTGCGGGGCAGGAAAAGGCTGAGCAGAGGCGGCCCGGCGGGCGGAGCAGGAGCAGGAGCAGGAGCAGGAGAGGAGGGCAGGAGGCGGAGGGGAAGGGGCGGGGAGGAGGGTGGACTCCATCTAACAGCATTCGATAAGCAAGGAAGAGGGGGGAGGGCGTATCCGTCCCCCTCTCTTTCTATCCAAATCTAACTCCACAAGGAGGCGCATCCAGGTCGAAGGGCCTCGTGGCGGCGGTTGCGGAAGGAGGGCCTATATCTGTAGGGGCGACTCTTACTATACTTATAGGCTTCTAGCAAAGAAGGCTTATAAGAAGGCCTATACAGTTCGAACTCCACAAGGAGGCGCAACATTCCGCAGCATTCAGCAAAGGGCCTCGAGGCGGTGGCGGAAAGAGAGGGTCTAGACGGGGGAAAGGAGGTCTATCTCCACAAGAAGGGGGTTCCACAAGGGTTCCATGGGAAGCGAGCGAGCGAGCGGGAAGGAAGGACCTAGTTCTAACCGAGTAGAAGGAAGAAGAAAAGAAGGCGCACGCGCTGGACGTTGTGGACCCACTCGGCCCAGCGGCGCGGGGAGCGCGCCGCCGAGAGGTACGGCTGCCGCCACTCCACCACGTCGTCGTTGCGCCCTGGGGGGAGGGAAGGGGAGGGAGGGACGACCGGGTCAGCGGGCGAGCGCCGCCCAACAGACCTCCTAGAGGGCTTGGAGGTCGCACCGAACTCGAGGCGGGTGGTTGCGTAGAGGACTATGGAGCGGTTGAAGGGGAGGAAGAGCTCGCAGTTCGCCAGCGGGTGCGAGCTGCGAAGGGGGGCGAAGGGGCGGGGGCGTCAGAGGCGGTCCGGAGGTCGGAGGTTCTAAGCATCTCATCTCATCTCTCTAAGGGGCGGGGCGAAGGGGCGGGGGCGTCGTCAGAGGCGGTCGCGATGACAGGACGGGCGGCGTGTCAGCCCCAACCAGAGGGGCGGCGGCGCGGCGTGGATTACAAGGAGGCTAGGCTCAAAACCGGTTGAACCCGGCTAGGCTCGAGGCGTCTCAACGCACCACATGAAGACGTCGGCCTGCTGCATCTCCGGGTCGTTCTTGTACGCCTCGAAGAACTCGCTGAGGGGGGGTTAGGAAGAGTGGGGATGGGTGGTGGAGGGGGGGGGGGGGGGGGGAGGGCGCGCCGGCGGGTGCGCTGGGGGCAGGGCTCCAGCCCGAAGCCCCGCCAGTCGTCGAAGGCCAGGACCTACGGGGGGCCGCGCGGGCTCAGGTGAGTTCGGACTCGGATTCGAGTTCAGGTGAGCGAGCGGGACACGGGACTTGCCTTCAGGTTGCGCTTGCAGACGTCGAAGAAGCCGCAGTTCCAGAACTCGATCTGGTGGGGCGCGGCGGGGCGTTTAGTTTGGTTTCGGTGTGAATCCTATGCGGCACCTAACAACATTTCGAAACCCCCTATCATCTAACGATAGATGCGGGGCGGGGGCGCGCCTGCGCGTTGAGCTTGATGCCGAGCTCCCGGAAGTGGTCCATGTTGCCGCCCACGGGCCCCGCGTGGAAGTCGTTGATCCAGACGGTGTACCCCCGCATCGAGTCGGCGAGGGGCGACGGGGCGCGCGATGACTTGGCGGCGGCGGCGGCGAGGGAGGGCGGCGCGGGGACGAGGGGCGCGGCCGCCCGCGAGGCGCCCTTCTTGGCCGGGGCGGAGGGGGCAGAGGAGGCGGGCGACGACGACGAAGCGGCCGCCCTGCAGGAAGACTCGCAGAAGGCGTTCTCGCAATCGCGCTCGGGCTCTGTAGGGCGGAAAGTCACGCGCGGGCGGGGCATGTCGGCGGGAGGGGCGGACCGGGCGGGAGGAGGGAGTCGTCGCGGTGGAAAGTGAAGACGAGATCGTCTGCGACGCCGAAGAAGCCGCCCGTGGAGCGCTCGTTGCGGTAGACGACCTTTAGCCACACGGCGACGTACGCGGCGCCGCTGAAGTTCCCGACGCGCACGCCGCGGAGCGAGTTGCGGCCGACGCCGGTGAGGCGCCCGCTCTGGATCGTGAAGGAGTCGCTCTCAAGGAGGACGGCGTCGCGCGGGTCGCCCGAGCGGGAGACAACGATGTCCCAGATCACCATCTGCTGCTCCTTCGGGTGCCGCGTCTGGCTCCCCGTCGGGCGGAACGAGCCCTCGATGGAGATCGCGCTGTAGCCCGGGACGGCGTGCAGGTAGTAGCCCTGGAGGTCCTTGAAATCGGAGCGCGTCGAGTCGCCCCAGCGGAACGCTGCGGCCGCCCCCGCGCGTGGGCGGGGCGCGCGAGGCGACGGAGCGCGCGGAGAACTCACCCTCGGGCGTGATCTGCGCCCTGTGCGTTCCGAAGATGAGGCCAACGTCGGTGCTGGTGCGGTCGGCGACCTCGCTGACTGTCCAGTCGTGCGGCGTGTTGGCGCAGTACTGCTGCTTGGCAGTCACGAAGCTCCACAGCAGCGTCCCTCGCGCATCCCTCGACACGGTCCGCGCCTCGTTTCGCCGCAGGGAGCGGTCCGGCACGACGCCTGAGCGGAAAGCCTCCGCGCGCGTGATCGTGAACCGCCCGTTATGGGAAGGAAGGCCTTCGGAATCGAAGAAGGAGACGGAATCTGGGGCTGAGCGGAAGCGGCCGGTCGTGCTGAAGATGGAGCTGTAACTCCAAATCAGAAGGCACACGCCTGCGCCCGCGACCCGAATTAGCTCCATTCTTGCATAGGGTCACGCGTGCGGGTGACGGCGGCGCGGCCCGATGCGCGGCCCGCGGAATTGATCCACCACGCCAAGCGGGCGAGGCGCCGGGCACCCAGAACGCACCGAATGCATACCAACCCAGCCTGCGACGCGTCCACGGCGGGGCGGACGGCATCTTCGCGCCGCTTGCTCCACCTGCTTCGCGCCGACTTTTTTTGCGGCGCAGAACGCGTACCCAGCCGAGCGACCGGCTTCTTTTGCAGCGAGCCCAGCGGCCGATCCAGCGCCTTTGGGAGTCGAAGCCTGACCGCCCCGAGGACGAAGGCGAGCTAGCCGAGCGACTTCGGAACGCACAGTGACCGTCGTCGTGTAGTCCAACAGCGACGCGGCCATCCACTCGGCGAGGCCTGGAGGAGCAGAGGAGAACATTTCCCGGCCATCTGCCCCTCGGCCGCGCCCAGCGACAGCCGCAGCTAATCCAGGAGCTCCGAGCCCCGACCTCGGCCACCAGCTGCGAGCTCGCAGAGCGTAGCTAAGTGAAGGATGGTGAGGGCAACAGACAGCCAGATAGTTCTCGCGCCCACAAACGAGTGGTTCGGCGTCCCGTCGTACAGCGCCGACTACAGGGCGCCGGGCGTCATCTACCGGAAAGAGCAGGCCCCGAACCGAGGGGGCGGGGCCGGCGGGGGCGCCTTCGACGGCCTGCAGGCGAACTACGAGCGCACGCGGGCCACCCACTACGTGACGAACACGCGGGCGGCCTTCGCGGACCGCTCGGCGCAGCGCGTGGTCTCCTCGTCCATCCCCCGGGACGCCCAGACCAAGAGCAGCGTCGTTCTGGGGCAGGCAAGCTGTCTTCTCTCTCATTCTCGTGGAGGAAGAGCTAGCCTGACCCAGAGCCGCGCAGGACGACCTGGGGGGCGGGCTCTACCAGACCCACCACGCCTCGGTGTACAACCCCGTCTCGGAGCGGCACGCGCACCCCTACGACAGCCGCCCCGTGCAGAGGCCCGTGCAGCAGCACCCGCCCTACGACCTGGTGAGCGAGGGGGAGCCAGCCCTCGGGGGCGCTCTCGGATGTGCGTTCGCGCCTCACTGAGGGGAGGGCAGATCAACGGCGGCGAAGCGAAGCCGCGGCGGCTCAAGGAGGGGTACCAGCCTTCCCTGCCCGCCGGCCGCAAGGCCATCCGCCTGGTACGCTGAGAGAGCCGGGACCACAGCTCAGCTGAGCTGAGCTGAGCTGATCTGAAGCGGCCCCGCCCCACCCCGCAGGAGCCTGTCGAGGCGAAGGTCGGGCACCCCAGCTTCGGCATGACCTACAACAGCATCGACGGGCGCATGATGAAGAAGGTCCGCTCGCTGCTGCTGCTGCCCTCGACCACCGCCCGCGGCCGACTGCAGCTGCCCTCCGCGCAGCCGCCGCCCCCGCTGCCTTCCAAGGTCTTCACGGAGCGACCGCCCCTGAACTCCCTCGGCGCCCTCCGCCCGCCCCTGTGATTCGTAATCGAACCCGACCCGCTCTCTCGCTTCCTCGGTCCCCTAGCTTTCCCCAACCCGCTCCTCTTTAGTCTTTCTCCCGCGCCCGGCGGTCCGCTGGCGCGCTCGAATTCGATTTCGATGTCGTTCTCTGGAATTATGCAAAGAAGACAGAAGACACATCATCATCAAAGCATCTCGAGCACACAGGAATACGGAATCCTGCTTGCGAAGTTCTGTCTTAAGCTGAGAAATTGAAGAGCGAAAAAGCAAAGCGGCGTGATTATGTCAACATTATCGATACTGTCGCTTGATATCGATAATTTCGCTGTATCGCTGTACAGAGGTAAATATCACATGTCCTTGTTGAGCCGCGGCAGCAATTCTGCAGAACCAAGAGGTCAGCGACGCGCCGCAGCCTAAGACTCTGAGAGACGCGGTACAGCGCTTGCGCACCACTTGCGGCCGGTGAGGATCCGTACGCTCACGAAACCGACAGCGACGACCGCGGCGGCCGCAGCGGCGGTGATAGAGATCGTGCGCTTCGATGCGGACTCTGCGGCGCGGACGTGAGCCGGGCGCCGACCGCGGGCGCAGCATTGCTGTCAATCATATGAGTCGGGTGCGGACCGGCAGTCTTCTCGGCGGCCTCGGCCTTCTCGGAAACAGCCTCCTTAGACTTGCTGAGGAGAGCAGAGGCGGATTCGAGGAGCGCGACGGCCTCCTGCCGAATCTTCTCGGCGTAGCCGGCGGCCTTCTCGCCGTAGCCGGCGACAGCGGCGGGGACGTGAACGGAGGGCAAATGCGAAGGAATGGACTTCGCAATCTCTTCCGCCTTCGCAATCGCAGGTCCGGCGTAGCTGCGGCCGCGGGGGGCGGTCACACGGGTCGCGGCGGTTGACCGGTGGGTCGCGGCGGTTGACGGGCGGGGGAGGCGTATGCACTTCAGAGAGACTAACCGCAGCTGCACGACTCTAGAAAAAATGCTCTGTGACCGGCTAGCGCACCTGGTCACGGTATCGACGACGATCTTCTTGACCTCCTCGGCCTTGGCCTTAAGAGGGGAAGCAGGTGCAGGTGCAGAGGCCTCGGCCGACATCGCTGCTGCTGCTCTTTACTTGTGCTGCGTCTGCTGACGGAAACTTACTTCGAGGGGGAAGAACTGTGAAGAGGGTACAAACAACGATCGACCCTGCCTCTACCCCCAGGACGCAGCATGCGAGCAGCTAGCTAGCAGAGTGCAACCGACTCGGCAGCTTGCAGAGATGGCGGCCGAACCCGAGACTCCGGGCAGCCCTGACTCCGCCTCGAGCGCTGACGCGCTGGGCGGCAAGATGAGGTCAGTTCGTGTTGCGGCTACCGGGCGTCTTGCCTCAGCGGCTATTTATGCTGATGCTTCATCGAGCAGCGAGCTTTCCGTCTTCGGGCACGTGTTCCGCTCCGTCTGCAATTCGCTCACTCGCATGGTCTACGGAGAAGCGTGGTCCGTCTTGTCTTAGCTAGATTTTGAAGCGCTCTTTAACACTCTCAAATCTGACGTTCCGCGCGTTCCCGCAGGCTTTATCGTGCGCGGAAGCTCTCGATCCATACGCGCCTTCGTGACCGCTCTGACCTGCCGCGTAGACCCCGCCCCAAACGGCCAGGGCGTATTAGATTGTTATGAGGTGAGCTCGCCGACGCCGCCACGTGCTCTATCTGCCCTCGATCTGCCGCTCATCTCTCGCGCCCTTTCCGCTTCGCAGGGTAAGAAGCCCGCGGTTTCTTCTCCTAGCGCTCTCTCAGTCTCTTTGCAGCCTTCTACATCCAGGCGGCGTGCATAAACCACGCTCAGTCGTTCCGCTACTTTCGCAATGTCTGCAAGGCGATGCGGTCCGAAGTTTCATTCATCGCCTCTTCCCGCGCGGTGCTTACATGTGTACTTTCTTTTCTGCGGCGATGCACAGATTCAGAGAGGGGGAGGGGATGCCTGGTGCGCTGGCAGCTCAGTCGCGCCGCGCCGAAGAAGCGCGTTCGCCTAACCGCCTTACCGATAGGGCGCATGATCAAATTCCGCACCCCGGAGTGGCTCGTGGACGTGTCTATGTACCCCAAGAAGGTCTTCCTGCGCAAGGAAGCGGCGGCGCAGGTTCGCGGGGCCTCGCCGCCCCCTTAGAGGACTCGCCGCTCTCCACGCCGACCGCGCCCCTTCCCGCAGGTTGGTTTCAAGGCGGCTTTCGGGTTGCCCCTCTTCTTTCAGAACGGTACCCCCTACGGCGTCCTCATGTTCTTCTCATTCGGGTACCCCCTTCTCCTCTCTTTCTTCCTCCCCACTTTCCTTTCCTTACGGCCACGCAGCCGCCACGAGATCGACCCCGTCGTCATCAACTACGCATTCGAGCACGCCACGGCGGCCTTCTCTCCCTTCGGGCTCGTCGTGGGCTCTACGGCGCCCCTCTTCAACCGCCTCTACGTCAACCCGCAGGACCTCACCGTCTTCGAGAAGCGGTACCCCCATTCCGCTTCTTCCCCCCGCCTCCTTTTTTGACCGCGGGTTTGGCAGGGAGGAGGACCGGACGGACGCCGAACTCGACTCGCTCTCGTCGAAGCTGAAGGATCTGTCCCTGTTCCGCCGCTTCGAACACCACACACGAGTACGTTTTTCTTCGTACCCCCTTGTTCTCCCGCCTCGCTTTCTTGCCGACCGACCGCCCGCCCGCCCTGCGCTCCTCAGACCTTCTGCCGCGTTGCGCGGCTGCGCAAGTACCTCCCGTACGAAACAGGCGAGCGTGCTGTACCCGGGAAGCCCTTGCCTTACTTACGCGCGGGCGGCCGGGCAGTTTTCAAGGCGGGCGAGACGGGTACCACGTCGTACGTCATCGTCAAGGGCTCGGTACAAATACTGGAGCCCGAGAACCTCCAGGTGAAGCGAATGTTCTTCCCAGGGCGATCCCGGCCGCCCTCTGAGCGGCTCGAACCTCCCAGGACGGGTACGTGCTGCACTCGTCCGAGACGATCGGCGAGGCTGCGCTCCTGGCAAACCAGGTCCAGAGGTGCGGACGGAGGCGCAACGCCGTACCCCGCTCCTTCCCCCGTCTGCCGGCGCCGAGCCGGCACGTCGTTCGCAGAGACGTGACAGCGATTACGCTGGAGGAGACGTGGATGCTCGAGATCGGTGCGCGTTTCTCTGTCTCGTCTCATGCCGCCGCCCGCCTCACGCCCCTTAGACCTGAACAAAATCGCCCCCGCCGAGCGGCCCAACGGAGGCGCCGCCGTCACCTCGCCCTCGAAGCCCGGCGCCGGCGCCAAGGCAGAGGAGAACTCCGAGGTGAGCCGTACCCCCCCGCACGCCCGTACCCCTTTCAACCGGCCCCGCAGCCGACGTTCCTGTCGGACCCGGACGCCCTCCCGACTCCCGATACCCCCGGGCTCGCCCCGGGGTACCTCGAAGCCATGCTGAACGACATATTGAGTAACCCGAACCCGTCGCCCTCTCTACCCCCGGCCACACCCTCGAACCTTCCCCCCTCCGCCGGACCCTCCGTCTCTACCCCCAATCCCTTCGCCCTCTTCAACCAGGCCGTACCCGGCATGGAGCACGTGCTCTGGGACCCCTCCACACCCCTCAACAAGCCCCCGGAAAGCCCCGGCCCGGGGCGGCCCGCCCCGGACCGGAGCCTGGGCGGCCTGCAGCCCCCCGCCGCCGTAGATATGAGCCGCTTCCAGCCGCCGCCGGTGCCGGCGCCGATCACGCTCCAGACGCTCCAGCAGCTCCAGGCGCTGTCCCCGGACCAAGCCGCCTCGTCCGAAAGCGGCTCGGCTCGCTCCCCGGGGCTCTCCCCCCAGCACCCCTCGCCCCTCCCCGGCCCGCCCCTCGACCCCTTCCAGCTGGACGGCAACCCCACCGCCCCGTCCTCGGCCTTCCCCGGCCAGCCCCCCTTCCCCTTGTCCGCCCCTCCCGGCGCGCCCCTGCGGCCGGGCGCCATCCCGGTCCCCGGGGCCGTTCCTGTACCCGGGGCGCTCTCCCTTGGCCCCCCGATCCAGCCCAAGTCCCTCAAGAATCACCCCCGACCGGCCCCCGGCATCGTCTTCGCGCACGAGGGCCCAACGGGCGGGGCGACGAGCGCCCTGGCCGCGGCGGCCCTGGCGCACGGCATGCAGCCGGCGGGGCGGCGGCCGCGGCGGCCGCGGCGGTCACGGCGGCCGCCTTTACGGCGGACGACGACATGGACGACGCTGACGGGGACGGGGACGAGGACGATGTCGACGTGGGCAACTCGCCCGGCGGCGCGGGCGGCGCGGGCGGCGCGGGCGGCCCCGCCTCGGCCTCCTCCTCGTCCGTGCAGCCGACGTTCACGCCGGGCGCCCCGGGGGGCAGCGAGAAGCGCGTCCGCCCCAAGAAGAAGTCGGCGGCGCACATCACGTACGAAGTCCTCGCCCAGCATTTCACTGTACCCATCAAGGAGGCGTCCGCCAAGCTCGGGTTTTCGACGACGACGCTCAAGAAGCTCTGCCGGAAGTTCGGGGTGAAGAAGTGGCCGTTCCGGCAGCTGGCGGTGTTGGATGACTTCGTCGTCTCGTGCATCTCTCGGGACCTCTGCTCCTCCGTCGCCGCCTCCTCGGCCGGGCCCGTCCCCGGCCTCGGCCTCGCCGGCGCATCCTCGGCCACGCTCGGCGCGGCGGCGGCGGCGGCCGCCGCCGCCGCGGCGCTCCGGCGGGTCCCTGGGCGCCGGGCGTGCCCGGGGCGCCCCCACGCTGGCCGACATCCAGGCGGCCGTGACGGCGGCGGCGGCGCAGGCGCTCCGCGCCGGCGAGGGCGGCGACGCCGCCGGGTCGTCCACGAACGCGCCAACGCCAACCCGTCGCTGGCGGCGGCGGCGGCGGCGCAGGCGCAGGCGCAGCTGCTCGAGACGTTCCTGCGGGGCGTCACGAACGCGGCGGCCGAGGCGCGCCAGAACGCCGCCGTCGCCACCGCCGCCGCCGTCGCCGCGGCGACCTCCGCCCTCCCCGTGCCCGCCCCGGGCCCCTCCTCCTCCTCCTCCTCCTCCTCCTCCGCGCCTCCCTCGGCTGGCTTCTCCCCCGTCGGACTCGACCCGGCGTCCCTCCAGCGCATCCGGGCCTCGCTGAGCCCCGCCATCAGCGGCTCGGTCTCCGACGCCGACCTGCAGGCCTACGTCTCCCGCAGCCTCGCGTCGGGGCCCCTGGGGACCCCGGGCCACCTCCCCATGCCCCCCGGCCAGCTCCACGTACCCCTCAGCGGCATCAAGCGCAAGGTTCGCTACATCCCCCTACCCCCCATCTTTAGCCCCGTACCCGCCCCGCGCGAGCCTCGCGGCGCTCACGTAGCCCCCTCAGAACTCGGAAGGGACGTTGCATGGGATCGGCGGCGGCCCGGGGGCACCAGCTTTCGGGGGCGGCCCCGGGCCGGAGCGCACGCAGAACCTCCCCCCCGGTGTGCATCTGCAGGCGGAGGGGCAGCAGAAGGGGAGGGTGCTCGGCCCGGGCGCGTTCTTTAGGGGCACCGGCCCTAGCTAGCATCGACGTCGTTGCGTGCTTGGGCAGTCCGAGCAGGCGATTTCCTCCTAGGCCTCTTTGTGATACCTCAGTTATCGATTTTCACTTCTCCCACGTGCACAGTCTTTTCAACAGCTCGGTAGGGGCGTACTGGTAGGCCGCGCAGCACTCGCATTCGCGATTTGCGATCGAATTCCGAATGACAGCAGCAGTTGCAGACAGCTCCGTGACAGATCGAAGCCGGCTGCTGCCTGCCGTAGTACAGGCTGTACAGCGGCCTGCCGAGCAGCGCTAGCTGCGCAGTGCGCATGCGCGAGCTCTCGAGTGCGCGCGCCCTTGTTCGGAGATGCGAAGCTTTAAGATAGCTCGAAATTTCAAGGAGGCCGGGGTACGGGGTACGGAGAACTCGCAAGTCTGCTAGCTAGTTGGCAAGGTCGCGAAGTGACTCGAGTAGCGGACAGCGCCGGACACCGGCTTTGGTCCGCCAGATCTCGATCGAGCGTGCACTTGGCCCTCTTTTGGAGCCGATGATATGACAGTGCTCTAGGGAGTCTAGGCAAGCAGGATATCGAATCGTCCGGCTGAGGAACCGGCACCGACACGGCGAGGACTCGAGCGAGCGACGAACGCATCGGGCGTCACAGCAGCGACCACCGGATGCCGCTCTCGCCCTCTTCTTGAGAACAACCAGGCTAGAAGAGCGCGATGGGCGCGGGCGCGGGGCGGGCGTACGAGGCGCCGGAGGGTGAGCAAGCCGAGCTTGTCCGGAACCCGCCCCCGTCCCTCTGATCAGTTGAGCAGATGGCGAGGGGGAAGCTGCGGAAGAGAAGCAGGAGAAGGCGCCCATCGCCCTTCCCGGGCGCGACGAGATCCTAGAGAGAGTTCAGGCACGAAAGCAGTCGAGCTCAGCGCCAGCACCAGATCCCACGCTGGAGGCGGAGGACGAATCGCCCGCGCGTGCAGACGGCGGCGCTAGCTCGACGTCCGGCAGGGTCGCCCAATGGCTCGTCCGGCAGAAGCAGGAAGGTCCGCTGTGCCAACGCGCGCGCGCACGCACGCACGCAAACGCAATTGCAAGCCGCCTCCTCTGATCCGTGCGGTGCGGCAAACGCAGCGATCCCCGTAATCCCGGCGCCGCTGAATCTCGAGACGGGCGCCGACGACCCGTTCGGAGCGCCGGAGGAAGAGGAGGATGGGGTGGCCCCCGGCGCGGCCGGCGGCGCCGCCTGCCCCGCTCCCGCGGCCGTCGCCGCGCTCTACCAACTGCCGACGGCTTCGAAGGCGTCGGCTCCGGCGGCTCCGGCGGCGCTTGCCGCCCCGCCGGACGAGTTTGACGAGCCGGACCAGTGCCCGATCGTGAGGCGCCGCCTCTGCCGCCCCCGCCAGGCCATCGCGGTGGCCCTCTCCGCGGCATCCTCCCCCGAGACCCGCAGCGGCGTCGGCGGCTTCGACACGCCGCCCCCGTCCCAGACCCTCTTCCCCCAGGGCCGATTCGCGCAGCTGTCGGCGTCCGCGTCACCCCCCATCTCGCGCGGGCCGCCGAGGGCGCCGGGCGACATGTTGGGCCTGGAGCCTCAGCCCCGCATCCGCAGCCTCAGCCCGGCCCCCGCCATGCAGCGGCGGGGATCGCAGCTTGAACGAAACTTCTGCTCCCGCCTGCAGCCTGTCGGCCCGGCCGCCCCCGCCGACATCCTCGTCCTGGACGGGTACGGCGAGCCCTCCGGGGGTACCAGGACGCCATCCAGCGCCGACGAGGACGCGGACGACGTACCCCCCGTCCCCGGCGCCCGCCGCAACTCGGAGGCGGCGGCCCCGCCGGACGCGGCGAGGCGCCTTCGGCGCCAGTCCCGGACGCACGCCACGGCCCCGCCCGTCCTCGTATCCCCCATCTCGTCCTTCCTGCAGTACCCCTCCGCAGCCCCCGGCTCGGCCCTCGGGAGCCCCGCCGCCGTCGCGCGCCCCGCCGTCGTGCACCCCATCGTCTCCCCTCGCCTGGGGCCGAGCGCCCCTCCCTCTTTCCCCTTCCCGATCGGCATGCGGCGCATGAGCGCGCCGTCCCCGATCATGGACCCCCCGCCGCACTTCCCACTCGGGCTGGCGCTTCCCGACGGGGGGGTACCGGTGCAGCCCCTCTTCGGCGGCCGGCGCTCCTCTGCGCCGGTCGTGTCTCCCGTCGGCAGCCTCTCCTCCACGCTGGTTCGTTGTCATATGATTTTTCGATGTCAAGTTTCTTTCGATCTCACGCCTCACCTGAGGCGCAGGGAAGCACCGCGGCGTCGACTGTAACGCTCCCGGCGATCGGCTCGCCCTCGCGGGACGCGGGGCCCGGGCCCGGCCCCCGCCGGCCCGCCTCCCGCCCCGTCGCCCCCCGGTCCCGGCCCGCGCCGGGGGCTCCTGCCTCGGCCTCGGGGGACGTCGGGCCGGGGGGTACAGCCTCCCCCGGGTCCCCCAGCTTCTCCCGGCCGCTGCCGCCGAGCCCGCTCGCCGCGCCGCAGCAGCCGCAGCCCCAGACGGGCATCGCCCAGCTCATCCAAATCATGAGATAACATCATGAGATAACATGAATTCCGTACATCGCAACTAACAATTTCGTATTTACAGTACTTACGTTTACTTATACATACAAATACATCCCGCCCCCATCAATTCGCCGAATCACGCTCCAGCCGCGATATGCGATATGAATAAGTAGAGCTTTATCGCTTCACAATAACTAGTCGACGCCGCAGTTTAATTGTACGTTTTCAACTCTGCAAGGGTATATATATAATTATACTATGATAATCCGATCCGGATCCAGATGTACATTTTCCTAGGTTATCGATATCCGATGATCGTGTGGTTCAACGGTTCTCGTAATTGAATAAACCTCACTTAGAGCTCGATCGATGCTACCGTAGTACACGGCAGAAACAACGCATGCGCGATCTCAGAATTCGAAAGTGCAATCTCATGATCATATTTCAAGGGTTATCGATCGATACCGTACTGGTTCTCGCTTCACTTCAGCTTCAATTCCAATGCTACACGGCGCCGGCAGGGACAAAGAAACTCACGTACGCGTCGAGAGTGCTATGCGCGCGTGCGCGGGTCCGCTACAGCTAACTAGCTGGCATCTGCATCTGGAGGATGCCTAGGACCCTCGATATCAAAACTGCCGATATCAAAACTGCTGCAAAACTATCTGTCCGGACCAGGACCCCGGCCCGGATACCGATATCAAAACTGCTGCCGGGCCGGGCCGGACCGGGCCCGGGAGCCGCGGCCGGGCCGGGCCGGGCCCCGCCCGCCCCGTGCGCATGCCTCCCCCACGCCACGCCCTGTCCGGCCCTCCCCCCCTCCCTTTAGAAGAGCTCCGCGAGGGTGCAGCGGACGCCGCCGCCGCCGATCTTCTCGATCGTCGAGATGTCCGCGTGCAGAAGCTCCTGCAGACGAACAAAAAGTCAAAAATAGCCGGGAGGGGGGGGGGGAAGAAGCGGGGGGTACGGGTACGCACGTGCTCGTACTGGAGCATGAGGGCGCGCTGGGCCGGCGTGAAGGCCCGGAACGCCTGCGTCGACATCACCAGCACCTGCGGGCGAGGCGGGCAACGACCTCGTCAGGCGATCAAATCGACGAGGCCCCCCCCCCTTTCAGGCGATCGGGCCCCTGCCCGGCCCTCGGCCCTGCCCGGGCCGGGCGGAACCGCACCTGGCGGCCGCGCCAGTCCTCCAGCTCGAGGACGTTCCCGCAGAAGTGCTCCACCTGCCGGCGGGATGGATGTTAGTGGGCTGGCTGGCTGGCTGGCCAGAGGGGCCGCGGGCTGGCTGGGCTCAAGGGGCAGGCTAGAGCGCCGAGAATGCCGGCGGGATGGATGTTAGTGGGCTGCCTGGCTGGCTAGAGGGGCCGCGGGCTGGCTGGGCTCAAGGAATAGATCTATGGACGTGTGGGTCCGCTAGGCCGCTCGGCGCCCGCCGCCTTTCCCCTCGCCCACGTTTGGATCGCCCGGGCCGCCCGCCCCGCCCCGCCCCGCGCCCGCGCACCTGCTTCCGCGTGATCTCCACCACCGCGTGGTGCGCCCGCAGGCTGCGCAACGAAGTGAGGGAGGATTGGAGGGGGGGAAGGGAGGGGGGGTACCTGGCGAGGAGCTCCTCGCGCTCCTTTGGGTCCTCCACCGACTCGGCGCAGACGATGGCGACCTAAAAGAGGGGTTCAGGGGGTACGCGGCGGGGCGGGGGGGGGGGAAGGGGGTAGGGGGGTAGGTGGCAGCTACCTTGGTACCGACGCACATCATGACCTGATGTGTATCGAGGGAAGGAAGGCTCAGGAGGGGAGCGGGAGGGGGGAGGGAGGGGAGGGGGAGGGGTAGAGGGCACGTACGTTGGTGTGGTAGATCGGGCGCCCCGCGGCGTCCGTCGAGCAGAAGGCGACGACCCTGAAGCGCTCTCATCAGAGAAAGAGCGAAGGGGCTCGAGCGAGGGAGGCGGAGCGGAGCTCCCTGGCCCGGCGGTCGACTACTCGCTCCGTCTAGCCGCCCCCTCGGGCCTTGCCCAGCCGGCAGACGAGCCCCTTGGCCCAGCGATGGGGGGTAGAGGGGATCCGCCTAGCCGCTCCCCTCGCTCCCTCTTGCCGCCCCCTCTAGCCCCTAGCATGCCTAGCCGCCTTCCCCTCTATCTATCCGCTCGCGCACCGGTAGCCTAGCTCCCTGGCCCAGCGGTCGGCGAGGTCGCGGTCGCTCCGCTCCGAGATCGCGACGTAGGCCACGCGGCGGATGCGGTCCAACACGATCGAGCCCGTGCCCTCTGCGGGAGAGGGGGAGTGAGTTAGAGGCTGAGGATCGAGAAGCTCGAGCTTCTTCTTAAGGGGTAGAAGAAGCTTCAGCGTCTTCGTCTCCCTGGCTCTTCCTCCGCGGGCGCGCGCACCGAGGAAGGTAGGCTTGGGGTCGTGCTCGGTGTTCGTGAGGTCGACCACGCGCGTGTAGCGGCGGAAGCCCATCAGCCGGTTGATAAACTCGGGCCTGAGGGGGCGTACCCCCTTTCAGGGGGTACTCTGGGGGGGGGGACGGCGGGGCGGGGGGCGGCCGCACCGGCGCTCCTTGCGGCGGTTGGGGGCCTTCATGGGGTACAGCACGAGCGTGCACTCGCCGACCTCGAGGTTCGTCTGGTTCAGATCGGATCGAATCAGATCGGATCGGATCGGATCGGATCAGGTCAGCGCACGTGGGTGGAGAACCAGTTGTTGGGGAAGCAAGCGTCCGGCGTGTCGTGGTGGGGCTCGTGCGTGAAGAGGTGCACCTGGACCTTGGCCTGCGCAGAGATGAGCGGGGCAGAGATGAGCTCTTAGAGGCGTGCCTTGTTCGCGATGATGCTGTGCAGCGCGGAGAACTCCTTCAGGACCTGCACGCAGCCAGACGGGCGGGCGCGGTTAGATTTGAATTCAAAGAGAGGGCGGGCCGAAGGCCGAAGGCGAGCGCTAGCGCGCCTTGCGCTGGAGCTCGGCGGGGCTGGAGGCGATGCCCTCCAGGGATCCGGCCATGAAGTGGTTGTCCTGGGCCGCCTGTATGTTCGACTCGAAGGCCGTGGGCGCGACCATCAGGACCTGCCGGATTCGATCAAATCTGAGCTGAGCTCGAGAGAAGGCGGGGGGTAGAGGGCTACTGGCGCACGTGGTTGCTGGACTGCTGGACGGGTATGTCGCTCGGGAGGTACTTCGGGATCTTCGTCTGGTCCTGGATGGGAACGATGCGGTACCCGTTCTCGTGCACGTACCTGCGGGATTCGCAGGGGTCTAGCTCGGCCGCGGCCCGCAGCGCGGGCGCGGGGCGGGGCGGGGCGGGGCGGGGCCGGGCCGGGCGCACTGAGCGAAATCGACGTCATGCCTGGCGAGTACGTACTCGCCCTCCTCGCCCCGCACGTACTCAGAGACGAGCCGGCGGCGCGGCGGCACGATGATGCTCTCCAGCTGCGCGCGGGAGAGTGCTGGTCAGCGGAGACCCGCCGGCGCGCGCGTCGAGCAGCGGTCGCTAAGAAAGATCGTAGGCGGCGCTTTGCGCTTGGAGCGGCGGCGGGGCGGCGACGGGCGCGCACCATCACGGTAACGTCGTCCGTGATGAGTCGGAAGACGGCCGTGAGGGCGCCGTGCTCTTGCGTACGGTCGAAATAGTCGTGCACCACGGCAATTCGACGCGAGTGGATCACATCTTTTGAGAGCGCGTAGCGGATTCCTGCGCATCCCGAGGAGGCGCCTTTAGCAGACGCGGCGAGGAGCGCGCGAGGCCCGCAGAAAGCAGCGGAATCACCCAAGATGTTAGAATGCACGCCCTCTCCGACGAAGCACAGGTCGTCAGAGGCCCATATGAGGTCGTCGGGGTGGAAGACTGCATGGTCGGGGAGCTTCTCGCCGGCCAGGCGCTGAAGAGTAGCTTTGAGCGACTCTGCACGCTTTGCTTCCCCGGAGGAGCCTCCGACGATTGCGAGGGACGAGGTGTTGCCAATCTGTGCACCGTTTCGATCTGGCATGGTGCGAGCGCGGCGCGAACCGCACCGAGACCGGCTTGCCCGGCAAATCCACGGATCCGCTACGCGGGAGGCTCTGCAGGTCCGCTACGCGGCTCTTCTTCGCTGCGGGCGCCGACATTTTGATACTGTACCCCGGTCGCGCGACTTGGTCTTGAAAATCAAATTGAAGCGCCCGCGGCCGTGGCGAGGATGGCGTGCGACTTTCATTGCATAGCGGCGCGAAGCACTTGGCTCAGGGGGAACAGGCTACGGAGCCAAAGTGCGGGGGGCGCGGGGGATGGAACGGAGGATAGGGCCGGGAACAGGCCGAGGGAGTGAGGCGGGGCGGTTCTAGTGCTGCAGTACGGGGGAGCGGAGTCCGGGGCTGGGGTACGATGCGCGCGATCACGGCGGGCGTCACGCGCTGACTTCCTTCCAGCTGTTTCCCTGCTTCTCGTATATCCTGCGCGCGCAGGCGCGCCTCAGTCGGCGCCAGATCCAGGAGGGCGACAGGGCGGGGCGGGGCGGGGCGGGGCGGGGCAGGGCGGGCCTGTGAACGACGCGGTTCTGTATGTCGAAGCTCCGCTTGGAATCCACGCGCTCCACCACCTTGTCCATCTTGTACGAGCTGCGCGGGGGTACCGGTCAGATAAAGGGGGTACAGGAGAAGGGAGCGAGGGCCGGGCCGCGCCTGTGGAGCTGGTGGGCGTCCTGCTTCTCCGGCTCCTTTGTCGGACCGCTGCACTCGACGGGGCAGCGCCGCTTGCAGAAGTAGATCTAAGGCTCGGGTTACGCTTCCTTCCGTGCGGTGCGCTGGGCGCGTGCGCGTGCGCGGGCGCGGGCGCGGGCGCGGGGGGGCGCACGAGCGTCTTGGCGCCGTGCGTGTCCAGAATCTGGAAGAGCTGCTGCCCCAGGGCCCGAACGGCCGGCAAGTCGCCTGCCGCGCGGTGAGGAGGAGCGGGCGAGGCGGGGGGGAGGGAAGGAAGGGGGGTACCGGCGTCCTGCGCGAAGAGCTGTATGCAGACGGTGGCCGAGAACCGCATGTCGGCGGGCCGACGCCCGTTGGGGTCGAAGCTGCGCCCGGGCGCGCGTTGGTTCGAAGAAGAAGGGCTGCAGGCAAAGGGCGGGCGGGCGGGCGGGCGGGCGGCGCCGACCTCATTGCCGAGAACCGGATGGCGGCGCCCGTCTTGTTGCTGAAGCAGAAGCTGTTGACGGCCAGCCGCCACGCGTGGTCGATCCTGCGGGCGGCGCGCGTCAGCCGCAGGGTCGAAGACGGGGTCCGCGTGGGAAGAGGAAGCGCACTCGGAAACGGGGACCCACGCCGACCAGCTGCGCGGGGCGTGAGCTTGGCGAGGGCGCGCGCGCGCGGCCGGGAGGCGGGCGGGCGCCCGCGCGCCATCCGTAGGACCGGGAGGCCTCCAGCGCGGCGATGGAGGACTCGGAGTTCACGGCCTGCCCGTAGACGCAGATCGACGTGTGGTCGATCTTGCTGGGGTTCATGTCTGCGCGGTGCGCGCGGCGCGGCGCGGTCGGGACCCGGCGGGCGGGAGTGCGCGGCAACCGCGCCGCGCTCACTCAGGAGCTCCAGGTGCGTCTTCTCCAGAGTCTTTCCGTCGAATCGCGCCTGGAAGACCTTCTCTCCTGGTACTCGCTTGTCTGCTGGCGTCGGCTGGACGCGCTGCTTCTTCAATGGGCGGCTGCGGGCGTCGAACTCCTCTGCGAACCAACCGACCCGTCGCGCGGCGCTGCACGAGCGAGCGCTGGCGCCGCACCTTCGTCCTCGTCGTACTCGCTGGCGCTGTCGTCGTCCTCCTGCTCTTCCTCCTCGTCCGCTGCAGCTTCCGCTCCTGCGTCCGCTCCCGCGTCCGCTCCCGCGTCCGCTCCCGCGTCCGCTCCTCCGTCGGTGTTCGGGGCAGCGGGCTCTGCGGAACGGTGAGCGCTGATCTCATGCGCGCGTCTCTCGCACTCTGCCGACCTTCCGAATCCTCCTGCTCCCCATCCTGCTCGCTCGAGTCCGCTTCTGAACCCCCCGAGTCCGCAGCGTTCGCAGCCGCTGGTGCGCCGTCGCCCGACCCGAAGATCTGTGCTCGCAGCTCTTCCACGCCGCCGTCCAGGAGGTAGTTGATCGCAGCTGACGTGTTTTCAGCGGCGGGAATGAAAGCGCTGGCGGTTTGAGCGCTGCTCGCACCGTCGGGGCCCCCGGCGACGAGAAGGGCGGACTCAAGCACCTCGGGAGCCTCAAGCGGGAACACCGCCCGGAGCGCGCTGATGTCCGCGGATGCCGGCGCTGCCATCGCCGCGCCGTGCGGTGCAAACGCTTAAGCAGACACGCTACGTGCGGATCTCGACGGCTCCGCGACCTCGGCGAACGAGAACTTTCAAGCTTCGCTATGTTCGCTTTTCGGCGGGGGGGGGGTATGTCATCGTCGCCTTCGTTGGGGTACAGCCTATCGACCCTGGTTGCGACTAGCCCCTCTAGCTATAGCTATAGATCTAGATCTGAGTCGACATCGCGTCCGCTGGTCGATGTCGACGTCGATGTCGGCGGCGCCTGCAGCTGGGCCGGACGTGCTGCAGCTGTCGCCCGCGCGCGGCCGCCGCGCCTCCGCCCCGCCCGCGAGCCGCGCCGCCGCCCGCCACGCCTCCGCCGGCCCGCCGCCCCGGCCAATTACGATGCACGCCATCATGGCATTTTATCCCATGTCCGGCCCGTCGCGACGCCAACCTCTCGCTTTCCTGCTCGTTTCAGATTCGAATTCATTTGCAAGCTTAAGTCACTGACGTCGACGTAGCTCGCGATCGATCGCTATCCAATGAATTCGAATTCACTGGGCCAACGGTCTTCCAATCGATATCTCGGCCCGGCGGCCTATAGCTGATATCGATCCCGCGGTCGACGTCGACGTCGTCGCTCGCGTCGCTCGCGCGTTTTCGATTCAAATTCGAATTCAATTGCTATCATATTAATATTCGGATTCACATGGAGTCTCCGCCAACGTCCCGCGCAGCCGCCTGACGGAGGAATTAATAATTTGCATAGAGCCAGAATTACACGCGAGCGCGGCGAATTAATATTGTCGAACACATCGAATTCAGTGGGCTCACCAGCGAAGCGTGTCGCTGATGCCCTGCGAATTTTGCGTCATGATCAGATCTAGAGGTACCGGTGCGAGTTTCGCGAATCTCTAAATTCTCTAAATCTCAATTGGAGCCAGTCGAATTCGATATCGATCGCCTATAGATAACTTCGTAATATCCCAAACAATATCGATCGACTGGCGCAGATCGAGAACTCCAGCTACGAATTCGGGGTCCGAACTCGAGCGCACCCGGACGAACGCGGGGGCGCCCTTGAAGTACGCCTCGTAGATCCTCCGGCACCCTTCCCGCAGCGCGCGTACCTTGATCGAAATTCAATTCGATTGCGCCATTTATCACGAAAGAAAGATAAATCGAGCGAGATTTAAGAGGTGCGATTTCTAATTTGCGATATCGATTGCAATTCGAACGAAGGTTATAATTAGGAGTAAGAGCGAGCTCGGACTCGAATTAAAGCGCGCCTGGTCGGGGCCGAAGGAGCGGAGGAGGGCGGGGAGGGCGAGCAGATCCGCCTCGGGGGCCCGCACCGCGCAGTCCTCCCAGCGGGCCACCTGCGCAGGAGCTCGCGATCGAGAGAAGCGAATTCGAAGCATATATATGTAAGGCGTGCGCCGCTTCAAATCGAGAAAATAGTGCGAAAGGGACGCGAGAAGCGGATTGGAGCGGAGAGGACCGGTGGGGAGGTGGTGGAGGAGTGGGTGGGGGCGGGGGGGGGGGGGGGGGGGGGGGCATGGGGGGATGGGGGGGGGGGAGGCGGAGGGGCGGGATCCGGAGGGGGAGGGGAGGGGAGAGGGGGGGGGGGAAGGGTGCGCATGTTAGGCGCGGGCGCCCGGCACCTCGCCCGGTGGGAGGCGGCCATGGGGAGGGAGTGAAGGGGGGGGGGGGGGGGACGGGGGGGGGAGGCGGAGGGCGGGATCCGATGATCCGGAGGGGGAGGGGGGGGGAAGGGGTGCGCATGTTAGGCGCGGGCGCCCGGTACCTCGTGGAAAGGCATGACGAAGTCGTCGACGAGGACAGCGGGGATGGAGCCTGCGTGCATGCGCATGTGCAATTGCAAGCCCCGGGCCCGGCGCCCGGCCCGGGACGAGAATAATTATATAATGAGTAGGTACACAGCGTTCGCGATGCATTCTAACCTAGTAAGCTTAAGGCCGAATATCAATTTGAATATAAAAGTAGGCAAATGCAGGCTTATAAATTAGATTCGATCAACTGCGGAGTATACGCAGCAAATTGTATTTTCGCACCGGCAGCGAGCGTCTCAACGAGGCGATACGAGTGCGCCCCTGTATGGAATCATAATTAATCACAGCGACAGGATAACGTCATGGGGCCACATGCTCATATTATAATTAGGTTCTGCACACGTATATATAGAATTACACGAGTTAATTTTAGTCAAGGCGAACCGTACCGTAGCCAGGGACAACGAGGCCGAACGTCGAATTTTGAAGAAGGTCCTGCATCCGCCCCGCTGCGAGGGCGCCGGCGCCCCAAATGAAACACACGTTTTAGTGCACGGGTTCCAAGGCCGCGCTTCAATATAAGCTTGTGATCGGGAGGTTTCGTAATTGAGACTTTCAGAACGTATATTATAATTAATAATTGGTATAAAAATGCCGAAAGGGATCGCAAATCAAAAATGCCGTAAAATGCCGAAAGGGAAATCAAAATCGCAGCGGTCTAGATATGATGATTAATCAATTTAACTTCGAGTTCGTGCAGAACGGCACTTAATGTCAACTTAGTAAGCCCGCTTCGCAAAGCGCCTGTAAATTAAATGGTCTGCGCACGGAACTCTTTCCAGCGCCGGTCGTCCTCGCCGCACCGCTCGAGCTTGTCCTTGGCGGGGTCTGTGCATGCGCGCGCGGCCGCGGGGGCCGCGTATGCGCAGCACAAATAAATATTAATCATCGAATCGCTCGCGGATCGGATGCGTGCCGGACTGCAGCTTAAGCAAGCTCAAGCACGCGCACCGGCCCAATAACAGGCGGTGATCATCAGAATGTCATCGCCGTTGTCTATCCTGTACAACTGCGCGCGCGGAATTCGAAGTGCCCAGGAAAATAATTGTGCGCATCATGAATTCGAAGGTGAAGCTTAAGGCCGGGCATCGCGAAAAGAGATCTAGATCTAGATATTAAGCACGTATAATGCGCGCCTCATTTCGAATCAATCCTCTGTCACTGTAGCGTATGATCTAGATATTAAGCACGTATAATGCGCGCCTCATTTCGAATCAATCCTCTGTCACTGTAGCGTGTGCCCTTGAAAACGAGGAGGTGCTTTCTGCTGCGCAAAGGACGCGTACGTAGATGCGGCTGTGAGGGCTGTTTTTTGGTCTAAGTATAAGCTTTTTGCTTTTTAAATTACAACTAGTACTTATTTGAGGATCTCGAGGTGCTCACCTTGGCTCGTCAATTGGCAACGGGATCACTTGTTCGTCAGCTGGCCTTGGAGCGAGTGAGAGATTTGAATGCCCTTATAATTAAGTTTCATAGTGATCGAATGAAAGCCCCGGATCGGACCAGTGATTAGGAAGAGGGATAGAGATGTCGAATCCTGGACGGAAATACGCCGGTTTCGCGTTGCTCCGGAGGAGAATTTCTTTTCCCCCAACTGTCCAGGGAATTATAGCGTTAACGTTAACGGTTATATAATTAGCTATAGAAATCAACGTTGGACAAAACTCTATCGCGGGACGCCGGCATTTAAATGAAAGATTGCATGTACATTGACCCCATGGCCAGAAAAAGAGTGCGGGAAAACAGTTTCTAGGGCATGATCGTGATTCAAGCTTTTCGCGAATGCGTCCACTAGTACTTGTCCGGCCAATGAATAGATCGATATCACAAACTCAAATCCGAACCTTCATGAGGCAAATCGTTGTCTGCGCTTATGATGCGCATGTGGTTCTCGCCTGATTGATTTTGATCTCATTAAATTTACCGTGCCGGGCGGATAAATAGCCATAGCTTGGAGATTAAACAATTGCAGTATAATTATAATATACATTTCGCACCGAAGGCCCCCCAGTGGGCGTGCCTCGCGGCGAGGGCCCCGTTCCCCTCGAGGCTGCAGTCGAGGTCGTTCACGCAGGCGGGCAGCGCCAGCATGGCGCAGGCGTCGGCGTCGGCGGCCGAGGCGGGTGCGCCGGGGGCGTCCCGGACCACGCGGGGAACAGTGTGGACTGCGCGCGCATGCGCACGCACGCGCACGCAGCCCGTAAATTAAATTAAAGGATATATATGGCACGATAACGCTAGCCGGACTGCTCATATGCAAATGCGCGAAATTAAATCATTGAATTGAACTCACGGAAGAACTGGTCCATCTGTAGATAGATGAGAACCGAGAGTCCGACGGTCTTCGATTTAGAGATACAATTGAATCGAAAGAAAACGTGAACGCGCACTGTATGTGGAGGGAACTCCCGCTCGTGCTCCATCTCCTTCGGGTACGCGTAGAGGCGGGGCGACGTGGTTTCGGATTTGCATCTAGTTTGAATTTCGAGCGCGTTAGACTCGAGTTTAAAATTAAGGCGCTTATTCAAATCATTGAAACCTAACGTTCACATTTGATTATATCATTCAACGAACCGGGAACTATTAAAGCACGTCCGGAAGGTGCAGCGGTGGAGGTCAGCCAGCTCGGAAGCGAATGCTTCGGCCGGGATGCTGTGGTTCAGGTATCGGGTCAGGTTCCCGAATAACCGCTCTCGCTCAGCTGTATCCTGCTGCTCGCGCTTGGCCTGCAGATCCCTGCAGCTCTCCACTGGGCTACGTGCACGTGAAGGAAGCTCTGGCTCCCTATAATTAGAAGCCGAAGCTGTGCTGGCCACGTTGGCGTCGACGTCGCCCGCAGTTGGCCGCTCAATCTCCAGCGAAACAAATTCAGCCCCGCCGGCCGGCCTCGGCGCCGCTGCATGCGCAGCTGCTTCCGGCGCCGCTGCTGCCTCTAGCCGCAGGGGCCCGCGTGGCAAGCCGAAGTTGGCATCGAACGTCGACGCTTCAGATGCGTTAACGTTCTTTGATACCGCGGCCGGCGCCGAAGCTAACTTGCTGAAGCTTATTCTGAGGAGAGTGGCGAGAGCGAGCGCGGCGGCGGCTATGAAGACTGCTCTGCGCGACGGCCGCGGCCGCCGCCACTGGACCTTGAGCTTCCACATCGCCGAGTCGCGCGCGCTCTAGATCTGCGCTCCGGCTGCAACGCGCGGCTGCAACAAGTAACTGCCGCGAGCTCTCTCGACTGATATCGATCGACGAGTATAACGTTAACGGCCACTGGAAATATTAATTCTCCTTCGAATTCCCCTCCGATCCGATCGCGATCCTCCTCCGGATCCGACTCCCTCCCTGTCCCCTCCGAATTCGATCCTGATTTTCAATTATTCCTCATCTAGATTTCCCCTCTAGATCTGAGGCCCCCTCTCCGGGCTTTGATTTACCTCGGCAAGGGCTGGTGCACGTGCGCTCTACGTACATACGTATACGTTGCGATCTTAATTACGCATGCGCGCAGCAGCTTATAATGATTATCTGGCCAAGTCTGGTGGATCGGAGGGCACCGCAGCTGGCATTATTTAGCCATGCATATATATGGCTGGTGAAATCGTGAACCGACTTTCAAGTTTGGAATCGTGGAATCGTGAAAGTTTGAAGCTTTTCGTGCCATTTTTTCCCGGCGCTTCATAGCGCTGTACTTGTGTTCTATTGAACTTCGAATTCCGTCATTTCGACAGCGCTGGAAACGGATCAACCGTATTCACTTCAAACGCTATAATATATGTTAAAAGCGCTACTACTAATAACTCTTCCGCATCCTCTTTTTCACATAAAACTGTAATAAGTTAGCGCGCTGCGGCCCGCGGCCCGCGGCGTGATGGACCTGATGGTGCGCAGCTTAAAGGATAACGAGACCGGGATGTCGACGGCGGCCTCGCGATCGCCGAGCACTAGTCGGATCCCCAGATCTATACTCTGGGGGCCTGGAGGCTGGGGCCCGTGATGTACCGGTACATTGTACAGTACAACGTTTTAACTTGTACAAGTCACGAGTCGGCAATGCCAAATGAATGATCTGCACAAGGGTAGTATGAGTCGTCTGATCTAGAATCGCCGTACGGGTCTAGCCTGGCTGTCAGGGCCCTTGGTGTGCACCCCCCCCAGGAGCATTTGCTTCAATTCCCGGAGGGATTGTTGTATATGGTCATGGTGCAAGGCAGGGGGCGGCGAGCGGGGCGCTCCTTGGTGGAACAAATACGTAGGCACATGCACCGGGCATGGCAGCGGCCAGGCAGGCAGTCCCTGGCAGCCGATCCTGGCATAGTGAACAGGAGCCGGGGCGCGGCGCCGGCGAGCTAGTAGCGTAAGAGGTCTTTGTATCATACATACAAGTGGTTCGTGTGGCCGGGCGGGCTGCGCGCGCGCTGCCCTGGACGCGCGCCCGTCGAGCGTGCGGGCGCCAGCTCGGGCACTCAGATGCATGCCGGCAGCGCTCAAACCTACCACGGATGCGATGCTAGGTCGCTGAAGATGCTGCGCGCGCCCGACGCGGCCCAGCACTCGGTTTTGACGACAGCGTCAAGGGAGGGGGGTGCAGTGAATTTTTCGACCGCGGGAACAGCCGGCGGCAGACCGCCGGAGAGCCGCCCCAGCCGGCCAAAACAGCGATAGCCTAGTGCACGGAGCTGCGGGCGCTCATTGCGGTTCGCCTCGCAATGAGCGGCTTCGAGATTTACATCGACCCGGAGATTCTGGAGGAGTATGTGGCTCAGAAGAGAAAGGCGAGGGAGATCGTGGCTCTGCTGCACGAGGAGCACCAAATCCAGATTTCGATGCGCGCCCTGCGCTACAAGCTCAGCGACCTCGACCTCTCGACGGACTACTCTCTCTCAAAGGAGGCAGTTTACGATGTCGTAGAAGAAGCGGCGACTTTGTGCGGCGACGGATACGGCTACGACGCGATCCGCGGGGCGCTCAGGGCCGCGGGCATCACTGTGGCGAAGTCTAGGATTCAGCACGCCCTCGCGGAGCTGGATCCGACGGGACGCAACGTTCGCCTGGGCGAGTTCGCGAAAAAGCGCAGGTCCATCCACCGCTCGACCTTCTACGGGTCCGCGCCGCCACGCCGCCCGTGCCGCACCGCCGCGCCGCGCTGACGCACGCCTTGTGCGCAGGAAGTTCTTCGGCTGGAGTGTCGGTTTCGACCAGAACGAGAAGGCGGTGCCGTACACGAACGTCTACATCTTCGCGGCCGTGGAGAATACGTCCACATTCATCCTGGACTTGCATTGCGGGCTTGCTCGCTCCACTATACAAGGCTACAAACTGTACAAGTGCGCGCGAGGGCACACGCCTCGCAGCTGCGTGCTCCGTGACCCCAGAGCTGCAGGTCGGTCGTGGAGGAGTTCGGGGTCTTCGACACGGTCTCCTCGGACTGCGGCGCAGAGAACCGGCTGACCTGGACAGCCCACGTGTGCTCCCTCCCACTCCTCTTGCTCACCTGCGCCGCACCTGACCCCCGGGCGCGGCCACCGAAAGGCGCTCGTGCTGGAGGAAACCGAGCGGCTGATCGACGAGGAAATTGCGAAGGGCAACATCACGGACCCCACCACCGGCCTTCCCTGGCGGAGGCTCAACTTCGAAGATCCCAACGACCTGCGCGACGCCGTCATGGTGGGCCCATCCTACCGGAACCCGAAGGTCGAGAAGAATTGGAGGTGATGGACACGCCCTCTCCCCACGCATTCCTTCTGTATTTGCTCTCTCCGGTAACACTCCATGGGCAGGTGGGTGAATGTCAAGGTCACGAAGCCCATCGTGGATGCGGCTGTGATGCTGGAGATGCTCGAGTGGTACAACAGGTGCCCTTCGTGCGACCCGCCAGTCGATGACAGCTACAGACCATGATGGCCATCCCTATGTACATGTTGGAAGGCTACAATCAGTTACTTCTGGCTGAGACTTGCCAAATTAAGAGCTCTTAATTTGCATGCGTGCATTCGAATTCACTTGGCATGCATGCTTATTATTCTCCGCTTGCATTCAGACTCGACCCTCAACAGCTGTTTGCCATGGCGAAGGCGACCATGTACGTGATGGAGTACGGCCTCGCCATCGCGAAGAACAGCTGGAACCACCACGTGAATTCAGGCTCCAAGGAGACGGGGGGCAGAACGGCAGGCCAGACTGGTGGTATGCACTGCGGCACCTGTTCCCTGTTCTTTAAATTGTGCTGGTCCCAGCTCACTGGGCCCGGGTGCAGGCGCGAGAACATGAACTACATGCGGCCTCTGATGTTCAACCTGCCAGAGTGGACGGAAATGAAGGATATCCACAACCAGAGGGCGGCTCTGTCAACGGCTCGGTCCTTGACAGCCGCATGAAGGACCCGTTGAGCCCGACTTCGTCGTCTTTGACGAACCCCGCACGACTCTCCGGTGTGAAATTACCTGCCCCGGGCACTCCCTTCATTGTTTATCAAGCTTCCTCACGCTCAGGATGCTGCGGGACGAGATGTTCAAGGAATGCAATGAGGACTTGAAGGAGATCTGGAAGCATGTGGTCAACTTCGGGCGGGAGTATGATGAGGAAGCTCCGGGGGTACGTGGACGCATTGCGGAGCAGTACTCCAGCAACCCCCTTGGAGGGCTCCCCCGGCTCTTCTTGTTCATGCTGCAGCTGAACGAGCAGCTTTCCGACCTGCACCTGTACGATGTGTCCATCCCCGGCTGGATGCAGTGGGTGCACGACGCACCCGCCAACAACGACGCGCCCCGTGCCCGGTCAATGCAGGGGATGGGCTTCTTCCCACCGGACGAGTACCTGCTGGAGCCCCAGGAAATGCGTGCAGCTTTCTTTTATTATGTGCACAATTTCGATCCCCTCGTGCGCGGCCCCCGGGCCCGCTAGGCTAGCCCTCTAGCGGCCCTCTAGCCCTAGCTTGATATAGCTAGCTCTGGCTATGTCTAATGAAACGCTCTCTCCTGCTCGCACTGGGCGGGAAAGGAAATGGAAACATCCACATACAGCAAAGTGACATTGACCTAGGCCTAGAGCTCGGGATGAACATCCAGAGACAGAACTACCTTCAAGCTTCACCTCGGCTGCAGCCAGCCTAGATGCGAGCAGCTCCCCGACAATACCTGCAGCTCGAGTGAGTTTCCAAATGCCTGCAGGTGCGGGGACGAGCGCAAGGACTCGATGGGCGCACGGGCTCAAGAAGAGGGGAAGCGCGGCCGATGCAGACGCGCTTGCGTGCGCGCTTTCGCCACGCAGCCGTGGCCCTTCCGCGACTCCGGCGATCGTAATGCTCCCGCCAGGCTTGCCGGAGCGCGCGCCGAAGCCGCAGCGGGACGCCACCTGCGGTATTGACGCCATCGTAAATGGCCCGTGCGGCGCCGCGGGCGGTGCACGGGCGCTGCGCCGGCGATGGGATCGCAGTCTGTGTGTGTACCGTAGGCGGATGCGAGCCTCGGGCGTGCCTATTCGCAGCCCGCCGCGAGGAACAGGTGTGTTGCCAACTGGCACGCCCGAGCGAGGCGGCGCGGGGCGGGGCTGGGCGGCGCCCAGGTCACTGGCGGCTCGCTCGCGCCGAGCTCGCTGCAGGAGCGCTCGGCGGGCTCCGGGATGGCTGAGTCCGGTGTACCCGGAGAATTGGGGTACACATCGAAAATGCGCACGCCGCGTCTGGCCTCGCCGGCGCAGCTCAACACACCCAAAAGGCGCGCCGTGAAAGCTATATAGCCGAGCGTAACCACTGGATCAAGTACCGTCACGCGGAAGCGATTGCTGACTGGGCAAACGGCGGCTTTGAAGGACCGAAGCCGCAGCCGCCGGCGCCACCGAGGACCTCATAGCTAAGACAGCTGTTGAGGACAGCACCTGCAGACAGCTGTTCGCTGCGCAGCCGCCGACCAAGACGTCGACGCCAGCCAGCAGCCAGCGCCAGCCACCGCCATCAGCTGCAGCCCGCCTCAGAAAGCGACCGTTGACGTGCACGATTGCGCTCCGCACTCCCCCCTCGCCCCGTCGCCGGAGCCGATCGCCCTTAGTGCAACGGTCACTGCGACGTGCGTTGCCCGCGATCCGTCGCCATCCGCGCTGATGATACCTGTACAGGAATGAATCAGAGCTAACTGAAAACAAGGCTGAGGAGGCGGCGCCACCCGCGCCGGCTGCGTCGCCGGATGTGCCTGGCCGTGTGCCCGTGTTCCTGTTCTTCGTTCCAGTCGAGTGCGTGCTCTGCTGCTGCACAACAGTTGTACCAATCTCTTACAGTCGTGCGGCGCCCCTAGGGTCGATCCTGTGCCGCCCACGCCCGCTCCTGCTGAAGAAGTTCTCTGCCCCCCACGGAGGAGGAGTTAGCCGAGATGGCGGCTATGGACTTGTCCGAGGGCGCTATACAGGAGCTGAGGTCTGCAGATGCTGCTGCATAGCAGATGTTTTTGCTGACAGTCGTGAACGTGCAGAGCACGTGCATCAATTTCGAAGGAGGACAAGGAGGCTGTTGATCTTCTGATCGGGATCAATGCAACCTGCTCAGTCTGTTTGAGCTCAGTCCAGGATCCTGAGAGAGGGCTCCCTGTGACGGTGGCCGACAGCGAGGGGAAGATCTGTTCCCACAAGTTCCATGAATCCTGCATCATGGACCTGCTGAAGCACGGGAGGCCGTCCTGTCCTGAGTGGTACATACTAATCCCGCCCCCCCCCACCCACCCCCTGTGACAGTACCTTTCTGATCTCTTTACAGTCGCATGGATATCCGCACTGTGGCAAGGCTCAGCGGTGAGAGAGTGAAGACCATCTCCGAGGCTGAGTTCAAGGAGTGCAACCAGCACTTCCACGATGACGTCGGCCTTCAGGCAACGGAGGCTTTAATCATTGCGGAGGCAGTAGATGCGGGCGCAGGTTCTCAGTCTCAAGCACCCCCTCTCCCCCTCCAGACTACCGCAGGCAGCCTGGACGGCGATGGACTTATCGTTGCCTCGTCTGCGGCGAAAACTTCCCCAACTACCACAGCCACCCTACTTGTGCTGCCACAACAAGGAATCCATCTGCCAGCACGAGCCGGGCGGCTGCGGGCGGTCGGAAGAGGCGTGCATCAAGCGAAAGCACGTCAGGAGAGATGCATGAACGCCTACCACCCTGAATGTGTGAACTTCGTGGTCGAGAATGGATTCAAAATGATGGAATATCTCTGTGTGTCCTTTGCATTACATTCGCGATTCAAGACCTCGCTAACGTTTTGTGTAGGCCTCGCCTGCTGCTGCCAGAAATGCCATTTGCCGGATCGGAGGATGATCCCTCTCTGAATGGCGAACTCCTCATCTGCGATGGGAGGGCGTGCGGCAGGGCGTGGCACGTCGAATGTGCTGGTTTTTCGGATGCCACCATACCCGAGGGCAAGTGGTACTGTGCGTGCCTCTGGATACTGGATGTTCATGCATCGCATTCCTAACACATGCCTTTTAGGCCTTGAGTGCTCGGAGTCAAGGAGAAGAAGAGGAGGAGGAAGGAGGAGCGGCGGCAAGCGATGCGGCGTGCAAAGGATGAGCGGCGGCAAGCAACGCGGCGTGCACAGGAGGAGCAGGAGGAAGAGGAGGAGGAGAGGAGGAGGAAGAGGAGGAGGAGGAGCAGGAGGCGGAAGAGGAGGAGCAGGAGTCAGAGAACGAAGAGAACGAAGAGCAGCTGAAGCAGAAGGAGGCGTGGGAACAGCGGAAGCGGCTCACAGCAGCGCGCGTCAGCGCCGCCCCCACTGTCGGCACAAAGAGAGTGCGCGAGGCGAAACAACGCCAGGCGGCGGCCCTCGCGAAGATTGCCCAGCACAGGCAGCGCACTGTAGAACGTGCCGTAGCGAGCATGAGAAGATAATCGCAGGCTTTGTATGCATCTGTGCGCACAATGTAAATATTTTGATTCAGGGCTCAAGCTTGAGATCCTCGTCATCCGGGCAGGGTCACAAACTACAAGAGCTAGCTTGCGGATCCGTTCCTCCACTGCCTGATCCAGCACTCATTCGCACTTCCATCTGGTTTACTTGTGAGCAGCTGTGAGCGGAGAGCAGCCTGCACGTTGAGCTGGCTATCGCTACATGTGGGGAACATGAGCGTGTACACAGCAGCCCAGATCCACACACCGCACTGGAGCAAAGTGCATCAGGAAAGACAATACAGATACTCTAGAAAAGAACTCACATCGACGCAATTAAACTGAACAGCGTGGTCGTAGATGTTCCCCAGCACACTTACTCTATGGGAGTGGAGCATATCTGCAACCTTACCCAATGTTTTCGTCCAATTCATTGAATCGGCGAAGGTGCAGACAGTCTGACGTCCTTCTTTGCGGAGGTAGCCGAGAATCCTGTGTGTTGCATCAGACATCGATCTACGGAAGCAGTCTGCACGGCACACCAGTGTCCAACCTCACGCCCTGTGGGTGTCCTGTGATTTGTGTTGAAGCAAAAGAGCACATGCTTGCCCTGTCGAGCTAAGTCGACCAGCAGATGAATGTAGGCCGTGTTGTCGAGGAGGCCGAAGGGGCACGGGCTCTCCACATGCCACAGCGGGTTTCTCCATTGACTGCTGACAAGCATGAGAAGATAGATGCCTGAGGCACAGACACACACGGAAGAAGTCGGTCAAAACCATTGATCTGAGACAGAACGAAGAACTGTACGTTTACCTGTCTGCACTTGAGAGGTAGTAAGTGGAATCTTGCCGTCTTCGGGGATCATCGCCAAGTCATCAATGACATTCCGCACATACTCTCGTACTGGTTTCTTGGCGTCGCTGATCTTCATCGGCTTCAGTTCCTGACGACCTGGCATGGAACTGTCAGTCAATTGCCATCAACTGTGCATTCTGCAGCATACCCGGCTTCTGGTCGGAAGCTATGCATTCCTCCCCTTCATCCCATTCATTCCTATCGGTTGTGGCCGGTGTAGGATTTTCGATCTCGACGTCGACCACAGGAATCGACATGCCCACAGAGCGTAGAGCTGCTGCTCGGGCAGGCCTAATCCTCCGAGAAAGGGGCGAGACGGCGACGGCAGGGCGGGCGGGGACGGGGAGGTGGAGGCAGGAGGGGTGGCAGGAGGGGCTGGGGGAGGAACGGAAGGAGGCGCGGGGGAGGGGCGAAGGGAGAGGCGGAGGGAGGGCAAAGGAGAGGCGGGGGAGGGCAAAGGGAGAGGCGGGGAGGAGGTGCGGCAAAGGGAGGAGGAGCGGGGGGGGAAACAACCCCATCTGCCGCGGCATCTGCCGCGGGGGGGGCTGCAGCGGGAGGGACAGCAACGAGCGCTGCGGCCAGGCGCAGCGGCGGATCCTTCTTGAAGGCGTCGGCAGCGAGCCGGACCAGGAAATCTCTCAGCGTCTCGCGTGGTGCGTCCTTGTACACGTGCATGTAAACGGCTTGCACTTGCGCGAGCATTTGCACGCATGTGTGCATATGCGTGATCACAGGAGGCCCGCATACTCCGTTTTCCCCATAATACACCGATTCCGAGATAGCACACCTGCAGGCAGAGTCAGCAAACACCGCGCACGAGTTACCGCGGCGGGGCGCACGCGCGGCCAGCGATAGCCCCGATCCAAAGGAGGATCCTGCAGATCTCGCAGACGTGAACGACACGCTTCGAGCTATCTGTGTAAAGCTGGGTGTTGCGCTTGACTTGCTGCCCCGTCAAGGGATCGTACACCTGCTTGCTGAACGTGTCCTTCACGCCGAGGATCATGCATGTCTGCTCCAGGTGCCGCACGCCGACGGGCAATCCTGTATCGGGATCCAGATCGTAAAAGCCGTTGGCTAGCCCCCAGCTCGGTGGCCGCCGGCATCCGGGGCAGCACGATTCCTGCGCGCGGCCTTTCCGCGCCCGGCTCGCTTGTCTGTGCGTCTGTACGCGGCCTCCGCTTCCGTTCCTCGGCCGGCGCTGACATGTCTGCCGTGCCGAAGGCCGCCTATGTGTATGACGGCTGCCCAAATGGGCGTCAGCGCGGGAATTCCGAAGATTGCGCGGGGCGTGCGGCGTGATTTAGCACAAGAGGGCTAGCACCGCGGTAGGAGCTGAGCAGAAGCCTTGCCGTTGAGCTCAGAGCAGGAGAACGGGACGGCGGGTGCTCCGGCAGGGGTACCGGTACCGAAGCCCCAGCGCTGGGATCTCGAGCTGGTGGGCAGTTCCGAAGCAAAATGTATAGGCAGCTGCGTCGTCTCGCTTCGGCCGGAGGTACTGAACTGGTATGTGCGCTGAGTGCGCTGCGCCGCCAGTGGGTCGCCTGTGCGCTAACTGCCAGGCTGCACTCGCTGCCGGCAGGTAACGGCAAGGACGCGTGGTGTGAGCGTGCGCTCGTTCGACTGCCGCTCGTGCCGCCAGTATCGCTGCGAGTAAAGTTTGCCGCAGACCCGCGGCGAGGCCGTCTGCCGCGCACCACCGCTGCCATCGGCATCGATCGCCGCGCGGGCTGGCTTCTGCCGAAGCAGTCGGGCATCTGGCGCGCCGGGACCGGCCTCTTCGTGGAGCGGCCGGGCGTGCGCCGTGGTGCAGTTGTTTTCAGACCAGGTGACCTCATCACCCCGTACCGCGGGACGATCTACACGAAGACTCAAGCGCTGGAGATTTTCGCTCGCGAGCCCTCGCGTCGCCTCTACAGCATCTCGTTCAAAGGCAAGTACGGGCACACGTACGTCCTCGACGCCACCGACTTTCGGAGGCGAGCCTAGCGCGCTTCGCAAATGACGCGGATAAGCCCGGGACTCACCCCGCTTCTCGAACAACGCCTTCTTCCGCGTGGAGAAGGACGGGCAGGTCTGGCTAGTCGCCGACTGCGTCCTCAAGCAGGGGATGGAGATCTTCGTCCCGTACGGGCAGCTGTACTGGAGCGTGCTGGCTCGCTAGCTCTCTTCTCGTATCTCACGCGCTATCCTGGCGTTGTAGACCTCCTTTTCTCTCTTTTCCGGTTCTGTTTCTTCTCCCATCCAAATGAACCCAGTCTCTCTCATGCCAGCAGCTAGCTCTGGGATGGCAGACTGGCCTGCGGCTGCGCACGCGCCAACGCGACACCGCATGCACTGTGCGTCGAAGCGGGATGCGATGGCAAAAGAAAGAGCGCGGCTCTTGATGGGATGGGAAGAAATGTGACGCGAGTGAGCGCGCGACGTGTCGCGGCAACCGCGGCATTTTGAGTCTATCCGCGGCAACTCCGCGGCAGTTACGTGAGAATTAATTAACCACGAAATTAAAAAAGGGGGTAGTCCAAATGACGCGGCATCTTCGCGGCATTCCGCGCTACTAACAAATTCTGCGGCAATTACCGGTAGATGTCGTTAAATCCGGCAGTTGGCGACAGAACGCGGCATCCAAGGCGTCGTCGCGCTGCTTTCGCGGCTCTCGCCCGAGAATTAATTAACCACGAAATTAAAAAGTGGGGTAGTGTGATTGACGCGGTGTTTCCGCGGCACTCCGCGCTACTAGCGGCAATTACTGCCACACGTCGTCAAATTCGGTAGTTAGCGTCAAAATGCGGCATCCGCGATGGAATCGCGTTTTCTACGCGACGGTTTCCCAAGAATTAATTAACCACGAAATAAAAAAGGGGGTAGTCCAAATAACGCGGCAACTTCGCGGCAGTTTTCCCTAACCGCGGCATGATTTGACAATCGCGGTACATTGCGGTTGTTCGCGGCAAATACGAATCGCGGCGTCAATTCTGGCTTGCCATCTGGCGCGGATCGTGAGCTTCATGATCATGAGGCGCGTTTTCTCCCGCGTCATGATGCCTGCATGTCCAGAGGTACTCTATAAATATTTTAATCATGTTTAGGAGGAGGCGGGATTGTGCATGCAGACCACAGACACATGTGTCGAACAGAAAAGTACAGGATGAACTGTCAGACTGACAATTCATGAATTGCCATAAAGCACTGAAGCTAGGGTGGTCTGTGGAAAAAGCGCACACGTTCTAAGCATGATTAAAATACTTATATAGTTCCTCTGAACATGCCTGCATCATGATGCGGAGGAAACGCGCGTCATGATCATGAAGCTCATGATCTGCGCCTCATCGGGACATACGAAGCGACGCCGCGGTTCTGTAGAGCCGCAAAATGCCGACAAACCTCGCGAGAACCGCTAATTGCCGCTAGTAGCGCGGAGTGCCGCGGAAACACCGCGTCAATCACACTACCCCCACTTTTTAATTTCGTGGTTAATTAATTCTCGGGCGAGAGCCGCGAAAGCAGCGCGACGACGCCTTGGATGCCGCGTTCTGTCGCCAACTGCCGGATTTAACGACATCTACCGGTAATTGCCGCAGAATTTGTTAGTAGCGCGGAATGCCGCGAAGATGCCGCGTCATTTGGACTACCCCCTTTTTTAATTTCGTGGTTAATTAATTCTCACGTAACTGCCGCGGAGTTGCCGCGGATAGACTCAAAATGCCGCGGTTGCCGCGGATGACGCGGATTGTCGCGAACGTTCAAAGAACGCGTTCTGCCGCGGAATGCCGCTCGGGGGTTCACACTACCCAAGACGATGGCGGGAGCGTCGGTGGACAGCAGCACGCAAGTGGAGCGGCCTTGCTGCAACGAGAAAGTCATGACGATCGTCGAGCACAGTCTGAATGTGCGTTGCCTTTGTGGTCCGCGCGACGGTAGCGGCGCCACCAGCTATCTGATGAACTTCGGAATTCCCACAGCACCTCAACGAGAGGCTTGCCGATAAGCAAGCGGAGGTGGACACTTTGCACCGAAGGTGGCCGAGATGGAGGCCAGGGAGAGAGCGAACGAATTCGTCGGACCGCAGATTCTGGGACTGACAAAGGTGCGCGTGCGATGCGCATGCGGCGCTCAGCATGCCTCAGCTCTGCGGCAGGACGTATGCGACAGGTACCGCGAGGTGAAAGAGGAGCTGAGCAAGTCTCAGAAGGCGCTGGCCGATGCGAACGCCCGAATCCGTGAGGTCGATCTGGGACTGACAAAGGTGCGCGTGCGATGCGCATGCGGCCGCTCAGCATGCCTCAGCTCTGCGGCAGGACGTATGCGACAGTACCGCGAGGTGAAAGAGGAGCTGAGCAAGTCTGAGAAGGCGCGGGCCGATGCGAACGCCCGAATCCGTGAGGTCGAGGAGGCGAGCTCGATCTTCGCAGTACGATGCTCGGAGCTCGCAGTGCGATGCCACGTGCCTTAGTTCTGCTCGCAGATCCTTGGCAAGAGGATGCGCGACGAATTGGAGTGCGGGTGCGCACGAAGGACAGTGCGTGGTCATTCCATTTGCTGCGCCTAGACGTGCCGCGCCTTTGCTGATAAATGTGCCCGATGCAGATCTCAAGGACATCATGGCCTACAGAGCGGGTTGCGACTACATCGGTGTGATGCTGGATGCACGCCCTTAATGAGATCTTTGTAGGGCTTCAACTCCGAGAGATCCCCTCAGGCTTCATTGTTTTTCTGTTCAGATGCTTTTAAGTCCATATTGATTGCCTTTCTTGCCCGCGGCCCTGTGGCTTGTGCAGCGTGTCAAAGGAGCAAAAGTAGCTGCTTAAAGAATAATTGTACACAAATGAAAGGGCACAAGCAAGGAACGTGCAAAGTGAAGGATGCGAAGGGCACATGCACACGAGTCACCTACTCCATCATTGACCTGTACATATCTATAGGTCTGTAGATTTTCTCGGGCTGGTCGGGACCGAGGGTCCAGCCGTAGGCAAATGCGAAGTACCTGTGAGCAAGCAGCGCCTCAGCGGAACAGCGGAACGCATTGCAGCGGCGCGGACCCGTTGTATCGGGGGCGCGCGGGCGTAGTTGACGAAGCGATCGCGGAGCTCCTTCCGGCCCTGCACAGCTGGGTTGTAGGCACGGCATGTGTGACCTGCACACCGCGGCAAGGCACGCGTGAGCCAGATTGGATAGACTGGGGATATACTAGTGCAGCATGGCAGATCGCACTCTATCTTCATGGCGCGGCGCTGGCGACGCGCTGAATCCATGACTCCGACGCTTTGATTCCTCGCTCGCGGAGGATCGCGCGGATCCCGCGGACCTCGCGCCACACCGGATCGAACACCGCGAGGGCCTTCCGAATCCTCGACTTCGACGCTGTGATGCTTGGGCGCGGAGGGCCGTGCGGATCATGCCGCCGCCGAAAAGGGGCCATTTAAGTTAACAACTCCAGCACGGCGACACAAAGGACATTGAAAGAGAGAGCGTAGTTCGTTGAGAGGCCAAGCTCGCGGAGCCTGGAGCGCAGAGCGCGCTGTTGAGGTTGATGCCGTGCTGCTCGCTAGCAGAGTCAGTATCTCAGCGGCCGTCTTCCTCTGGTCCACGTAGCCGCGCAGAGTCTCCTCCTCGATGCTGCTTGGCTGGGCCGGGCTCGCGCCACCGCGGCCATTTCGCTGCGTACCCAACACCTCCGGGTACACCGGACTCAGCCATCCCGGAGCCCGCGAGCGCTCCTGCAGCGAGCTCGGCGCGAGCGAGCCGCCAGTGACCTGGCGCCGCCCAGCCCATCCGCGCCGCCTCGCTCGGGCGTGCCAGTTGGCAACACCACCTGTTCCTCGCGGCGGGCTGCGAATAGGCACGCCCGAGGCTCGCATCCGCCTACGGTACGCACACAGACTGCGATCCCATCGCCGGCGCAGCGCCCGTGCACCGCCCGCGGCGCCGCACGGGCCATTTACGATGGCGTCAATACCGCAGGTGGCGTCCCGCTGCGGCTTCGGCACGCCCTCCGGCAAGCCTGACGGGAGCATTACGATCACCGGAGTCGCGGAAGGGCCCACGGCTGCGTGGCGAAAGCGCGCACCGTGGCACGCAAGCGCGTCTGCATCGGCCGCGCTTCCCCCTCTTCTTGAGCCCCGTGCGCCCCATCGAGTCCTTGCGCTCGTCCCCGCAGTTGCAGCTAGGCATATGGACACTCACGCGAGCTGCAGCTAGGCATATGGCTATAGCTAGGCAGTCTCTGGTCAAGGTAGTTCTTTCTCTGGAGCTGCTCGCATCTCGGCTAGCTGCAGTCTCTGGTCAAGGTAGTTCTTTCTCTGGATGTTCACGAGTACAGAGTACAGAGATGATTGCACACCCTCAACCCCGGACGCGTGTTACGAAAGGACAAGAAAGCATTGCACTGAAGAAACATGCTAGGGTTTAGCATCTGGATTGTTAGTGTCTAAGACCCGCTGTTCTTGCTTTTTTGACTATGGCGAGGCCACCATTGCCGTTGCTTTCGACTATTGCTGACCACACCTGTATTCCTTCCTTGTTGAAGGCTTTTTTCTCTTTCCACATCCTGGTCGACATGTCGAGCTTGAGTGGAATCGTGTTGCGCCCGTTCTCCAGAACCCGCTTCAAATGACTGCATGCCTCTGCTTCTCCTCCAACTTGCACACGCCTGCTGGAATCTGGAAATGAACGTCCACAACGTTCTTCCTTCCGGCCTGGTCTACAACCCGAATTTCAGGCAGCGGGATCTCATCGGTCTCGCTGCGATTTCGATCATTCACGTGTAAAAGAACACACAATTGAAGGAAGGGCTACACGCACGTGATTCGTCTTTTCTTCCTTCCTGTGCTCTTCTCCTTGGGGCCCTTGCTGCTGCCCCCGCCTTCGATCGCTTCGATTCTGAAGAAAGTTAGGATACAGACGGGAGTCTTTCGGTTCACACGTGCCATCATCGGCCTCGACGCCGTCAGGAGCCACATCCTCGTCCTCGTCCTCGTCCTCCTCTTCCCCCCCCCTCCTCCTCCTTCTGAAGATCCACAGGGGGGGTGGAGGTATAGCAGCAGGCGGGGCAGGAGCAGGGCAGGAGCGGGAAGGGCCCCGCCCTGCTCCAGCCAACGCTTTGTCCGCCATGGCATTGAGAAGGAGGGCCCGCTCCTCTGGAGTGCGGCGACGAGCCTCCTCTTCCTCCTCCTCCTCCTCATCTGCTGACCCGTGAGCTGCAGCCGGACCTGACGGAATTTAGTACGCGCAAGCACAAACGTGCCCTGGCTCGTCCGATGCATTCTCCTGCTCTCCAGCCCGGCAATTGCCTTCTGTGAGCCGTGATCAGGATGCGGGCAGGAGAGTGAAGGGAAGGACACAAACCACGCTGTCGATGTTGTGGGAGGTTTTGAGATTCTCCATAAAGAGAGCACGCAATTTAGTCTCGGATTTGAACTGTTGATTCACCAGGAATACGATGAACGGTTTAGCTTCGGCCAGAGAAATCGGCTGTTTCTCAACCACGTGCTTGCTCATGAGACTCTCCATATCGTTCATCTTATCGTCAGGAAACACAACGTCCCCGGCTTCCCGCTTGCACATCTCGGCACACGAAAGCCTGCAGATACGAGTCAGCGGAGCGCAGACGGGGTTCACCATCAGAATGCTCACAGATCTGCGGCGAGGGACAAGGAAGCCTTCGTCCTCTGCTGGCACATTTCGTGGCTTTCTCGGCGACGAACTTCGTCGCGCTCCCCAGCAAGAGCTTGGTTTTTTGGTTGCCAGGAAGAGTTTCCGCTGGCCCACGGTCTTCTGGATCCACTGCAAGTTGAGTTGGTCTGTGTGCTGCTCGATTTTGTTCAGCAGTGAACATGCCGCGCGCGCCTGTCTGCGCGGGCCGAACCTGCTGCGGGGTTCGCTTTGGCTTGGACGTGGCGCCGATGCCCCGCCCGCGCTGCCTGTGGTGCAGCTGCTCCGCCGACTTCGCCTGCTCCGCGAGCAGCTTCGGCACATCGCAGGGTTGGTGCTGATGAAGTAGTATAGATTTCCCTGCCGGATGTGCTTGTCGAATATCTGCGCGCATTCAGAAGCAGGCGAGCATCGACGGCGGCGAACTGCCGACCTGCTGGTTGGGCACCCAGTGGCCAGCGCCGCAGAGCACCACGTAGAGTTTGAGCAAGGGCCGTGCGAATCGGGAACGTCGAAGATCGCCGCCACTTCGCGATGAAAGCATCTAGTTTCGCCGGTGCCAGTGACACGGTGTTCTCGCCGTGCTTCGATATATCCTTCACGGCTGTTACGATGAGGTCGGGAGCTGCTCACCCGGCTGCTCAAACTGCGCGGCCGCGACAGCCGCCACGGGCGGCGCAGGAGCACCGGCGGCCGCAGCCGGGAGCATGGTAACGACGCGTACCCCTGGCTTGACGACGCCGTCAAACCCATGGACTCGCGCAACCCGGCACCTGCCGCGGCCGGCGTCTTTGAGTCCGGGCCGCTTCGCGGCAAGGAGTTCACTTTCCGGCGGCCTGCAGCAGCCCCCGAGCCGGCGTCCGCTGCGGGCGCCGCTCCTCCGAACGCGAGCTCATCGCCGACCTCCAGCGGCAGCTGGAGGCGCTCACGGTGGAGGTGCGCACGATAAAGACGGAAGTCGAGGAAGGTACGCGGCCGCCGTCGCCCGTGGCGCGTCCTCGTTTTGAACCGCCATCCGCGCCGAGCTAGGTCAGCGCCCTGCGCCCCCGCAGCCCGCCGCGCGCAAGCTCGGCGCAACGCATCTCCTCCTCCACCGAACGAGAAGTACACCGGAGTCCGTCGACGGGCAAGATCCACAAGGTCTCCAAGGTCTCGGGCCAGAACCCGACGTGCCCGGCCCTCCGCGTGCGTACAGCTCGCGTGCCCCGGCTTTGAGGCACTCAGTAGCTAAAGGCGGTGCGCGCAGATGAAGGGAAGATCCTCTGGCCCGAGTTCAGCTCGGAGGAGGCGCTCCGGGCCTCGGACCCAAGTACAACAAGGAGGGCGCTCGCTGCCGCAACTGCTGGCGCTAGGCGCTAGCCGTGCGGGGTCGCTCCCTCCGCGGCGCTTCCTGTTCCGCGTGAAGCTCTGTGAACGTGTCGCTGAGTCGTGCTCTGAACACGAGATGTTGTTGTCAACTTGGAAGGGAACCTTGAAGGGATGCATGCATGGCCAGGCACGCAGAGAGGAGAGCGCAGGCACACATACGAAATCAATCCAGATTGCACACAAATACATACACAGCGATAAACAGCCGACATAGATACATACACAGCGATAGACAGCACATTACTATAGATAGCAAACACATGGATACATATATAGAGTTGCGAGCCCAGCGGGAGAGCTCGGAATGGACATGAAGGAAAATAAAATCCTACCAAGAGCACAGGCTATCTGCAGCTACTGCTGTGCAGAGCTAGCAGCTACTTCAGAGCAACTACTGCTGCCCCTTCTCCTGCTGCGCCTTCTCCTTTGCGGCCTCCAGGTCGAGCCCGCCGCTGGCGAGGACGGCGTAGTTCATCGTGCGGGCACGCTTGCGCGAACCCTCCGCCGCCGGACGGGAGCTCGAGGCGGCCGGGGTGTCGAGAGGGAGGGGATCGGAAGAGGAGGAGCCGAGCTTGGGTCAGGGAGGGGCGGGGCCGCAGGGAGGGCCTGGGCTGCTGCCTCCTTCTCCGTCTTGGACCGCCGGCCCCGCTTCGGAGGCGCCGGCGTTTTCTCCACGTGTTCCACGTCCTCCACGGGCCCGTCCTCCTCCTCGCAGTGGCAGAAGTCCTTGGACCCCTGCCGGCACACGCCGAAGCAGGGCCCTGGTAGCACTTGTAGCCGAGCCAGTCGCAGACGAAGACGTGCTTGCTGGTCCTGCTGAACTTCTCCACAATTTCGTCGTGCTCCGGGTTGCCGATGCGCTTGTAGCCGCAAACACTGCAAGGATGGACGAGGAAAGCAGACTTCCCTGCTCCAGAAGCATGAGACAGGGGACGGCGAGGGCAGAAACGGGCGTACCGTTGCGGGCATCCTTCATCGCGTCCTCGAGCTTGTCCTCCGGGACGACGTACGGCCGCAGCTCCAGGTTCACGAGCTCCCGATGGGCATCCTCGATGCGGAGCTGCTGCAAGAGTCAGGCAGTCCCTGCAAGGGTTGGGTTGGAGCCTGAGCTGTCACAGACCGAGAGCGGCGAGTCATGCCGTCCCGCAGCTTGAGGACGTCGGTGGGGCACATCTTGTGGAACATGGCGGCGTGGCACATTGCAATGCCGTTGACATACGACTGCAGGAGGGCGCCGCCCGACGTGGATTGACCAGCCGCTCCGGGTCCTTGCGGTTGAGGGAGTATTTCTGCTCAGCACCAGAGTGAGATTCGGTGGACAGAGGGGAACTAAGCAGGAAGGGCAGTCTGAGAACCTTTTCGGGCGTAGTCATCGTCCGCAGGATGGCATGCTGCGACCCCGCTCGAAGTACATCGATGTGAGCACCACACCGATGTAGTTGCAGTTCGCCTCGTAGGCCATCACCTCGGTGAGCTCTGCACGGGGCACATGCATCAGAGAAGGGCGCGGTGCATCGGGTGCCAGGAGAGCACAACGCACTGGACACTGGGAAGTTGTCAGGGGTGATTTCATTCACGGCGTCCTGGAAGTTGTTGGGCCGCCGGCCCGCGCCCTTCGGCGGCTTGTTGGGGACGAACATCTTGTACACTTCCAGGGCTCCTCAGCGTTCAGCTTCTTCGTCATGAACGCTGAGAATGCATCTGCAGATAGAAGAGCAGGTGCTAAGGTTAGACTGAAGAGGGACCTTTACAGAAAGGAGCACAAGCCAAGAAAGGAGAAAGGAGCACAGACCAGCGAGCTGCGTGTAGGGGTGCGGATCAAGCATGCCTTCGATCTCGATTGTGATGGTCGTTGGATCCTTCCCGGACGTCCCGAGCTTGAAGACGACGTTGTACCGGGGCTCCTGGAAGTCGGCCACACCACGGCTCCGGCGGGCGGCCAATTCAGCCTTCTTGTTTACGAACTGCTCGAAAGCAAGCGGTCAGTGTGCTCTAGAGGCCAGAGAAGAGGAATCAAAGGCATGCACGCACGTCCCTGACAATCTTGGCGGTGGTTCGCCCATGAAGATGATGTGCTGGCCAGTCGGTTTGGCCAAGTGCTTGTTCACGAAGAGGTTCCAGTCCTGCATGCTGACAGGGTCCTGCGGGTGTTCAAAAAGCATGCAGTGAGCACAGAGAAAGAAGGAAAAAAGGAAGAGGTGGGATGGGGAAGAAGAGGACGCAATGCATGCTGCTAGGCGGCTAACCTGCATGACCCACATCTTCTCGATGTTGTCCAGGGGACGACATGCATCTTCTTCGCGGGTTGCTCGGATCCACGATCTCGGTGATGACAGCCGTGGCAACAGTCAGCGTGTTCCCCACTCCGGCTGGTTCGCGCTGCGGTTCGTGATGTTCCGCGCCATCTCGAAGCCCTTCGGGTCGAAGTAGTTCACGAAAATCTCCTCGCTCAGGATGTGTACTGCGACGAAGACGCGCGATCAGGTTCGAAAGGAAGACCCGCGCAATCACGGAAGCAACGAGCCGAGGATCGCGACGCACTCGGTGCGGAACTCTTCCCGAGGATCGCGAGCATGTCGTGGAGAGGCTTCCAGGCCGCGTCCGCGGCCGGGCGTAGGTCGCGAATGAGAAGGGCGTAGGCTTGACTGCCTCGATTCCCTTTCCGCTCTTCACCGCGGCACCCGCCGCAGCCATGACCTTCTCTTTCTGAGTGACCGCGGCCGCGGCGGCCTTGGCCTTCGCATTCGTCGTCACCTGGGCGCGAGGGCCACCTTGCCGAGGGGTCGAACCCCTCCGGCTGCGCGTATAGCGTGAGGAGGATCGCATGGCGACGCGAGGATGCGGGCGCACGATCGTGGGCCCGCCCGAGCCTGTGCGCGTGGCGCCAAAATTTGAATGTCAGTTGGGCGCCAAAATTTGAATCGACATGGCGGCGATTGCGAGCGCACCGCGCCCCGAGCTCGCGACCGCGTCCGCAAGGCCCTGACTGGAGCGGCCGCTAAACCGGACCCCGAAGGTGGCCGCCCGTTGGGCGGGCTCGGCCGGCGCGGCGACCTCGGCTGGTCGTCTGCGCGCCGAGCGGTTAGCGCGGGCGGCGGTTAGCGTGAGCACGCGCACCCATTGCCGTGTAGTAGACGCCCTGCTTGCCCGTCTTCCAGCCCGAGGTGGAGCACAGGAGGCTGATGTCTTCGAGCTCCTCCGACGTGCCGTCGTGGCGCTTCTCGAGCACGAATTCCATGTTCTCGGCGTCCAGATTCTGAAACACAGTCGTCTTGAGCAGCCGCAGGACAACGTCAACGGGCGGCGTTGAGCATGTCCGGCTTGAAATGCACAGGCGGCGCATCCGGGCTGCCCTTCCTGTGGATCACGACACGTTCGATTTCTCCCGCGGGCACGGAGCCCGCCGCGGGTGCCGCCGGTGCCGCCATGTTCAAAAATTTGCCGCCGAGTTTGAATTGACGTATACCGGGGGGGGGGGGTTGCACACGTTAGTCCCTGATACCTGGCTAGGAGGCTAGTAGGAGACGGTTTTTGTTTTTAGAATTTGGAAGTTCTTTTTAAACGAATTTGAGTTGCAAAAAACACTTCAATTAAGATGGGGTATCGGTGTACCCCTCGTTTTGGGGCCAGGGCCCGAAGCAGGCGGCGCCGCGGCGCCGCCAGGGCGGCCAGGCGCGCCGCGCGCGGCCGCGGCTTATGCTGGTAGGCGCAGTGGTAGCCTTCGCGGCTTCGCCGGCGCCTCGCCCGGTCGCTGCAACGACAACGCGTAGTCGCGTACCGTACGCTGACTCGGCGCGGCGCGGCGAGCACTGGCAAGCCTTGAAGCGGTGGCAAGTTGCACTGGCAACTCGCGGCTTGACTCTGAGCCTAGAGCTAGCGCCAGTCGCCGCCAGATCATTCTCTGAGTCACTGATTCGACGCCGAGGCTCGCTCTAGCCTCGTACTAGCTCGTCGAAGGCTCGGCGCGCACTCCGAGGCCGGCCGCGGGTTCGCAAGTTCTCGAGCTCCCGAGGACCTCATCGCGCCACAATGGTGTGGTGGAGGCCGCCGCCGCCGCCGCCGCCGCCCAAGACGACATTCTACACCTTCAAAGAAGACCACTGCAAGGAGAACACGAGAGTGGACGTCAAGGTCGTGAACAACGCTGCAGCGTCGAAATACCAAGTGGGCAACGACCTCTACTTGTGCGCCCCGAGCCCGCCTTTAAATTTGCCCGGCCCGGGGCGCTTCAGAGCCTTCCCGCGCGCCCGCCCGCACTGACTCTTTGGGCACTCTCTTTCGAATCGCAGCGATAAGATCGTCGCGGACTTCGGGGGCGACCCGTGCACGAAGTCGTCGGGCGTGAAATCGTGGGGTGAGGCTGAGGCTCGAGCCGCTGATCATGAGCCCGCGCACACGCGGCTCAACTCGTCCAACGGTCTGGCCATATGCATGGTCTCATAATCGCCGCCTTCAGGTGCCATCGGTGCGAACGGAGGCTGGAACTACGCATGCCAGACCTGGTACGCCCGTTCGAATTCGGGATTCCAGACCTGCCCGCGGCCGGCCCGCACCGCCGGGCCCCCACTCGAGCTCCGGGGACCTACATGCGCATGCAGCTGACCGTGGCGCCGGCAGCCCGGTCGACTGCACGAAGCTTCCGGGCGGATCATGCAAGTGCGACTGCGTGTACGAGCTGGGGGACGCTTTCGACGTGAGTCAATTTCTTATGATCCGCTCCCATGTGTTATATTATCATCATGGCATAGTATACTATTTTTAAAATATAAGCTCGACGCTGACACGCGCGCCGGCCGCGCGGACGCCCGGTAGATATCAGGTATCAGCAAAATATCATCCCATAGGTTTCCTGATAGCTAGCTATAGGTTTCGTTCAAGTTCCTGGTCGTGCCCTTTGCGCTGCGGCAGATCTGGTCCAGCCCTTGGCAGCGATCGAATTCGAGTTCGAAGCTGACACGGGCGCCCCCCGCAGACGCGCGGCTCGGACATACTCTACTTAGGCTCTGGCTACAAGCTCAACGAGTGCAACAGCGAGTGCCGCGAGGATGCTGAGATGGCCCGCAGAAGCGGCCGAGCCGCCGGCGTTCAGCGGCAGCCAGAGAGCCAGGCCAAAAAGGTGCCTCTGACTAATCTTCAGCGCACCTATCATGCCTTAATTCCTCGAACAATCCCTGTTCAAATTGTTTGTCGGTCAGGTCATGGACGCGCTCTTCAGAGTCTTCGGGCGCCTCGACGAGGACGACCTCCGCGTGACCGAGGAGGCGGAGGCGGAGGCGGGGGCGGGGGCGGGAGACGTGGATGACGACCTCGGGCTCTTGGAGGCGGAGCTCGAGGCCGCGGACGCCGCCGCGCAGCTGCAGCTCGCCGCGGGGGACGACTGCGGCTTCCCGGCCTTCTAGCTATAGGCTAGTCTCTATATTCGAATCCGAGCCAAAAGCTGGCCAGCTTCAGGTAGGGGGCCCCGCACCGGCCCCGCGGCCCTAGCTCCAGCAAGCCAAGTTGAGCTCATTTTATTTGTGTAAGTGTATTTAATTTGTGAGGCCCGCGGTACGCGGGCTTTGATTTAGTGAGATTCGAGTCAGTGTGCATGAACCTGTTAGGTATACGTAGTTCAAGCTGATTCTGAGTGTAATTTGGACAAGATATCTAATGGTTGACGTCATGATCATGAGCGTGACCCGCGATCGGCGAGCGGGGGGAAAGAAGGGGAGGGGTGGGGGTGGAGGGGGAGTTAGGGTTGGGGCGAGAAACGAGATCCGGCTCTGAACGCTAGAGCGCTCCGCCTCCCCCCCCCCCCCCCCCCCCCCCCCCCGCCGCCGCCCACGCCCCATCGACAATCTCGAGCTCAAGCGACTTCGGCGATGCATTCGGACCGCGTGCGAAAGAGAGCCACAGAACGGTGAATCGTCTTTCTATCTGATTAGAGTGCACTGCCGAACTGCCTCAGAAGCCCCTCCTGCCGTTCTTCTCGTCCAGCTCGCTGCGCAGGAGGGAGGGAGCACTCGTGAACAAGCGAGCGAGGGGCCGAGCACAGGGCTCCGCCCGCCCGCACGCCCGCGCCAAGCGGGGCGGACCGTAGGGCGGTGCGGTACACTGCGATCTGCTCCCGCAGCTTCTGCACCACTCTGTCGTTCTCGGCGGCCTCGTGCAGGCCCCGCCGCGCGGCGGCGGCGGCGGCCGAGGGCGCCGGCGCCGCGGCCGGCGCGGCCGGCGCCCAGTCGCCGGTCCGCGCCTTGGCTGAGGCCGAAGGAACGCCTTCGAGGCTGCTGGGACGACGACCCGCGCGGCGGGCCCGGGGCGGGCCGGGGCGGCCGCCGCCGCCGCGGCGGCGCCCCGCGTGGCTCGGAAGGCATTGGGGGACCGGGCGGCGCCGGAGGGCGGCGGCGGGGCCCGGCGGACGGCTGCGGGGCCGCGCGCGCCCGCGGCGCCTCCGCGGGGTGCCCCCGGGGCGAGAGGAGGCGCCGCGCCCCCCCGGGCCGAACGACGGCGTAGAAATCGTACTCGTCTTCTTCTTCCTCCTCCTCCTCTGCTGCCGCCGCCGCCGCCGCCCGGCCCTGCCCCTTCGAAGCCGGAGCCTTCGAGCCCGCCCGCTGCCGCCGCTGGCGCGCGGCGACCTCCTCCTCCTCCTCCTCTTCCTCCTCCTCGCTCCCGTCGCCCCTCTTGGACCCGCGGGCCGCCCGCCGGGGCGCGCGCTCGCGCTCTGGGGTGGAAGGCCCGCTGATGCTGCTGCTGCTGCTCTCCTGGCCGCCGCCGAGCAGCTGCTGCTGCGGCTCCCGGGCGCCCCGCCGCCTCCTCCCCGCCTGCACGGCCTTGTCCCGGAGGCCGTTCGCCTCCCGCCGCGGCCGGCGCTCCGCAACCTCCTCCTCCTCCCCCCCGGCGGTCTCCTCCGTCCGCTTGCCGCGCCTCCCCGCTTTCGTCTCGCTCCGGCTCCGGCCGCCGCGCCTTCTCTCCTCCTCGCCGACGCTTTCGCTGCGGCTCCGGCTCCGATGGCGGCTGTGCCCCCGGCTGCGGCTCCGGCTCCGGCTGCGGCTGCGGCTGCGGCTGCTTCCTTTGCGGGCCTTGGCAGCGATGCGGGTCTTGGAGGATGAGGACCCCTTGCCGCCGCCGCCGCCGCTGCCGCTGCGCCGGCTGCCGGCGCTGCGGCTCCGCGCCCGCGACCCCGATCCGCCGCCCGCCTTGGACTTCCCCCCGATCCCCCGATCGTCGGCGGCGACCGGCTCCTCGAAAGCCGACCCGGCGCCGGCCCCGGCCCCGGCCCCGGCGACGAGCTGGATGCCCGGATGATAAGGCCGAGGAGGCCCTCCGCCGGCGTCGCAGGCCGCGCCGCCGGCACCGCCGCCGCCGTCATCGGCCGCCGCGCCGCCGCCGCCGCCGACGACGACGACGCCGCTGAAGCCTCGACCTTCCTAACCGCTGGCGCCGGAGGAGCCGGGGAGGGCGCCGAGGCCGACGCGGCGGTGGCGGGCGGGCCGGAGAGGGCGCGGCGGAGGCGGGGCGAGAGGCGGCCGCCGAGGGCGCGATCGACGCGAAGAGGCCGTCCCAGACCGCCTGCTCCACCAGCGATCCCAGCTGCCCCGTCGCCAGCTCCCGCGGGGTGCGTTCCCCGTGCCCCGGCGCGTGCCTCGCCTCGGGCAAGGGCACTCCAGCGAGGGCGGCGGCGCGGCGGCGCGCGTCCTGAGCTTTAGGGTCAGCGGCGTGCGCGTTTGGCGAGGGGGGGGGGGGAACGGGGGTAGAGGGTCGCACGGCGCGGCGGGGTGGGCGGGGGCGTCCCGGGCCTCCTGGGAGGCCCCTCGGCCGGCGCCGGGGCCGGCGCCGAGGGCGCGGCGGCCGGCGGGGCGGACGTGGCTCGCGCGAGGCTGCGGCCGGGGCACGTCAGAGGACGGGACCAGAAAGGGCGCCAGAGCAGAAGAAGCTAAGCTACGGTAAAGCTAAGCTGAGCGAAGTTAAGTTAGTGAGTTAGTTGAGCTAATCCAAGCTAAGTTAGTTACGCTAAGCTTAGTTAAGCTAAGCTAAGTTTAAGCTAAGTTAAGTTAGTGACTTAGTTAAGCTAATCTAAGCTAAGTTAGTTAAGCTAATCTAAGCTTTGTTAAGCTAAGCTTTAGCTAAGCTGGGCTCTGCGCACGAGAGGAGGAGCTGGAGGGGCCCGGGTCCGAGGAGGGCCGCCGCCGCGCTGAAGAGGGCGTCCGCGAGGCCCGCCGTCCGCACCGAGAGCCGCAGCAGCGCCCGCGAGACGCTGCGGGGGGCGGAGCCGGGTCAGATCAGATCGGATCGGATCAGATCCGATCAGATCAGACGGATCAGATCAGATCAGAACGGACCTGGCGAGAGTCTCGCGCCGCTCGGCGTGCGACGGGGAACGCAGCAGCGCCTCCGCCAGGTGCCGAACCGCGTCCAGGGCGCCCGGGCCCAGCGCCTCCCCCGCGAGCCTGTACCCCCCGGGTTCGATCGGGGGGGGAGGGAGTGGGAGGGGGGTACGGGCACGCACGCCCAGAGGTCCTCGAGGCGCTCGGCGGTGGGCTGGCCCACCAGCGACCACACGATCCTGCGGCGAAAGCGAACGAAGGCTCAAGCCCCGCAAAGCGAAGGCGAACGCCGATCCGGAAGGGAAGCGGAGCACCCGCGGATCGAATCCCACCCGCCCTCGCTTAGCATCGACCCGAAGAGGCTGCGCAGCACTCAGGCGTTAGCAAGGGGCGGCGGGGGCGAGGGATCAGATCAGATCAGATCAGATCTGAGCTGATCCGATCTGACGCACTCGGCGAGAGAGTGCAGGCGCTCGATCCAGCCCGCCCCCGGCATCGTCTCCAGGAACCTGCGGGCGGGCCGCTTAGATCAGATCAGGTCAGATCAGGTCAGATCAGATCAGATTGGACGCGCCTCCGCATCGCGAGGAGCTTCTCATCGCCGCCGTCGGAGAGGAACGCGTGCGCGAGGCTGCGGAGAGGGCTCAGATCAGCTCAGATCAGATCAGATCGGATCTGACGCACTCTCGGACGGCCTGGAGGAGGGGCCCCGTCTCGGCGTGCTCGTCCGTGAGGAGCGACCGAAGGACGCTGTGGCCGCGCCGGCGTCGGCGGCGGGTTGCGGGGCGGCGGGCGGGCGGGCGGGATACCTTGCGACTGCCGCGGGCTCCTGCCCCGCCCCCTCCCCCTCGAAGAGGGGGCCGCGCCGCGTACCCCTGCGGCGGGGGGGGGATGAGTGGGGCCGAGCGGGGGAGGGCGAAGGGCGGCGGGCGCACCTCCGCTCGGGCGAAGAGGGCGACTGGGCGGGAGGGGGCGCCGGAGGGGGCGCCGGCGCGGGCGCCGGGGGCGGAGGGGAGCGGGAGGGCAGAGGGTCCCAGGGCGCTGGGGCGGCCTCCGGGGCCCAGGTTTCTACGGAGGACATCGTCACGCGCCGCGGCGCGGCCTCCGCGGCCGGGGCCGGGGCCGGGGCGGAAGGAGCAGCAGGGGCCTGGGCTCGCTCCGGATGCTCGCCCCACGCCTGCACCACCGGACGCCGCTCCACGTGGAAGCGGGCCGGTACCCCCGGGGACGCCCCCGCGGCGGGTACGGCCGCCGCGGCCCGCTCCACGCGGAAGGGGACTCCGGCGGGGGGGAAGATCTGCTGCGGGGCCGGCCCGAGCTGCGCCGCCGGGGCGGCGTCGGCGGAGAGGCGCCCAGCGGCGCTGTCCAGCAGAGCCGCCAGCGTCCGATCGCCCTCCGCCCGCGGGGCCGCCGTCGCCGCCGCGGGAGCCGCGGATGCCGGTGGGGAGGTGCGGGGCCGCTGCTCGGGGCGCGCGCCGGGCCCGCGGCGCGTGGCGCCCCCGCGGCGAGCTGGGCGACCGCCTGCTCGCGGGCCTTGGCCTTGCGCCAGCGCTCCAGCAAGTCCTCCGCGCTGTAGTCGAACTCCGTGCTGCGCGGGGCGTCGGCGGCGGCGGCGGCGCCCGGGCACTAGGAGAGGGGCGCCCAGCACCTTTCCCGCGCCCGGCGGACCGGCGGCGGCGCCTGCGGTTGGTTTAAGAGGGCAGCGGGCGAGCGGGATTGCGGGGCGCGGACCAAGGGGACGGCGCGCGCAGCGGCGGCAGCAGAGGCGGTGGCGGCGGCGGAAGCGGCGGCCGACGGCCGGCGGGGCACGTAGTAATCGTCGTCGTCGTCGTCCTCGTCGTCGTCCTCGCGGGGGGCGCCGGCCACGTCACCGGGGGCGGCGAGGGCGCGCGCGCTGCGCGGGGCGTTGTCGGTCGGCGGCGGGTGGAGGCGGGCGGGGGCGCTTCAGCTGCGGGCAGGCACCTGCGGGCGAGGAGGGCGGACGCCCGCTCGTCGAGGGCCGCTATCTCCGGGTCCGGGAAGCCTCGATCGGCAGCGGCGGAGGCGGCGGAGGCGACTGGAGCGTCCTGGAGGTACTTGGCCCTAATCTCCTCCACCCGCCGGCGCTCCGCCTCCTCCTCAGCCGCGGCTGACGCCCGCCGCCCGCCGCCGCTGCCGCCGCCGCCGCCGACGCCGCCGCGGGCGCGGCCGCGTACAGAGTCCTCGGCTCGCCGCCGCCGCCGCCCGGAGAGGACGGCGGAGACTCGGGAGTGAGGAGCGCACGCTTTCGGTCGGCCGAGGCGCGCATCGGGTCGGGCGCCGCGGGCGCCGCCCGGTCGCGCATCCACCAGGGGCGGGCGAGCGGCGGGCGCTCCCCGGCGGCGTAGGCGGCGCCTCGCGCCACCGGCGAATGTACTCGGCCGCCGTGCTGCCGGCGCCGGGGGCGGGGCCGGGTACGGGTACGCGTCGCCCGGGCCCCGGGCCGGCGCGACGAGGGCCGACGGCGGCGCGTACGGGCCGGGCTCCTCGCCCCGCTGCGGCGGGCGCGGCCCCGCGGAGGGGACGGGGAAGGCGAGCGGCTGCTGCGGCTGCTGTAGCCCCCGCGGGGCCCCGCGACGCTCCCGTGCAGCACGCCGCTGCTAGCGCCGCTGGATCGGACGCCGGCCGAGCGCCGCAGCCCGGAGCGACCCCGCCAGGCCCGCTCCGCCTCCGCCTCCGCCTCCGCCGCCGCCTCCTCCTCCTCCTCTTCCAGCTGCCCTTCGTTCTCCTCCTCGCTTCCCGCCCATCCGAGCTCGCCGCCCGCCTTCTCCTCTCCGGACGCCGCGTGCCCCTCTTCTTCTCCCTCCTCCTCCGGCCGCTTCATGTCGCGTGAGCGCCACCCGATCTCAACGGAATCGAAGCTGTGCGTCAGGGAGCGACGCGGCGGGCCGGCCCGCGGCGCCGCGACGGCCTTCGCGGGGCTTCCAGCGCGCTCCTCCCGCTCGGATCGCCCGCTGAGCAGCAGCTACGCGTCCGTCAGCGCGCTGTAAGCTCGCTGTTAAACGCGCAGCACGCACCGGCTCCTCCTCACGCCTCTGCGCGTCGGCGGACCGCGGCGGCTCCACGAAGAGGGGGTCCTTGCCCTTCGGCGCGCGGGCGCCCCGGGTCCGCGGCCCGGGAACCGCCAGCGACGAAGGAGCAGGGGCCGATGTCCGCGGTAACTCCTCCTGCCTGCCCGCGTCCCGCACGCGCCTCTCGTCCCGAAGTGTCCGCCTGCCAGCCGTAGGTCAAAACGGCGAGCGGCGCGTTCTGCGGGTCGAGCGTCGGAGCGAACCTGCTCTCGTAATCGTCGTGCGAAACGATGCTCGCCCGCACACGCTCGTCATACTGCCCTCCGTCGACGCCGCCTGCGCGCTGGTTGCCGGCAGCCGAGTCGGGGCTCCGGGAACGCGAGGCGCTCCTGCGTGAAGCAACGTCATCCCGGTAACCGGATCACGATGCGGCTACGGCGGACCTCGACGAGCCTCGCCGCGGTCGGGAGTGCGAATCCTCCCGCGCTTCCCGCCTTCCGTAGCGGCTCCCGTCGGCACTGATGGGAGAGGATCTCCGAGCCGCTGCCGTCTCCTTAGAGTGCTCAGGCTTCGAGTATTCGATGTTGATGACGCGCGCCGCGTTCGGGCGGGGTCCAGCCGCGGCGGCCCGGTGCATCGCGGAATGCTGGACCGCAGCGTAGCTTCCAATTGAACACTTACTTTGTGTCTGCGGGATGCCGCGCCGCGCCGCTAGCTCTCTTAGCTACCTCGAGCTCTGCAGCACTTTAAAACTACAAGTCACGTACCCCCATTGAGTCGTGCGTACCCGTAATTGCAAGGGGGGGTCAGCTGCAAACCCCCCTTGCTAGTAAGTTGCTACCCGTCGGATTCTGTCACGCTGTCAAAGCCGGCCAGTTCGTACCCATGACCACAGCCCGACCGGCCGGCGGCCGCGGAGCGGGCCGCGGCTGGCGCGCGCGCGCGGCCCAGAACATGCCATACTCAGTATGCATGACCTGACCAGAACTTCGGAACCCATGCTAGCACTAGCGCTAGGAGAGCCGGTCGCGGCGAACCGCGGCCGGCACCCGCGCGCGGCCGCGCCGCAATTGCATGCGCAAACGCATATGCATGCGCCACACTGCGGCCGACAGCGGCAAGCGCGGCCACAACGCAGCTCGCCTTCGCCCGCGGCAGCACGTAGCGGGCGGCATCCGCTGCGCATGCCGCTACGTATACGGCACCCGGCCGGCGCCGCGGCTAGACCGGCAGCGAGGCACACGCGGTGGCCGTCATGCGATTTAAATTTAGATCGAGCGAGAGCGAGCTCGAGGGCGCTATACAGCCGGCAACAAGCTATACAGCCGGCAACAACGATCGCGACCGCGTGGGGCGGAGGCGCGGCGGCGCGGCGCGGCTCGACGGGCGGGGCGGAGGCGCGGCGGGCGCGCGGCTGCGCGGCGCGGCTCGCCCGAGTCGACGGGCGGGACGGAGGCGCGGCGGGCGGCGGCGCGGCTCGAAGGGCGGGACGGGGCGGAGGGTCGGCGGGCGGCGGCGCGGCTCGCCGGGCGGGGCGGAGGCGCAGCGGCCGCGGGCGGCGGCGCGGCCGCGGGCTCGACGGGCGGGGCGGAGGCGTGGCGTGCGGCCGGCGGCCGCCGGGCAGCGCAGCGCGCAGAGCTTTAAATTTTTAATATGTTCTCTGCGGCCTTTAATTTCCATTTCGCGCTGCTTCTTCGAGCGTTGGCTGCAGATCTAGATGCCGCAGTGCACTGCGGCAGCTGCAGATATGCCGCGCGCAGTGCATATGCTAGATGCTGTCGACGTCTTGGTTCATTTAGACCCCACCTTCAAAGTTAGACCCCACCTTGCACATCCTGAGACGAGCGGGGGCGAGCGCGAGTCGAAGACCTAGTTAAAAGAAGAAGCTTGACCTTGCGCATGCAATTGCAAGACGTGTTTTCGTACATTGCAACTTTTGCAAGTTGCAAACTTGCCATGGCCATGCATCATGCGTGCAAATATTAATGCCCAGGCTCATCAGGCTAGCCAAGCTCGAGCCCCAAGGGCCCAACTTGGCATGCGCAAGACTCCGATATCGATATCGATCGCGACTCGCGAGCCTCGAGCTCGCGATCGGAGCTCGCGATCGAGACGGCGACTCGTCGGCGAGGGCCCGGGCCAGCTGCGCATGCAGTGGGCGGCTGTGGGCCACTAGTACTAGCCTAGTATTACTGGCTATGCTGGTATGATCAATGCAAGATCTAGATCTAGATCTGGAGCCGCTGATCATGAGCCCCAAGACTCTGCCAGGCTGAGAGCCCGTCCGGCGTCGACGTCCGCCCGGCCGCGCCGCCGGCGCCGCGCCGCGCGCCTCGCCCCCCGTCGAGCTGCCCCTCGATCGCGAGGGCCCTCGAGCTCCCCGCGCGCGGCCGGCCCCGCGACCCAGCACGCGGCGCCACCCCGCCGCGCCGCCGGGCCGGGCCGCGCCGGACCCCGGCAGTGGGCCGGCATGCGCACGCGTACGGCGCGGGCCCTCCCCGGCCCCCGGGGCCCGGGCCCCTCCCCGGCCGGGCCTCCGCCGGGCCGCCGGGGCCGCGCCGACGCCGCCGGGCCCGGCGGCCCCGGCCCACCGGCCGAGGCGGCGATCGCGAGCGACGCGAGGCTCCGATCGATGTCGACGTCCGACGCGTACGGTCGCCGAGAGTCGACGTCGGCCCGCGGCCGCGCGGGCCGCGGCCCGCCGGGCCGGCGGGCCGCGGCGGCCTCTGAGAGCCGCTGAGCTCGAGCTGGCCCAGTGGATCGTCTTAGATTCGTCTATCGAGTAGTATCGACGTCCAAGTTCCAACTTGTCCAAGACTCCAATTGCAAGTTGGTCCAACGTTAACGGCCGGCGGTCGCGATTCTCGCGAATCCTCGCGATCGCGAGCTCGCGCAAATTCATGCAATCATGATCATAGCAATGCCTTGCATCAACTTGGCAACCTTTAACTTGCAATGGCAAATTGCAATTGGCCCTTCAATTGGGCAAGTCATCGAGAAGCACCAACTTGGCATTGTTAACGTTGGCAAGTTGGCAACAATGGCAAGTTGCCAGTGAACTTGCCACCAACTAAGCGCGAATTAAGAATTAAGCTTAACTCGCTGCCCCACTAAGCTTAATTCGCGCTTAGTTGGTGCAACTTGGTGGCAACTTGCCATTGCCAACAATGGCAGTTGCTGCCGCAGTACGCAATTGCAATGCGCATGCATGCTTCAGCCTTAAGATTAAACAATTTCAACTTGCATATGTATCATTTATGACTCCGAAAAATTATGAGGGTCGAGTCCCGGATCCGGACTCCCGGTTGACGTACGAAAAAAACTCCGACTCGTTGATCTCGATCGGATTCTGGGTACGGAGCTTTCGAATTCTGGCCTGAATGGGCATAGGCCGAATAGCCCTACTTCTTGCCACATGCATATGTGACCGTTGTGACGTCGACGTCGACGCCGAGTCGCCGACTCGACGGTCGATCGCGACCGGAACGTTAAACGGCGGTACCTTGATCATGAGTCATGATCATGACGCTCCGGCCGTCGATAAGGCGGTCGACGTCGATGCATATATGCCAGTGCACGTGATATACCGTATAACACAATATTAATGCGCTCAATATTGATGCGTTTTTGGACCCGGACGTACCCCTATTATGGCTATTAATGCGGCACCAAATTAATGCGTTTTGAAGCCTTTTGGCTGCATGTGCACGTGGGGGGTACAGACCGCAGTTTCTTAGCGCTTCATAATATTAATGCGCCCCCAAATTAATGCGTTTAATTTTGACGGCAGAAAACGCATTCAATGATTAAACGGCAGAAAACGCATTCAATGATTAAATAATTGATTCAAAGATCTACGGTGGGCGTGCCCACTCGTAGTACACAACGAGGATTCAATGATTAAATTGGGGGCGCATTAATATTATGCGCGCACTAATATTCTGTTATACGGTCACAGCGGGTAATGCCACGATCGATCGATATCGGATCCGGATTCCGGACCGGAGCGGCGATCGCGAGGCCTAGCTATAGCCTATAGCTTAGGCTAGCTATATATAGGAGCGAGCTATATAGATATTAGCTAGCTATAATAGCTATACTGTAACTCGGGAAATATTTAATTTAGTATACTGGATCTTTATAGTACCAAAGTTTTGAGGCCCGACGTCGACTTGCCACTACTAGTACTAAAGCTTTATCGTACGCGGTTGCAGCGCGGGAGAAGCTAGCTACAGCTGCAGTGTACTAGTACACTAGTGCGAGGGGGCTCCCCGGGCCGCCTGCTCCAACAGATCTAGCGCGCGGCCACCCTCTAGGCCCTTCTAGCGCGCCGCGCCCACCCTCTAGGCCCTTCTAAAGGTCGCTACTAAAGCGCTCCGAGCGGCGAATTTTATTTAACTTCTCAAGGCTTAATATACTATGATAATTCCAACTCCGGGATTACTAATAATTTTGGGGTCTTAAATATTGCGGGATTCGGGACTCTGGCCCGAGTCGGGACTCGGGAGTGCAAAGCTCAGGGGCTTTAATTTGAACTTCGGAACTCGGAAGTTTGAAGTTTGAAGGCTCCGCCGCGGGCCGGGCCGGGGCTGCGACGTCGACGGTGCCGCAGTGCGGGAGCGGCCGCCGCCGGCGCCGGCGCGGCCCGGGCGCGCCGCGGCCCGCCGGCCGCGCCGGCCTCGGCCGCGGGCGCCGGGCGGGCCCGGGGTAGGGTTGGCAGCTTGAAAATTCAAGCCATTGTAATTGCATTGAAACTGAAAATTCAATTTCAATTTCAATGCCGCCCGTTGAAATTGCATTGAAATAGAATATAAAAATAATAAAATATATTGAATTTCGCCGTTTTCGCTCCCTCAGCTCTCCCTTCCCAGCCCCTCCGGCCTTCCCAGGAGCCCTCCCAGTCCGTAAAGAGACTCAGAGAGTGAGACTGAAGTCGATTAGAGACAATCTAGAGTGAAAGAGACCCTCCGCAGTGCGTAGGGTCTCTGCAAGTGCTGCACTGCGGATTGAAATTTCAATTGAATTTTCAAAGCTTTCAAAGGGTCGACTTTCAGTTTCAACGCCAAAATTTTGAATTTCATGAAATTCACCAACCCTAGCCCGGGGGATCCGGATTCCGGAGCTGCCTGCGTGCATGCGCATGCCGCAGGCCCGCAGTGCGCACGGTGCACGTGTAGGCCATATAGGCTGCAGCTGTAAGCTGTGGCCTCATGATCAGGCCTGAATTCGAAGCCTTTTATTATAAGTGCTGTGCTTCACCGGCCCGCGGGCCGCGGCGCCGCCGGCCGCAGCAGCCCTGGCAGCTGCGAGCCTGCGACGGCCCTAGGCCTGCGAGCGGGCCTGCGGCCGGGGGGAATCCCTGCAGCAGTGCAGCTGGATGCGGGAGGCGGGCTCATGATCAGGCGGCGCGCGAGCTTCCGAATTCGAAGTCCGTCCCCGCGGCCGCCAACGTTGACGAGTTGCATGCGCAAGCTGCAGCCTGCAGCTATATAGCTATTGACCTATAGCTAGTTAGCCACTCGTTTAGGCTGTCCGCCGCGGTACCGGTACGGTCGTCAGTCACGGTCAGTGCCGCGGTATACGCACGGTGCGCCGCGCCGGCGTACGCGTCGCGCCGAGCGCGCTGCATCGCCGTGCGCCGCAGTACGGTACGCCGTGACGCGCCGCCGCGAAGGAATTCTCCGAGAGCCCGGCTGCGAAATCGTACGCGTTCCTCGGCCGCCGCGCGCGGCGCTGCAGCTGGCGGCAGTCAACGGCCCCGCGGCCGGCGCCGCGGTCGCGGCCGTGTCCGCGTCCGACGGTCCCGATTCCGGTCGTTGAGCTCATCAGTTCCCGGCTCACGAAGCTGGCGCGGCGTGCCGGTCGCCTTCGGAGTCGGGCCCGGGGCGCATGCGCATTGCAGCTGCGTGCGAATCAGCAGCAGGTCTTTCGACCCCGGCCCGGCAGCTCGCCGTGTACGTGCATTAGCCTCGTAGCCTGCGCCGTAGGTTCGCCACGGCAAGCTCATAATTATAGCTAAGCCTCGACCGGTACCTGAGCTCGTCCAGCTGGCCATGCCAAACCGGCCGTGAGCGTCAGCCGGCCGGGCCTTGCTTTTCCAACATCGATATCCGTGATCGCGAGTCCACGCGTAAGGATCGAGGATCGGGACCCAGTCGCGATCGGACCACGGCGCGCGCGGCCGCGGCACGCGCAGCTGCAGAATATTATTCATACAATACGCGGATCCTATTCGAACAGCCTGGCCTAGGCCTTGCAAGCAGGTGGGCCCCTCCACGCGACCGTTCGCCAATCTCTGCTATATACACCCCTATATGCGCATCTTTCCTTACGTAAACAGTAACTGGGCGCGCGCAGTGCAGACATGCATCCGTCGCTGGCTTTGCAAACGAGGCGCAGTTGAGGGGCTCAATTGCAATTGCACCCGATCGCGACCTCCTCCTGGTCCGACAATTACCTTCACAAAGTTCAGGTCCAAATACGAAGGCAAGGCATCGCGGCATCGCCGAGCCATGCTGCAGGGCTAACTTAGTACGCGTTCAACAGTTTGGGCCACGTGAGCTGCTGCCCGGCCCGGCGGCGCGGCCGCGACGTCGACGCGGGGTCTACGCTTAAAAGCTTGCAATTGCGGTGTGCCACGGTGTTCATGTGAGTGTGCAGGCATATGTGTGTGTGTGTGCGCGCAGATCTAAATTCCCTTCGTGGCTGGGTTAATTGTAATATTGTACACGCCATAGTATATATATATATATGTCGCTGGCGCTGATCGCGCCGCGCGCAGTATTAATATTCGGGGAGGCGAATTCATCATCATGGCGTCACAGCCGGCGCAATTGCAACAATGAAACTGAAGCTCATGATCATGATCGGGATCACGATGGAGCAGCTCAACCGCCGTGCTAGCGCTAGCTGCAGTGCTAGCTACACATAGCGCTTGGCGTTCCCGGCTCAAAGCTTCAGCTAAGGCTTAAGGTAAGGCTTCAGCTTGCAGCTGCAGGCTGCAACTGGGAGGAAACCGTTGCGGCGGAGCCCTAGCCTAGGCTTGGCGGATCCCGGCCCATGCGTGTCCAGGCGCTGCTCAACTGCGACGGTTCAAAAGGACCGAGCCCGGACGTCGACGTCGACGCTCCGGCCGCGGATCCGGATCGCGATCGCGATCGCGACGTCGACGCGCCCACGTGCACGGTCGATGTCGCGATATCGATCGCGGCGCCGGCGCCGGCGGCATCGGTGCACGTGGGACCCTTCGCTTCGCCAAAGCTGTGCGCGAACACCTTTCGTCTACTCAACCGCGGTCGAAACTCCGGTCAGCTTGAATCTCTCCTCGTCCATAGAATGTAAATCATGATCAGCTTCGCGCGTTATGATCAGCTTCAACATGCTCGCTCGGCTGACGCGGTTGTTGGTCATGGCCACGGGCCTTGCAATTGGGCGGCGCGCAGGATTCGAGTCGATGTCCCCGGCGTCGCGCTCCGTCAGCGTGCGGGACGACGGGTCTCTGGTCGAGACCGTTGCCTACACCATCATCACTTTTCGGCAGGCGAGCAAATTGAAATTGATCGATATTAAAGAAAGACGATTGCTGTTCAATTAATTTAATTTGAACGCGGTTTCTGTTGCAGTACTAGTATCGAGCAATTGCCAAGACATTTAAAGGCGATTGCTGTTAACTTACAATTGACGTGATTCCTTTTGCGTGCGCAGCTGAAGCTGGAGGTGGCGAGCGGCGTCGACGTACCCCGGTGGGCGAACCGCGCGCTCCACGTGTCCCTCTGCTACGTGGGTACGCGATAAGACTCCCGATTCAAATTTTTAAATCGAACTCGAACCTCTTACTCTCTGTTCACGTTGTGACCTCTTTCCCCGTCTATAATTAGACGACGGCGCGCCGGTGCTCTTCGGCTCCGGGGCGTATGGCGGGCGCCAGCCGGAGGGCGAGAAGGGGGGGGCGGACCTGCCCCTCCAGGTCTACAGCGCGCACCGCACCTTCGAGCGCGCCACTTCCGTGCGTTTAATATAATAAACTTAAGCTTCAACTTAAGCTTAAGCTTCATCTTAAGCTGCCCAAAGGCTTTCCTTAAGCTTGAGCTACTATAAATCTTTTGAAGTCTACAGCGCGCACCGCACCTTCGAGTGCGCCACTTCCGTGCGTCCTTAAGCTTCATCTTATATATAATTAAGCTTCAAGTCTTCATTTATGTACCAATTAAAGGCTTTCATCTTATAATTAAGCTTCAAGCCTTCATTTCTATAATACAATTCCGACCCGCGCCCGCTGCGCATGCGTTGTAAGCTGCAAGCCTTTAATTTCTTTATACAACATAACTTTATACAACTTGGCAATATAAATCAGCCCATAGGCTTTCCTTGAGCCAAATCGTCTGATCATGAAGTCATAGCATTAGTGTTATTCGAGTCTATAGATATCTAGATCTCATGAACAGCAGTGACTCCTGGGCGTGGCTGGCGCCGCTGATCGGGGGCCGGAGGCACCCTCGCCCTCGCCCTCGCCCTCGCCCTCGCCCTAACGCAACGGACCGGAAGTCTCAGCAATCTTTCTCGCCCTAATTCTCGCCCTTATCTTCGAATTCGTTCGCAGCTGGTCCTCTCCATCGGGCCCCACGGCGTCTCCTCCCAGTCCTTCTCCATCGCCGCGCCCTCGGTCCGCCGTCCGCGCAATTAGCGTTCGCGCGCCGCGCCCACTGGGCCGGGCCGGCCCGGCGCCACGCCCGCCTCTCGCCGCTGATCATGCCATAATAATCGAAGCGGATTATTCTTAATTCCTATACCGATCGGATCGTTTTGACAAGACTAAATTAAAGCATCGACCGCGCCCCCGCCCGCGCCCCACGTCTCGCCGCGGTTCCTTACTCCCGTTCGGGGCGCGCGCCTCGTCTCGCATGCGCAGTCACGCCACCAGAACCGCCACTTCGAGCTGCGGCTGACGGCTCTGGACGGCGGCGGTCCCCCCATCGAGGGCCGCATCTGGCTCTACACCCGCACCCACGGTGCCCCCGTCCGGCCCATCGGTATCGTACCCCAACGTTCTCTCACCCGGCGCGCTACGTATACAGCGCCCGTGTCGGGGCCGGGCTCGGAGGGCCAGAAGCCGAGGGCAGCCGGACGAGCGCGAGGAGCCAGCGCTTCGATCGCGAGGGCGGGCGCCAGGGAGTCCCCCAGCAGGCGGGCGCAGAATTCGAAGCTGCAGCCGGCCGTGGCGCCGGCCGGCGCCGTGTCTCCGGATTCGGAGGCCGCCACAGCTAGCGCTACAGCCGCCGGGGTACCGGTACCGGCCGCTGTCCCCCGACAGAGCCCGAGCCCGAGCCCGCGATCCCGATCCTCCGAGTCCGGATCCCCTCGCGATCGCGATCGCGATCGTCCGGCGGCGGGTACCGGTCCCAAGGACACGTACGCGTACCCGTACAGCCGCGGCCCGGCGCCGGCCGGCGCCGCGGGCCCGAGCTCCGCCGCCGCCCTTCGAGGGCCCAGAGCCTCCGACCTCCGGGCGATCGCGATGAAGGCCGCCGGCGTTGATTTCGCGGCGCTGGCCTTTCCCTCGAGCTCCCCCTCCCCCTTCCCCCCCTGCCCCAAGACGCCGGCGCCGGCCGCGGTCGCCGGCGCCTCGGAAGACGGCGGACCGATCGCGACTTGCTTGGCCCCGGGGCCGGGTCCGGGGTTGGGGCCGCCGCCGCCGCCTCCGCCGCCGCCGTCGCCGCCGCCGCCGCCCCCCACGATCACCGCCCGCGGCTTCGACTTCCTCTTTCCCCCCGGTCCAACGCGTTTCTCCGGATCCGGACTCCTGGGATCCGGACTCCCGGGGTCCGGATCCGGACCCGGATCCGGATCCCCCTCTCAGTCCCTCGCGATCGGCGCCGGCGCCGGTGCGGATCCGGAGGGCGGCGCGTGCGCGCCCTCGGCGGCTGCCGCGTCCTCGCGCACCTTCCACGATCGCGGGCGCGCGGTCCCCGTCGTCGACCTCCGCACGGGTACCGAGGCTTCGAATTCCTCGGCGTCGGCGTCGGCATCGGCGCCCCGACCAGAATTCGCGGACAGCGCGAGCCCAGCGCGAGGGCCTTCAGCTTTCGCCGCCTACAGCAGCGGCGAGCGCACCTGATCGTGATCACGATCGCGAGTCGCGCGCACTGCGGCACACGCGAGGCGGCCCGCCCTCAGACCGACCCCCCCCCCCCCCCCCCCCCCCGCCCCCCCCCCCCATGGCCACCCGCAGCCCCGGCGCTCCGGATTCCTCGAGCTCCCCCCCCCCCCCCCCCCAACCCCCTGCCTCCGGATCCCTCCCCCTACCCCCTTCAGCCTGCGGCCCGGCGCGGCCGCCATCGGCACCCCTCCCTCCCCTCTTCCCCTCCACCCCCTCCTGGATCCCGCCCCCCCCCCCCCCCCCTCCTCTCAGCTTTCCCGCCGCCCCCTACCCCCCGCCCGCGGCAGCTACTTTATCCTCGAGGACAAATCTTGGATATATATATAGATCGATGGACCCGGCAGCTCTACATATATCTGCCTATCATAGTATATCTTTAGCTAGTTTTCTGATCTCCTACGGCTGACGAAGTAGTTTGTATATGCATATGTATCCCGGCCCGTGCCTTATGATCATATGCATGTTCAGGTCCTCCGATCCGGTCCCTTTTGAGCTAATTTCAATTTCCCAAGTTATATATAGCTAGTGCGCATGCTTGCAATTTGATGATGGCCTGTCATGATGCATATGTGCTTTAAATTTTCCGCTTCCCTCGCGGCCGCTTCAGAAATCGCCATCGAGTGCTTCATGCTTAGAGCTCGAGGTATGTAATTCTATGTAAGTAGTAGTTCTTTGTCTTTATCCAGTTTATGATCATGAGGAGCGCCTGACGGCCGTGCCGTGGCGGCCTAGGCCTTGCGTTTCGCTCATGAGTAGCACTAGTACTAGTGTGGTGGCCTTACGAAATTCCAGTTTTGGTAGCGTGGTATACGTGTACGTAGCCGATGTAGGAGCCCTACGGCAGGCCTATATATATCGCTATGCCTATCAGGCTAGGCCTATATATAGGCCAGTACTAGTAAGCTCAAGCGCGCGGCCAGAGAAAGGAGTTCGTGGTCCGATATCGAAGATCCCGGCCCGCGGCTCGGCGCCGGCGGTCCCGTATACGTACGCATTACTTGCATTGATCATCGGATTTGGTTCTGAACTTCGGAAATCGATATGCTATCCGTTTACTACGATATATATAGCTAGAGCCTGTATCGGATTCAACCCGAATTCGAAGAGGCACCTCCATGGCCAGCTGCAGGCCTCGGCGGCGGCGGCGGCGCGACGGGGCGGCGCGCCCGGCGGAGGCGGAAGGCCTCCCGCGCGGCGTCCAGCGTGTCGGTGCTGCGCATGCGCGGCCGGGCCGTCTGTCGGTTAGGAGCCGGGGCGGACAGGCGGGTGGTTAGGAGCCGGGGCGGTTAGGAGCCGGGGCGGACAGGCGGGCGGTTAGGAGCCGGGGCGGGCGGGCGGGCGGTTAGGAGCCGGGGCGGTTAGGAGCCGGGGCGGTTAGGAGCCCGGCCGGGGGAGGCGAGCGGGACGGGCGAAGGGCGGAGCACCTCGGGAGGACGCCCCGACGGACGGGCAGGGGCCTCAGCGAGTCGGGGTACGCGGGCGCGGCCTCGCGCTGCCGGCGGACCTCGGCGGGCAAGGGATCCGGACCAGACGCGAGGCCTTCCAGCTCGGAGGCGGCGCGGGCGGCCTGCGGGGCCCGCCCCGGACCCGCGTGCGCCTCCATCGCAGCGAGGGCCGAGAGGCAGAGGCGGTAGGCCGGGCCCTCGGGCCCCGGGCGGCCCGCGGCCGCCGCCAGCGCCAGCACCGCGGCGCCCGCGTCCTGCAGCAGCGCCGCGCCCACGGCCACCGGCTCTGCCTCTTCTTTCCCCTCCTCCTCGGCCAGCGTCCGTGCGAGGCGGGCGAGGAGCGAGAGGGCGCCCCCCCACACCGCCTCGTGCTCGCTCTCGCACGCCGCGTCGTACAGGGCCGCCGCGAGGGACGCCGCGAGGCGCCCGTCGGGCGCGCGCAGGTCCGCCCGCGCCGCGCCCTCCATGAGGGACCGAACGTCCGCGAGGCGGCCCGCCTGCAGGAGCGCCCGGAGGTAGCGGCCCTGGACGTACCTGCGCGCACGAAGATCAAATTCAAATTCAAATTCGATCCCGGATCGAATTCGGATCGAATCTGGGGCACCAGGCGGCGGGCGCGTCCGGCGCCTCGGCAAAGGCTTTCTCGACGTGCTGCGCCCCGGATCAAATTTCGAGCTCGGGATCAAATCCGGATCAAATCTCTCTCTCTCTCTCTCGCGCGCGCACCTCCCAGGGGCTCTGCCGCTCGGCCAGCGCGTCAATGAGGACGGAGACGCCAAAGGAGCGCGCCGCGTCCAGCGCCAGCGCCTGGCGGCCCTCGTCAGCTCCGGATCCTCCTACTGGATTCGGAGCCGAGGGGTACACGTGCGCACCGCAATCTTGTAGGCCGACTTGGCGGCCTTGACTGCGCGAGCCGCGCCCCGGCAGATTCAGCGGGGTACGCAATTTTTCGAGGGGGAAGCGACGGGGAGGGGCGTACAGAGGGCTTCGAGGCGCCGCATGATGCCGACGAAGCGGTCCACTGCACCCGCGCCCCGCTCCAGCAGCAGAAGCGCCTGCGCCGCCTCCCGCGCGTGCGCCGCTGAGTCATAATTAGAAGCGAGCGAATTAGTCATAATTAGAAGCGAGTTAGAAGCGGACCGAGCCACCAGGAGGCGTCGCCGGCCTTGGCGAAGGCCCGGAGGCGCTCGTGGAGGCGCCGGGCGTCGTCGTCGCGCTCGGGCCCTGGCGCGCCCTCCACGCCGGCTGCCTCCAGCGCCGCCGCGAGCGAGCCGACCGCCCCTGCTCGATTCGAAATTCCGAGTTCGTTCGAAATTCTTTCGGCGGGCGGGCGGGCGCACGGACGAGAACGAGCGCCTCGCGGTGGGAGGGCGAGAGGTAGTGCCCAGGCCCGTCGAGCTGCGCCCGCCCGCCCCGGATCAAATCTTTCCGCGCGCGCGCGTACACGGATCAAATTGCTAGGATCGGATTGCTCGCCAGGCGGGCGCAGAAGCGGACGACGCGCTTGACGGCGGCGCGGGGCAGGGCCCCCTCCTCCAGCATCCGCGGGCTCAGCTGAGCGGGGGCTTAGCCCCGGACTCAGACGGGCTCAGACGGACGCGCACGAGCTGCAGGGAGGCGCAGAGCGCGGCGCCGGCGTCCTCGAAGTCGGCGGCGCTCGGGTCCTCGTGCTCCAGCTGCCCTACGAGCGCCGCGATCGCCTGCGAGCGAGGCGCGGGTTCGAATCCGACTCGACTCGCTCAGAACTAACTTTGGGAACCTTGCGAGCCACGCGGGCGTCCCCGCAGGAGACGAGCGCCGCGACCTCGGCGCTCCGCGCGGCGCTCGTGACGCGCGTCCGCGCGAACTGCTCCAGCACGTCCCACGCCAGCTCGCGCGCCTCTTCGCCGAGCCGCTCCGCCGCGGCCGCCGAGAGCCCCGGCGCGTGCAGCGGCAGCGCGGCGGACGTCTGCGGCTCATCCGCTGCCGACGCCGACGGCCGCGGCCGCGGGTCCAAGCGTAAGAGATAGAGGTAGAGGTAGAGAGAGAGAGAGAAAGAGGTACGGAGCACCGAGGCGCGAGAAGAGTATGAGGCCGGCGAGTTCCCGAGCCGTCCGCGCCCTCGCCGCGTCGTCGAAGGGGAGCGCACGGAACTCGCACGGTGCCGGCGGGTTACTCGGACCCGCGGGCGCCTCCCCGTCGGCCCTGCAGATGCATCGCCACAGCTGCTTGCCGCGGCGCGCCCGGTCCCGCGCGACGAGCTCGCAGACGTCCACCTGGTCGACGTCGTGGTCGACGTCCGCCTTCCCGGCGGCCGGCTTCGAATCCGGCGCTAGCGCTGCGCTCGCTGTCGGCTGCTGCTGCGGCCCAGGCCCGCTCGCCGCCACGCTGGCGGGCTTGGCGGCGGGCCAGGGGCTCTCCTCCGGGCCAACAACTTTCTGCCGCCCGCACGCCCCTCCCATGGCGCGCCGTGCGGCGATGCTGCAGCGCAGAACTCAATCTCGCACTCCCAGCTCGTTGTAGGCCTTAGCTACGTTCTATCTACGCGAGGGCGCTGCTGACAGCGCGGAACGTGCTGAGTCAACGCATCAGCGGCGCAGTTCGGCGGTTCGAGAAGACTGGAAAGCTGAGCAGGCGCTCCTCCTGGTCAGGGGAGAAGCTGAGCTGGCTTCCTTCGCCTTGTACCCCTTCCCGGGTCACTCCCGGGTCGCTGGCCGAGCCCATCCTTGCAGCTAGCCTGACGATCGCCGGGCCGTTCGATCGACCGCGCTCGCCGCGGCGATCGCTGGCCAGCGGGACGCCGCACCCGGTCAGCCATGACGAAGAAGCGTAGGAAGAGCCACGGCCATCGCGGCAACGCCGGGGGCCAATCGTCCGATGGGGAAGGCGTCGCGGATCCTACCTCGATCCTGTCCAAGGAGCTGCAGGCCGAGCTCGGGATCACGGCCGAGTGCGCCCCGTCCCGTACGCCTCCCTCGCGATCTCGCGCGCACAAGTGCTCAAACGATGCCTTTCGTGCGCCAGATACGGCGGAGCGGGCGCTGATGTCGTGCTCTTCAAGAAGCAGAAGACGGAGGTGCGCGAGTGGTCTCGGCCTCGCGATCGCGCGCGCGTACACGCTCATGTTGACCCGCTTTAGCAGAAGGGCCGCGGATCTGATGGTGAGGAGGCGGTCCCCGTGAAGCTGAGCAAGAACCAGATGCGCAAGCTCAAGAAGCTCGAGGTCGGCCCGCCCGTCCCGTGCGGCATACGAGCGCGCGTTTCGACCCGTTCGCCGCAGGAGGAGAAGGTTAAGAAGGAGATGCGGTCCTCGCTCTATGAAACCCTCAAGTGCGCGACCCGCACGAACATGCGCGGGATCAAATCTCTAATCGCAGCGGTTCCGCAGCAAGACGAAGCTCGGCGAAGGACAGATGAAGCTCCTGCACTCCAGCGCGCGGCGCGGCCAGGTTCGTTCGATGCGGTCCCGCCCGCCCGCCGCCTTTCGCCGCCCGCAGCTCACGCCGCCCGCAGAAAGAGACGAAGCGCGAGCAGCTGAAGCGCGCGCTGGAGGAGAGGCGCGCGGGAATCCCCCAGTCCAACCCGGAGGTTCAGCTGGAGCAGACCGTGCACCGGCCCGGCGACAGCGACGGCGAGGACGGGGAGGAAGATGAGGAAGAGAAGCCGGCCTCCGTGCCGGGCCTGAAGGAGGCGCCGGCGGAGATCCCGCTCGCCGCGCGGCCCTTCGCAACGTCGGCGCGGTCGCTGGCGCGGGCGGTGCCGGGCATCGTCCCGGCCAAAGTGTCCACGCGCAAGAGCGGCGCCGGCGGGGCCGAGGCGGGGCGCGCCCCCGAGGAGCGGACCACAGCGACCATCGCGCAGGAGGCCGGCAAGGCGGCAACGGCGGCTGCTCCGCCCGAGCCGCCGAAGCCCGCGCCGGCGCCGGCGCCGGAGAAGCCGCTCTCGAAGGCCGCGGCGAAGCGCAAGCGGCGGAAGCAGACGCTCATGTTCGCCCAAGGCGCGGGCGGAGGCGACGTGGCGGACGAGGAAGAAGCGGCGGCGACGGCCGGCGCGGAGAAGGAGGAGGTCGCCGCAGCAGCGGCCGAGGAGCCGGCCGCCCCTCCGCCGACTAAGGCGCCCGAGGCCCCTCCCGCGTCGGCGCCGGCGCCGGCGGCCGTCCGGAAGGCCTTCTGGGTCCCCGTCAACCGCCCCAAGGCCGTCCAGGTAAGCTAGCCAGCTAACTAGCAGGCCGGCCGGCTGGCTGGCTGGCTCGCTGCCTAGCCTCCCATCCATCCATATCCTTATCCCCGCCCGCTCGTCTTACGCCTTGGCCGCCCGCCCGCCCCAGGACGCGCGCATGGGCCTCCCCGTCTGCGGCGAGGAGCAGGCGGTGATGGAGGCCGTGACGGGGAGCGCGGTGACCGTCATCTGCGGCGAGACCGGCAGCGGCAAGACGACGCAGGTCCGTCCGTCCCTCCGTCCGTCTGACCGGCGTCTCCTACTGATGCTTCTTCGCCCCGCAGGTCCCGCAGTTCCTGTACGAGGCGGGCTACGGGCACCCCGACGGACGTGCGCCGGCGCCCCCGCCCCCCCGCTCCCCTCGCGATGCATAGCCCGAGAGATGCCGGCCACGGCTAGCTATGGAGGGCCGGCCTCCGCCTCCCTCGGGCGGTTCTAAGACATCTAAGACATCCAAGACATCTGGCTTACTAAGCCTGATCGCAGCGACGCCCGGGATGATCGGGGTGACGGAGCCGCGGCGGGTGGCGGCGGTGAGCATGGCGAAGCGCGTGGCGCACGAGCTCAACGTCGGCTTCGGCCGCGAGGTCGCCTACCAGGTCCGTCCGCTATCAAGTTCTTAGGCGCTCAAGGCTTGCTCGCCGCCGCGCGACGGCCGCCTACGCCTGCCTTTCTTCCCCCTCAGCCGCCGCTGACCGCCCCCGCCCCCGCCCCCGCCCCCGCCCCCGCCCCCGCCAGGTGCGGCACGACAAGAACGTGGCCCGCGAGACGCGCGTCAAGTTCATGACCGACGGCATCCTCCTCCGCGAGGTCTGTTCCACATTCTATAAAGGCTTATGTTCTTAAGCTTTGGTGGGATTTAAATGCGTGTGTGCCGGTGATGATAAAAAGGTTTTTGGTTGACCCTCCTAGTGGCGGCTCGCCGCCCTGCGGACAACAACCCGCGCTGCTGAGGCACTCCCCTAGTCGCCCCGGCCTCTTCTTTCCCCCCCTCCCGCCCCTCCCGCCCTGACACACGACGGCGGCGGCGCCCCGCCCCCCCAAATTAGATCCAGGCGGACTTCCTGCTCCGGAATTACTCAGCCATCATCATCGACGAGGCGCACGAGCGGTCAGTCTGCCCGCCCGCCCGCCCGCCCGCGCGCCCGCCTCCCGACGCCCCTAAGCTCAGCTAAGCTTAGTGTGGTTTAATTTGTTTCCGCGCAGGTCCGTCAACACGGACATCCTCGTGGGCCTGCTCTCCCGCATCGTACCCCTGCGCGCCGAGATGGCGGCGGCCGGCGAGCAGGGCCTGTACCCCCTCCGCCTCATCGTCATGTCCGCCACGCTCCGCGTGCGTCCATCTGATCCGATCCGATCTGATCTGATCTGATCTGATCTGATCTGATCTGATTCGGGCAGGTCGAGGACTTCGTCTCGAACCCGCGCCTCTTCCCCACCCCCCCGCCCCTCATCCGCGTGGATGCCCGCCAGTACCCCGTCACCATCCACTTCAACCGTCGTACCCCCGAGCTCGACTACGTCTCCGAGGGTACGCCGCCGTCTACTCACAGCCGTACCCACGCCGCCTCACAGCCCCCATCGCAGCGTACAAGAAAGTGTGCAAGATCCACAAGAAGCTGCCCCCGGGCGGCGTGCTGGTGTTCCTCACGGGCCGCAAGGAGGTCGACGACCTGTGCCGCAAGCTCCGCCGCGAGTTCGACCCGCTCCGCCTCCTCAAGAAGCGGTGCGAGTGCTTGCGGCTCTCTCTAATGCTAGGAAGCTATCCGATCTGAGGCCGGCGCCGCGCAGGGAGAAGGCCCAAGCGCGCAAGAAGCGCGCGGCGGAGGCGGCGGCAGCAGCGGCGGCGGCGGTCGAGGGCGACGGGCCTCGCGCGCGGGCGTCGTCGTCGGCGGCGTCGGCGTCGGCCGCGCAGCAGGCGCGGGACCAGGGCCCCGCGAACCCGTGGGCCGGGCTCGACGAGGACACCGACGACGAAGAAGACGGCGCGAGCGTTGAAGCAGAGGCCGCGGAGGAGGAAGAGGCTGAGCAGGAAGAGGAGGCTGAGGAAGCGCTGGAGGGGGCCCTGGAGGCGGCGCGGCGGGCCCGCGTCGGTTTCGGCAACGAGGAGGAGGACGCGGAGGAGGACGAGGGCGAGGCCGGGGGCGAAGAAGAAGAGGAGGAGGAGGAGGAGGAGGGCGAGGAGGCAGGGGGGGAGGAGGACAGCGACGCCGAGTCCGACTCGGACGCCGAGGTCCGCTGGGCTTCGCTGGGCCTCGCCCCTGCAGCTGCTTAAGCATTAAACATCAAAGATGCCGCGCTCACCTGTCCTCGTTCGTCCCTTCAGGTCGGGCCAGTGGACGTGTCTCCCCTCTACTCGATGCTCAGCACGCGGGAGCAGCTGCGCGCCCTGCGGCCCCCACGCGAGGGGTACCGCAAGTGAGCCCGCCAAGCCAAGCTTGCTCCGCCCCGACTAGCCCACCTTACTACCCCGCGCAGGATCGTCGTCGCGACGAACGTGGCCGAGACCAGCCTCACCATCCCCGTGCGCCCCTCCCCTCCCCGCCCGCGCTGTTTACAGCGCAGCGCTCTCGCCCTTGCTCCTCCCCCCCCTCGCTCACCGCCTCCTCCACCTCCGCAGGGCATCAAGTACGTGGTGGACAGCGGCAAGGCGAAAGAGCGCGTCTACGACGGCTACGGCGGCTGCGGCCTCAGCTCCTTTGTCGTCGACTGGATATCCAAGGCCTCCGCCGACCAGGTCCGTCCGCGTTAGTTAGCTGGTTATATACATTTAGCTAGTTAGCTATTATTAAGTGAGGTTTCTCGTCCCGTTTTCGCTTTCGTTGTTCCTTGAGAACCGCGCCTTTAGTGTCTTGCCAGCGATCCTCGTGAAATGAGCCGGCAGGATGGTCCGGCAGCGGAGACCAACGGGGGCCTAGCCCTTTGGACGCGCTCTTGCCTTGCCAGCCCCGTGCCTCTCGTGGCAATTGGGGGAGGCAAACGAGCGCGGCGATATTCTATTCTGCCCCTCCCCTCCCACTCTTCTAGCATTCTTTTAATCCAGTCTTTGTCTCTACAATCTTCTTCTACCCGCCTTCCATCTTTCCTGATCTGATCTGATCTGACCCTCCTTCTCCTCGACGCGCAGCGGGCGGGGCGGGCGGGGCGCGTCGGGCCGGGCCACTGCTACCGCCTCTACTCCTCCGCCGTCTTCACCGGCGAGGCGCGGCTCCCCCCCCCCCCCCTGCTCGGGCTCCTCCCTCGACCCTTCCATACCCCCCCCCCCCCCCCCGCCCCTCCCCGGCCCTTCTCCCCGCGGGCCCTCCCTGACTTGAGCTTCCCGCCTCCCGCCTGCGCAGTTCCCGAAGTTCTCGGAGCCCGAGATCCTGCGCACGCCCATCGAGGGCGTCGTCCTCCAGATGAAGTTCATGGGGTACGCATTCTATTCGAATTAATTCACGAACTCTTTCTTGAAGCATTCTCAAGCGCTTAAGCATCTCTAGCGTCTCTTTGGAGATCCGCCACCCAAACTCTCTTCTAACTTCGACTCCTCGAGCCGCTCTGACTCTGCGGGTCCCCCTCCGCGCAGGATCCAGCGGGTGACGAGCTTCCCGTACCCGACGCCGCCCGAGCGGCCGGCGACGCGCGCCGCCGTCCGCCTCCTCACCGACCTGGGCGCCCTCCAGCCCCTGCCCCGCGGGTGCGCCCCGATCGAAGACCGCGGTAGAGCCTAGAAACCAAGCGGGCGAACCCGGCCTTCTCCATTCCCGTCCTGCCTCGCTCGAACTCACGACGGCGGGGCGGGGCAGGCCCGGGGCGGCTGAGCGCGACGTGGGGGACGCGGAGGAGATCACGGCCCTCGGCCGCGCCATGGCCGGTCAGCCCATCCATCCATCCGATCCATCCGATTCGGTCTGATTCGATCTGATTTGATCGCAGCCTTCCCCGTGTCGCCGCGCTTCGCAAAGATGCTGCTGCTGGGCTGGCGCGGCGGCTGCATGCCCTACGCCATCGCCCTCGTCGCGCTCTTGTCCGTCCAGGTACGCAAGATAGATAGATAGGTAGACACTGGTATTGGAGACGGCGTCGTTCTTACTCCTTTCTCGCTCGCTCCAGGACCTCTTCCGGCGCGAGGCGGTCGCCGCCGAGGACGAGGCGGAGGGCGGAGGCGAGGGCGGCGAGGGCGACGGCGCGGCCGCCGCCGCCGCCGCCAAGGAGAAGGCCAAGGTCCGATCGTACTATTCTTCTAGACTGTTTGTTCTACTGCACGCGCTGAGACGGCGGGCAGCGGGAGCGGGCCGCGATGTACCGCTGGCTCCACGCCGAGAGCGACCTCCTGGGAGCCCTCCGCGCCCTCGGCGCCATGGAGCACGCGGCGGAGGGGATGGACGAGGCCGGCGTCGAGGCCTGGTGCCTCGAGAACGGCCTCCTACCAAAGGCGAGCGCGCGGATTCGATCCAAATTTGATCTCTAGATTTGATCTGATAGGCCCTCTGCAGAGCGTGAAGGAGGCGCAGGACCTGCGGGCGCAGCTCACGCGCATCGTGGGCTCGCTGTACCCCTCGCGGGCGGCCGGACTGGGCGCCCGCATGCCGGGGCCGCCCACGGCCGACCAGGAGGCGCTGCTCCGGCAGCTCCTCGCGGCCGGACTCGTCGACCAGGTCGCCCGGCGCGTGCCCAGCACCGACCCGCGGGCCGCGTCGCTGCCGGGCCGGCGCGTGGCCTACGAGCCCTGCGCGCTCATGCCCGGCGAGGCGGCCGGCGGCGAGTCGGAGCCGGCCTTCATCCACCCCTCCTCGTTCGTCTGCGGGGCGCCCCCCGACTTCCTGGTCTACCGCGAGATCATCCGCACCTCCCGGCCCTACATGGTGCTTGCATTTTAATGATCGGATCTCGGAGCTAGCTAGCTTCTTCTAGCTTCTAGCTCTAGCGCATAAATATAAGATCTTGAAGCTAGCTGGCTGTCTTCGCGCTCCTTCGGGCTTGTCTAACTTTGGCTTTCCTCGGCAGCGCGGCGTGACGGCGATCTCGCCCGACTGGCTCCCCCGCCTCGCCGGCCCGACGCTCGTGCAGCTCGGGCCGCCGCTGGACGCCCCGCCGCCCCGATATGACGCCGAGTCGGACGGCGCCGTCTGCTGGCGCCAGCCGACCTACGGCCCCCGCGGCTGGGAGCTGCCGCCCGTGCGGGGCCCGCACCCCGACCCCCAGCGCCGCTGCGCCCTCTTCGGGCGGGCCCTGCTGGAGGGAAAGGCGTACCCCGCCTTCGCCTCCTTCACGCCCCAGCTGGACACGAAGCCCTCGGTCCTCGCCGCCTCCGACACGCGCCTCCTGGCGCACGGAAAGGCCTCGGCCCTCGTCGCCGCGCTGGCCTCGCGGGGCGTCGAGAGCCGCAAGACGGCCGAGGCGGCGTGGGCGGCCGACCCGCGGTTCCTGCTGGAGGAGGTCGCCTCGTGGCTGCCGGCGGCGGAGCGCCGCGCCCTCGCCGCCGCCTGGCCCCCGCTCGGCGGCGGCAAGGCCAAGCACAAGAAGAAGCCGCAGCGGTAGAGGTGAGACCGGTTAGTTTAGTTTAGATTCATTTCGGCGATTCGCATCCCTTCTCGTTTCCCGTTTTCTACCTAGTATAGTCCCGGCTTCTAGGCCTCTAGTCCCGTTTTCGCTTTCGTTGTTTCTTCGGAACCGCGCCTTTAGTGTCTTGCCAGCGATCCTCGTGAAATGAGCCGGCAGGATGGTCCGGCAGCGGAGACCAACGGGGGCCTAGCCCTTTGGACGCGCTCTTGCCTTGCCAGCCCCGTGCCTCTCGTGGCAATTGGGGGAGGCAAACGAGCGCGGCGATATTTACCTGCGATCCCTCTTTTCGTTTCAGTTTACAGAACCGCGCCTTTAGTGTCTTGCCAGCGATCCTCGTGAAATGAGCCGGCAGGATGGTCCGGCAGCGGAGACCAACGGGGGCCTAGCCCTTTGGACGCGCTCTTGCCTTGCCAGCCCCGTGCCTCTCGTGGCAATTGGGGGAGGCAAACGAGCGCGGCGATATTTACCTGCGATCCCTCTTTTCGTTTCAGTTTACAGAACCGCGCCTTTAGTGTCTTGCCAGCGATCCTCGTGAAATGAGCCGGCAGGATGGTCCGGCAGCGGAGACCAACGGGGGCCTAGCCCTTTGGACGCGCTCTTGCCTTGCCAGCCCCGTGCCTCTCGTGGCAATTGGGGGAGGCAAACGAGCGCGGCGATATTCTCCTATTTCAATAGATTAAAGCGTAGCTATCTCGTGATTCTTTAAGACCTTCTTTTGAGCTCGCGATTGACTCGCCCTGTCCGCAGGAGTGCGTAGACACTCCCTCCAGGACCGGCAAGCGCACACAAGCGACGCGGAGGATCCGAATCCCAAGGTTCGCTCATCTTTCTCGCCGCTCAAATGATGCTCTAAAGAAAGAAAGAAAAAGTGCCGGTGATGATAAAAAGGTTTTTGGTTGACCCTCCTAGTGGCGGCTCGCCGTCCTGCGGACAACAACCCGCGCTGCTGAGGCACTCCCGATCGCTTGCATAGATCCCATCGCTCACTCTTGCTTTCCAAACAATTCACTCGCTTTGTTGTGCAGGATCGGCAGACTCGACGATTGTGCGGGGGCAAATTGCTGCTGGCCTACAGCGATGCGCGTGCCCTGTGTTATCAAACGGAGATATCGATGTGCGCATGTACAAAACACGATTTCGATCTTCTAGTTGTGCCCCGCGCCGCGGCGCCACCAAGACAATGCAGGGGGGGCCGGGGCCGGGCATGTAGGCTCCTAGCTATAGCTCCCCTTGGCGGGGGGAAATGAGGGAGGGAGGGGGGGGGGGGGGGGGGGGGGGGGGGGGGATCCCCAGGTGCTCCAGCTCCTGCCGCACTGAGGGTGGGCGAGGGGGGGGGATTATGGACGGGGGAAGGATGTGAGAGGAGGGGAAGCTTAAGGAGCTAGATCGAGGAAAGAAAGGATGGCCCCTGGGCGATCCGGCGCCCGGCCACCATGACAAAGCAACTTGGCAAGGGCCAGGCTAGTCAGGCGAAGCCTCTTTCTCAGACCCGGTCACCGCCGATCTAAATTCCGATCGGATTCGAACCCGAATTTTTTCGTCCCCCCTGTAAATAATTTTCCTGTCCAGCCTCCTCATGAAAAATTAATAATTTTTCCTCGACACGGACGTGACGCTTCCCCCATCACACACAAATGACTCAGCTACCCTAACCCCCACAGACCTCTCTAGATCCATTTCTAGCGTCCTGGCTCCCCTAAGACGACCGCTCTCCCGTGGGCGTCGCCCGAAAATCGAATTTCTGGGCTCTCCCGCGGGCGTCGCCCGCATGTAGCTGGCCATGGGCGGGGCTGCACGCTCTCCCGTGGGCGTCGCCCGCATGTAGCTGGCCATGGGCGGGGCTGCACGCTGCAGCTGGCCATGGCCATGGGCCAGCGCTAGCCTGGCCGCCTACTGTGACAGCCGCGAGGGCGTCCGCGAGGCTTCGCCGTACTTAGTGCTCCGCAGGAGCACGGATCTTGTTATGTTTCTCCTGCCTTCATTTTTAGTTTGGCGGGGGAATTAAGGTGGGGAAGCTTATAATTAAGGAGGGAAGAGGAGGGGGAACTTCGGAAGGAGGGGAGAGAGAAGGTCCTGAGCTCGAGGGAGAAAGATTTATAATTAGAGGAGGGATATTTAATTGAAAGTGGATATGTATCGATCGAGAACCGCGAAAGTTCTAGATAACTATAGCTATATATATATAGCTAGAGGGAGAAATTTAATTGACGCTGGATATCGATCGATCGCGAGATCTAGAAACGAATTCGAAATGGAGATGAGATATCGATATATATATCGGGGTGCGATATCGATCGATATATGGGGACCGCAAAAGCGCCCGGCGACGGCGCCGGCGCCGGCGGCATCTTCAGCTGCAGCCCGATCGACGCTCTGCCCGACGAGCTCGTGGCCCGCTTCATTTCACTCGCCTCGGAATGCAGCGGCGCGGATCGGGAGCTCGAGGCGGGGGCAGTCCGCGGGTGTTCCGCCTCCCGCTACCGCAACGACCGAGATCTGCGCCAGATCCTGCGGCTCAGCCACGTCTCCCGCCGGTTCCGCTGCGTCGCGCTCGACCCGAGCCTCGGCCTCTGGCGGCGCGTCCTCGTTCAGCCGGCCACCGACGCGGCCGTCGGCGCGCTCCTAAGTCAGCCGCGAGAGTGCAGGGAAGCCGTGTCCTCTATCAGGCTGCGCGACGGCGACCTCAGCGGAGAATCTCTCATCAAGCTCTCCGAAGCGTTCGGGGGGCACGTTACCGAGTTCGGCGTCACGCTGCAAAATGGCTCCTTTTTATGCGCGCTCGCTGCATGTAGTTCGGCAATTCCGGCGACTTGAGCAGGTTCGAATTCTTATCTAGATCTGGCCAAGGCCATGCGCTTCCGAAAATTTAGATAATATGCATGTGATCATGATGTTGATTCGATTAGCTGACCGCGTCCGCGCGCTTCTTTCATGATCAGCTGTCATTCTCTTGCTTTACGATGGAAAACGGCCCCTTCCTGCAGAAGATTTCGCCCATCGTTCAAGGCTTAGTGCAAGCGTTGGCTCCGCTCCCGCTGCAGGCGTTGGAGTTATCTTCGTGCGCAAGTTTTATTATTAATTCTATTCGACTCGCGATCGCATCGTGCATTTTTGCAAGGGGGGAAAGAAGACCGCAGGTCTTCCCCCCTTGCTTCCCGTTCCCTCGCTTCAGCCAAAATTTCTTCTATGAGGCCGTTTTCGAGGTCCAGTTTGCAACGCGGGAAAAAAATGAGCCGAAATTCGGTTGCAGCGACACGTGTTTGTCGCTGCGGCCGTCCATGCAAAAAAAGGTTTTCGAGGGCGAAGACCCGTGACCAGTTTTCCTTGACTTGAAGCCTGGAAACCAACTTCTCTCTCATTCCGGTCTTCGAATTCCTTCCGCGGTTCTGCATGGAACCAGTTCTCCCTATAGCTAGCTGTCTCCTGTAGATTTCGGCTTCCTCGCAGTGCGTTGCGTACGCCTTGCTCTTCGTTGCGCGGTTCTGCATGGAACCACTTCTCCCTAGCTGTCTTGCTCGATCTCCTCTAGATTTTCACTTTCTCGCACTGCGCCGCGCACGCCGCACGGAATTTCTTAAAAATTCTCCCTAGCTGTCTTGCTCGATCTCCTCTGGATTTCCACTTCCTCGCAGTGCGCCGCGTACGCCGCACGGTACCCGTGCCGCCTGATCTACTTTTGACTGCATCAAGCTTGCACCGCAGCACGTGCACCGAAGCACGCGCAGCCCGTGCACGTGGGCCGGATTGGCCCGTACCGCGTAGCTTTTCCTCGCGATCCAGCCTCTGCTCGCAGCCGCATCGCTGCGCCGACCTCGTTGGCGCCCCGGCCGCTGTCCTGCCGCGCGCGCTGGGCCGGGGTCGATCTACATCTGCCCCGTGCATGTTCGTGCCACTACTACTCTTTCATTAGATCCAGATTCCCCCCTTGCACCCCCGGCGCGCCAAAACGCGGCCGGGCCACTAGTAGTGATATCAAAATCTTGTGGTTATACTCCGGTCCGCAGCTTGTCGATCACGCTGGAAACCTTGCAAGCGCTCGCGCCTCTGGCACCCACTCTGAGGCGTTTGAAGTGTGGCGTCGTCGTCGACAGAAATTCAAGTGGGGCACTGCTTCCTATTCTGTCGTCGATTGCGGCTTTTCAGCAGCTGGAGCAGCTGACTGTGGGCGAGTACTTGTCTTATTAAATCATCGCCTTCACATTCGCTGAAACCCTTGCAAATTTAATCGATCCACCACTAATCATAATATTTGTCGATATCCTCAGAATTCTACAATGAGTTGGGATTGAGGTTCCCTCCCGTCGCTCTCGAGTCGGACCTGAGGCCGCTTTCCACTCTCTCTTCGCTGAAAGGTGCACGCGCGCGCGGCCGGGCGCCACGCTTCCATTATAATTATAATGATAATTGCACGTTCTCACGCTGTTCGCTGATTTTCATTTCGCATGCAACTCATGATCAAATTAAACATTAATATTTCCGGCAGCGTACAACGTGCAGGCGTCGCACAAGGGCACCGGGCACTTCGGCCGCCTGCGCCAACTTGACTTCGTCCGCGTCGTAATGGAGGGCTCCGCGGACGCCTCGCCGCTCCTGGGCTGCGCGGGCGCGCTCCGTGTCGCCGGGCTCGTTCATTACTGGATCGAGCGCGCCGGGGCCGACCATGCCGAAATCGCATCGAGCTCCTCGAAGCTCGCGGCGATGGTCTCGGACCTCTCCGCGATCGAGGTCCGCCGTTCAAATCTAATTAAACTTCAACGTCGACCTCTAGATCTGCTAGCGCTGAGGCCGTTCAAGTTTACATTCAAGTTTGTGGTCCTAATGTCCTAGCTCGATCGCGAGCGCAGGTCCTCTCTCTCTTCGTGGAGCCGGAAACCCTCGCGGCCCTCGCCGAGCGGCCGCTGAGGCGGTGGGCCCGCCTCCACACCCTCGTGCTGAGCTGCGTGCGCGCGGCCGACGGGGGCGGGGAAGTGGGCGAGGCCGCCGGGGAGATCCCGAACGCCCTTCTGAAGGTCTGCCCCACGCATTTTAATTTGCGGTTTAAGACTTAAGGTCTGCCCCATTTATGAGGTTTTAATTATATAATGCATGGCCGCGGTTTGTAAAGGCCCTAAAGCATATCAAATCTATATTCAATATTCGCGATGCCTAGTCTGATCCTGATCATGAACTCCGAACTGTACATGTCGGATGGAGCAGAGGCTGGCCTCGGACGTGCCCTCCCTCGAGCAGCTCGTCCTCCTCTCCCCCCTCGCCCCCGCCCCCGCCGCCGCCGCCGCCGCCGCCGCGCCCCTGGCGGCCCTCCCGAGGCTCCGCCGCCTCGCCTTCGAGGGCGCCGCCGCCGCCGCCCTCGACCCCGCCGCCCGCGCGGCGCTCCGGGCCGCCCTCCCCCGCGTCCAGATATCGGCAGACACTTCTAATTTAATTAACCCCGGGCCCGGATCCTAAAGCTTGAGCTTGCACTTGCCGGCGACCCGCGGCACCCGCCTATGAATTCGAGCTTGCTCATGGAGCTATTCTGACTATGCTCATGGAGCCGGCCATGAACGGGGCCCTGCAGGACGTATACGGTATACGTACTGAGCAGCGGGAGGCGCCGGGAGCTCGAGCGCTGCCCGGCCGAGCTTGCCCCCCCGCGTTAACGTTCAGCCTGACTCGCTACGAGTCGCTAGCTCCGGCTTGTTCGGAGGTTTGTTCCCTTACTAGTTAAGCTTAAAGAAATGGTGATCATGAATTCGAATAATTGAATTGAGCAAATTGATGAATTCGGTGAATTGATCGAATCATTGAGTGGTAATAGGTCCGGTCCGGTACCGCGGCCGGCCGCGTAGCGGCGTAGCCGCGCTGGCAGCAGCTGCAGGCTGCGCAGCTGCGAATCCTGCCGCGATTCCTGCGATCTCAGAACTTCGGAACATCCAGCTGCATCCAGAAGAAGAATCGAAGACGACCGGCCGGGGGAGCGCATAGAAGGTGCGCGCGCGCGCGTGCTCGCTTTAAATTTTGACCGGACGGCTCACTGAGTCAGCTTTTGGCCGCCCGGCGGCCCCAGGCCTGCCCCGCGCAGGGCCCGACCGTCGAGCCCTCCACGTCTTCGTCTGCGCGTGCACGTGTGCTCCACGTAAAAGGTGCGCAGGCGTGCGCGCGCCGCGCCCTCGCTTTTGACCGGACGGGTCACAGGCTCACAGCCCGAGCTTCGAGCTCATCATCTCGAGCTTCACGTCGCTATCCGCATCTCTCGCGTGCGCCCACAGGTGCGCGGGCGCCGTGCCGGCGCGCGCCGATGCAGCTGAGCTTTTCATTTGCAGTTGCAATTGACAGGTCGACGTCGTGCGCGCACGTCTTCCGTACGCGTGCACACTACAGCTGCACCCACAGGGCTGCTTAGGAATTCGAAGAGCAATTGAATGAGACGGGGTTCTTGGCCATGGGGCCGCGGCGGAGCGCTTGCAGGCCCGCGCGCGGAGCCAACGGAAACCAACGTCAACAGCGTCGGCGGACGTCGAAGCGCGCCCGAAATTCGCCGCGTGCGTTCGAAAGGATTCCAGGACCTGTACGTATACATGTCAGTGCTCCGAATGAAGTCTTATATATATATATATATATATATATATATATATATATATATATATATATATATATATATATATATATATATATATATATATATATATATATATATATATATATATATATATATATATATATATATAATAATTGTATAATTCGATTTCCTCCGCAGGCCCGACCCTCGCCCGTGGCTGTGCAAGCACCGATGCGAATGCCTTCAATGCAATGAGGCTCGATCGCCGACCGCCGGTCCAACCGCGCGCTTCTGCGACGCCTTCATCGACCACCTCGAAAAGATCCCTCTCCCGGGCGGAGGCAGCGTCGACGCCTGCCGGGCCCACTGGCAGGTGCACGTATCCGAAGCGCGCGCGCGCCTTCCTTTCCGTCGACGTCTGATCTCGCGCGGCAGAGCGAGCTTCAGCAGTGCATTGCTGCTCGGGGGGAGCGGGGCCTGGCCTCGATCGCGTACGCCCTGCGGCTGGGACTCCTCCTCAGCAGGGCCTTTCTCTACGCCGAAGCCCACGCCGTCTACCAGGTGCCCGGCCGCGCGGGGATCCGGACTCCACTCGTTGACGGCCTCTGATCGGTTTTCTCAGCGCTTCCTGGCGCCCCGCCTCTTCGACGACTCGCGCCGCGACGAGCTGCTGTGCGCTGCCTCCCCGCAGTGCCTCACGATGCACGCGGAATTGTGCGGCGCCGCGAGCGATTTGAGCCACGACTACACTTCAATGAAGAAGTCCTTCCTTGTGAGAAAATTCGAAAGCGTGTGCTTTGAAGGTTATTGAATTCCTGAATCGAGTGTTTCAGGCCGCAATCGACGTGATGAAGAGGATCAACGAATTCGGCGACGACGACGCGCGTGTCGCGGACGCGCACTCGTTGGTCGCGAGAAGCTGCACCCGGCTTGGCGAGAGGGAGGATGCGTTCAAGTACATTCTGGTGCCTACCCTTCTGTCCGAGCGAATGCTTTTACTCCCCTTAACGATTTCGCGCAGCTGACGGCGAAGAGCGACCGAGATTCCGGGGATCCCCGTCGGCTTGCCTCGCGATGCTGCAATCCGAACTTCATCGAGTTGATTGAAGAGCTTTTAAAGCTCTCAGACATCGACGGCGCCGGCGGAATTCAATCGGTTCCTGAAGCGATTCTGCAGGTCAAACCCAATTTTTCTCTTGTCGTTCGCCGTAGAATGTACTTGCAATTAATATTGAGCTTCAACGACAGCTGAATCTGGAGATGGCGGAGCAAGCCTGCAGTGTCTGCAAGAAAGACCGCCTAGCTCTCGCTGGGGCCTCTTATTATCTGGGGACACATCTGTTCAAGACATGGGAGGATTTGCAGCTGCATCCTGTTGCGCGCCCGTGGCTGGAGATGACGCTCGCGATCGCGCAATCCGACGCGTACGTGGACGATCGCAAAATCCAGGCAGCCTGGGAACAGGCGTGCAAGGACGAGCGGGTGTGCAGAGCCGAGGCATGCCTCAAGGTCCGTGCACGATTTCTAAATACTGCATCCTAGCACGCAGACTCGGCTGCGCAGAGCGGCCTGGCCGAGTTCGAGCGGCGCTGCGGAAAGGAGCACCCCGTCTTGGAGGGCGTCCTCACGACCCTGTACGACCTGCACGCGGCGACGGCGACGCCCCTCACGGCCGCGGGCGACCGCCTCGACGCCGCCGCCGTGTACTTGCGGGTGCGAATCAAGGACCTTTCTCAATTATAAGCTTGAAATCGGCCCCTGGCCTTCCGATCCGGCCCTGTGGTTAATTATAACCCGTTCCCAGCGTCTGCTCTCGATCCAAGAGGAGAAGTACGGTCTGGTCCACAAGGCGACCGAGGCCTCCCTCGAGCGCTTCCACCGGTTGCTGGTGATAAACTACGATATCTCCGACGCCGCGTTCTATTACCCGGTGATTATGAGCAGTCCGTCTCGATTTCGGCTGATGGAATTCTGACTCGAAGCACGCGTACGCGCGCACACGGGTTTCAGAGATTGCTGGCGTTCATCCGGCAGACGGGGCGCGCGCCCACGGGTGTCGACATCCACACGGGCGGGAAGCCTTTGGCCACCTTTGCCAACGTGCGTGTCCTTCTGCTTGGCCATGTCGACCTTCGCCGCTTCTCTGACGGCATTTAATTTCGGCCTATCGATGCGCAGAAAAAGCTGAGGGCTCTCGTTGAGCGCGTCATCATGTTCGTGATGCTCATGCCGAATGCCATCACAGAAGATATTGTTGACGTGCGAAACTTCTCGATTTCGCGGCTGTTTTCGCGGCGGTGACGCGGCCGGGCCGGGGGTACGCAGGAGCTGGCGCATGCGCACTTCGAGATGGCCGCTGGGGGAAAGCTCAAGGACCCGGCCGGCCGCGGGCAGCGCTTCACCGAGCCGGAGGCCCAGCCGATGGGTCACCTGCGGCGCCGGCCTGCGGCTGTAGGGCAGGGGCGGGGGCAGGAACGAACAGCACCGAGAGGCGCTTCCGCCGGGGCTCCGCCCTGCCGCTTCTTCGCACAGGGCGTCTGTCGCGCGGGCGACCAGTGCCGGTGCGCAAACTCGTGCATCCGTCTCTTCGAAATTAAATTCTCTACTCTTCGTTCTGACGAAAGCACCCCTTCGAATTCGAAGGTTCAGGCACGATCGCGGTCATGATCAAGCATCTTTGAATTTGCAGACTCCGCTGTGCAAGTTTTTTGCGAGCGGCTTCTGTAGTTGGGGCAGCAGCTGCCGGTGCGCAACAGGCAGCACGCTTTGGTGTCTTCGAATTCTCAGAGCTCGTCCAAGCAATTTCTGCGCAGGTTCCGCCATGACGCGCCGGGATCCGGGGGGCACTCCTCTTCGAGCGCGGGGACGGTCACGAGCGCAGCGCAGGCTTCCGCGCCGACTCTGGCGTCGGGCCGGCCCCGCGGGGCCTAATTATACGGGCCCACGGGGCGCGCGGCGCGCCACATGTGCAGGGGACAGACGCGGGAGGGCAAGCTTTTCATGTTTTGCACTGTCGTGATTAGAATGCAACGCTTGCAAGTAATGCAAATCCAGTAATCCAGTACGGTCGCACGGGGTGGGGGAGACTGTTTGGGGGCATGCATGTATGCGTAGTATATTACGTAATGCTTCATGTTTAAAATTACCCCCTGGGCTCGCAAACTTACGCGTAAAATGGCAGCTTTGTGCTTCCCCCGCATCAGGCGTCAGCAGAGGAAAAAAAGAGGGAGCTCGAGAGCGACTTATTGATTCAGCGGTCTGCCCCACGGGGTTTATAGGTTTAATGCATGCCCGCGGTTTTTTAAATTTATATATATTCAATATTCGCGATGCCTGATCCGGATTCTGATATCGATCGATGTATCATGAACGTTTAACTGTACATGTACATGTCGAATGGCGTATGCAGAGGCTGGCCTCGGACGTGCCCTCCCTCGAGCAGCTCGTCCTCCTCTCCCCCCTCGCCCCCGCCGCCGGCGCCGGCGCCGCCCCGCCCCTGGCGGCCCTCCCAAGGCTCCGCCGCCTCGCCTTCGAGGGCGCCGCCGCCGCCGCCCTCGACCCCGCCGCCCGCGCGGCGCTCCGGGCCGCCCTCCCCCGCGTCCAGATATCGGCAGACACCTAATTAATATTACCCCCGGGCCCGGATCCTAGCTTGCACTTGCCGGAGCCCCGCCTATGACTTCGAGCTTGCAATTGTGCATATGGAGCTTAAGCTTGCTCATGAATTCGAAGCCGGGGCCGGCCTTGAACCGGGCCCGGGGCCCTGCGGGAGCTGCCGAGCTTAAGCTTGCTCCCCCGCGTTCAGATATTTGCAGACAATTAAATATAACCCGGATCCGGATCGCCGGAGGAGCGTTAACGATATATATTAGGTAAACTGAAGCTCAAGATTGCTCCGCCTTGCACGCAATGTACTTTTAAGCTTGAAGTATAAAGGGGAGGGGAGGGGGAAGGGGAGGGGAGGCATAGGGGAGGCCTAGGGGGGCTGGCCGCGGAGGAGAGGAGGGGAGGCTAGGGGGGGAGGGGGGGGGGCAGGGGGGGAGGGGAGGGGAGGGGAGGGCTGGGAAGGGGGGGGGGGGGGGGGCGTACGAGGAAGCCTAGAGGAGGCCTAGGGGGGATCGATGGATCGAATATTAATGTGCACGCGTACGTGCACTCGAGCTCTATGCATATGTATATATAATTATAAGAGGAGCGTGCACGCACGTGTACATGTAAGAGGAGCACGTATACGTACGTATATGCGCATATACGCGCACGTGAAACAGTTTTCGCAACCATCGCGCGGGTCACCCGGGTGCGCGCACGCGCGCTGCGCTCGCGCCTTGCATACGCGGGCTTTAGATTTCGCCTTGCGCGGTGTCAAGCCTATAATGAGAATTATGGCGCGCGCTTGTTATGCCGGCCGAATATATGGCTAATTGCATCTTCTTGTGCAGGCGGATCGGCCTGAAAGCTTTGAAGGCGATCGCGAGCTCGAGTAGCAATAGGGAGAGATCAAACGCGCAAACATTCTTAATTCGAAGGTGGCGGTGCGTCCGACGGTCGCTTGCGATGTCGAACGTCGATATGTCGAAATTTAATTACGATAATATGCATGAACATTAATTACAGTTCGGCGCGCGCATGCATGCGATCGCAATATTACGGCTGCGGCGCTGGCCGCGCACGCAAATTAAAGCGCTTCGCGATCGCCTGCAGTTTGAATTTAATTATTCTCGTGCAATGCCGCAGTGCGACAAGCCGCGCGGATCCGAATCGGAGCATTACAATTGCACGCATCTGCATCCGGGGCATTGAGAAGGTCCGGGCCCGGCCCGGGCATGCATTTTTGCGCTTAAGCTTGGAATCGCGGCGTCGACGTCGACGAGAATGTACAGCTCGAAATTCTATTATGTCGCCCTCAAACATGGCATTGAAGTTTCGAATTACATCCGATCTGGATCCGGGGAGCTCGAAATTAATATTGACCGCGTATAGGTATTTCAAGCTGATCATTGAGCCGCCGTAGGTCGCGATATCGATCGGGCAGCTGTCTCATCTCTCTTGCGTGAGGTCAAAGATTCGAATGTTGCAGTGAACGATATCGCGCATTAATGTGCACACTTGCTCACGCCGCTGTACGGCAGCTGTTCACGCGGCAGTCGCGGGGAATTCGAATATAACGTCTTCGAATTCTGAGGACTGTATCATAGTATCGAGGCCTGTCCGTTTCCAGGCTCTCTTTCTTCCGATCCGCGGCCGTTGCACTCGAATTCTGACGACGATCTTAAGCTGACCAGAGCGAGAAGCAGCAGCATCGATCTCTCCGCAATATCAACACTGTGACAGCTATTTAATCATTAGCATCAACAACAGCGATGGAGATCAACAGCAATCGCGAGACCAACGTTTTTAACGCGGCCGCGGCCGGACTCGCATCGCTTCCAGCCAGCATCCTCCAAGTCATCTTCGCGCACGCTTATCCAGATATCTGCGATGCCTTTTTCGTGTCACGACTCCAGACCATCTGTCGGAATTTCCGCCAAGCGCTGCCGGACGTCCACTGGGAGCGCCTGGACTTTGCCCGCGCGCTCGGCCCTCTCGACGGCAACGCATTCGAGGCGCGGGCGGCCGCTCTTCTCTTCTGGATAAAGAACGGCTTGATTTCCCGCGTCTTTCATTTTGACGTGGAGCTGGACTTCGCCCCTATAAGCACATACAGCTCTTTCAGCTCCGTCGAAAGGAACAGCGCTTACTTCCTGGAAGATTTCATGGAGACGTTCTATGTTGCCTGCCAGTCATTCGCGCAGCACGCCGTGAACACTCTGATCGCCCTCGCCTCTTCGAATTCGCGCGCCGGCGCCGCGCCCACCGTCGTTTCTATCGGCCTCGAGGAGAATCCGGAGCTCGCCACGCATGTGTCTTCAATGGGCCTCGAGTCGTTGGCTGCTCCGTTTTTCTCGTCGATTCTGCAAGCTCTGGCCCCCGCGGGCTCGGAAATTGAGCGGATTCTCGTCCAGGGCGAGATTTCTGCACGGAGCTACGAGTTCAACAGCCCGGAAGGCCGGTTGACCGACGCGAATTTCTGGGCGACGCGTCTCTCGCCGTTCTCGGCTCTCAAATGGCTCGGCATTGCCTTTAGCACCTTCAGCGCTTTTGACAGCATGGTTGCCGAGTACGCCGACTATTCTGGCCACGGAGGGTTCGGACAAGCCGCTGCTGCAGGGGGGCGCTCTCGGCGGGCCTTGTTCGACGCTTCCACGGCAGTGCTACGGGGTGCCGGCGCCTGCAGCTTCGCTGCAGGTTTGAAGCAGCTCTGCGTGGGCGCGATGAGTAAGGACGACGATCCGCACCTGCTGCTCCAGCCTTTCCGCTCCGTCGAAATCTTCAGCACGACGCCCCAGTTTCTCATGGAGCCGGCCCTGAATGGGGCCCTGCGGGAGCTGCCGAGCTTGCTCCGGCTGGACATCTCTGAGCTGCCCGAGCAGGCCGGCGCCCTCGACATCTTTCCTTCGGAGCTGTTCGCTTCTCTTGGTGCGCTCGGGCTCGTCGCCCTCTCTGTGCCGATGGCGGTCGGCGTATTCGACGGAATGCTGGATTTCGCGGAGGCGTGCCGTCTGCCCGCGCGCGGCACTCGTGATCAGAAACCGTCGACGTCGCAAGCCCTCAAAATCCTCAAGATCTCCGGCCAGAGTCTCTCGCCTCGTTTCATTGGCGGCTGCTTCGAGAAACCGGAGGCAGAGTTTCTTCTGCCGCCCGCGTCCGCCTACTGCCTCGGCGCCGACCAACTGTCGGCGATCTTCTTGAGCTGCGGTCTGCTCGAAGAGCTCGAAATTCCGGTGCATCCTGCCCATTCTTAAGCTTCATGATCAGATCTAGAGCTTCACAAACTGACCGCGCCCGCGCCGGCGGCAGGTGGCGTTGCACGCGTGGCCGGCGCTCGACAGCCTCGCGAACCTCCCCCGCCTCCACACCCTCCGCCTCGCCGTCTTTAACACCAAAGAGGTCCGACTTCGCTGTGCACTTCTTTAATTTTCTGCGAAGGACAGATTGCGATTAATATTTTCGCAGGACGCGACGGGCGGGGCGGAGTTCTTTGGCGCGGCAGCCGACGCCGTGCAGCGGGCCCCGGCCCTGCGCGAGCTCCGCGTCCGCCTCTTCCCGGGCTGCGGGGCGCCCCTCGGCGGCCCCGCGAAGGCGTCCTTCGTGCGGGCGGCGGGGCGCGCGCTGGCGGCGTGGGAGTACGGCGAGGACGGCGGGCCGCTGTGCCGCGAGGAGGCGGGGGCGCTGGCGGAGGCGGCCGCAGCGCACGGGCGGCTGGGCCGCGTCGCCCTCCGCTGCGCCGTCGAAGGGGAGGACGGCCTTCGCGACTTCGCGGCCCTCGACGCCCTCGCCGCCTGCCCCTCCTTCAAGGCGCCCGCGCGCGCCGCCCGCGCCGCTCAATTTCCAATTTCCCGCCGCTGAGTGCGAGCTCGAGCAGGGGCGGGAGCTGAAGCTGGAGGTGGCGGTGCCGGAGCTGAGCTGTGAGCATTACACCCAAAAATTACCCCAATATAATTTGCCCCTTCAAGCAATATCCGCATGATTCCCAGTAACCCAATCCCCAATCTCAGTAAATCTCAGTAAGCCTCAGTCACAATCTATTTTATTTAATCGAAGTTATATGCATTACACCCAAAAATTACCCCAATATAATTTGCCCCTTCAAGCAATATCCGCATGATTCCCAGTAACCCAATCCCCAATCTCAGTAAATCTCAGTAAGCCTCAGTCACAATCTATTTTATTTAATCGAAGTTATATCTAAAATCTAATCAATCGAAGTTATATGCATTACACCCAAATTTTACCGCATTTTATTTACGACATTCAGTAACAACGAGAGATTCCCGATGATACACCCAATATACCCATATTTCTCGATTGAATCCATAAAAAACAACAACCACTAAACCATTCACAGTTACACCCGTTACACTTCCACATCTCCGATTGATTCACATTACACCCATCACATTCGCATAAATTGCATCCAAGTAGCAGGATTAGCAATACTTACGTCTGATTCGGAAGACATACCTTTTTGGTAATTATAACAGAATTCACAAAGTAGTCCCTGAGACATTGGTTTGAGTTTTTCAGTATCTCCACAAATCATACAACAGTTTCGGGTTCCCATTCGTTCATACATAGCATTTGCTTTTGCCTGTTGTGAATGTGTTAATTTCAATTCGCCGACGTTTTCATTTACCATAGAAACAACCGGACGTCCACTTTTAGCGCCGACGTATTCAGTCATATTACGATGTCGTTCACTTGCTTTTCTCTTACCCATCGTTATTACTACTTCTCAGATTCCTTTTAAACTTTGTCAAATTTTGCCCCGATGCAAAAAATGACGCTTTAAAACTTAAAACTTTACAACGATACACTTGTAATCAATGGCGACCAAACGAACCGCGGACATTCTGTGTTATAACATGGACTTCTTACCTAATTCAAATAGTGTTTACGCTGATTTTTTCGGAGATAATCTAACTGATGAATCTATTTCGATTATATTTGGTGTATACAAGTGTTTGCATCAATTCCAAGGTGTAACATCGTTTATGGTATGTTACTGATCCTGAAAGTGAGATATGCAAGATCTTTAAGATGTTCACACTCGAACAGGTAGAAGATCTGAGAAGACCAAATTAAACCGTAATAGTCGTAGGTTCATTACTAATTCTTATTGATTCTCTCTTTTTTATCGCTCGTCTCTTAACAAACTTCTTAAAGCCCTTCATATCATCATCTGTTAATATTGCCCGGTCTGTGTATACTTTTATATCATACCCTTGCAATCCAGTTATGACTGTTTGGTAGTTATAACCCCACAGTCTATGCAATTCCTTGTAGGTCTTTTTATCAAGACCACCATTATACTCATCATAAGCGCAGTTAAACTCCTTCTCATTCCCGAGAATATTGAAAAATACTACGAACTCAACATTTCGACGAATCGTAGTAGAAATTGAACATAAACGTTGAGTATTAATAATTACTGTAATCGAATAATGACGGGCTGTAGTGATCAATTTAGATAACACAGCCGAATTATGCATATCCAAAGAAGAACCGATCATATCGTCTAAGATTATAACCAAATTATTACGCTTCTCATTATTCTCAATTCGTTTCTTTTGCATGCTAATGAGTTTCACTACTACATTATCGTCCCATTCCTCATAGATATTATCAGGATGCGTTATATCTCTGAATTGACCAGTAAACGCAGTAGAACTAAAGACTACAATCTGATCGATCTTATCCCTCAGTTCATAAAGTAGATATTTGCAGTAAGTTGTCTTACCAGAATTGCTGCGTCCACATAATAAAAAACGCGTGCTTAATTTAACTGTTCTTGCAGGCTCAAACTCTGAGATGTCATTCAAATCAATATCCATTCCTGTGTTATCCATTACAGTAATAAGATAAAAAACAAAATAAACCCCAACCCTACTAATTTTGCGCTTCCTACTCTAACGAAAGAAAAGAACTTTAAAAGTTCGAGACTTTTAGGGTAGAGATGTTGTAGCCATTGATGACCATAACATTGTGTCGTAAGCAAAAGATATCCACCTGAACAGGCGCCTCGGTAGTGCATCCCGAAACAGTGAGATCCATGTAACTGGAACTGCTGTTGAAGAAATCCTGATAACCCATAACACTGTTCCGAAGCGAATCTTTTCCAGATTTGGAAAGAACAATTCCATAAACATTTCCATTCTCGAATCCATAAGTAGTATTGCCAACAGTAACACCCTTGTAATGAGAAGGAATGTGATTGATAGCCGAGAGGAAGCCAGAAATGGGTTTGTTGGAGATATCCAGGGAGCGATTGTTGTGGAAGATCTGGAACTGATCGATCTTAACATCCGAAACATGACCACAGAAATCAGAGTGATTGTAAGTGTTAAGTTTGTTCACCTCTCGAACTGTCATGAGAATCGAATGAACCAGACCAGAAACATTAGCGAGTGTCACCTCAACCGATTCACCAGCATCAGCGGTTTTGAGCGCTCGTGTCTTCTTGTGGATGACCTCTGTGATCGGAATACGAATGCCACCTTGTTCATTTGCCATTTTCAAAAGTGTCTCAGCCTCAGCCGAAGCGATGTTTACAAATTGACAGATCAGGGAGCAATCCGCAAATGTAACAGATCCACCAGCAGGAACTTTGACTATCCCAGCGTCACGGAAATCAATCTCGATTGTTGGCATATCAGCCAGTGTGCATAGTGGGAAGTAAGCATCATCCCAGAAAGCAGCGGGAATTTTCACAATGTATTCCATAGCCTCATCTGTGCTTTCACGATCAAGTTCTTTGAAGTAACCAAGAGAAGCATACATGCTGCTCATGGTAGCATGATCATTATCAATCAGAGAGTTAATCGTAATCCAGTCTCCATTTAGGATATGTTTAAAACCCCCATGAACAAAGCGGACCTCATTAATAAAGGAAGAACCACCATTGGGGAGGGTGCAGGCTACACCACCACCAGTAGTAACCTTAAAGTAAATCGAAACACCAGCAAGGAGTTGCTTGCGAGGTAGATCAAAGTAAGCGGTATTCTTAAAGCCAAAAGTATTGCCTCGGGGACGAACTTGCTCGAGGAATGGTTTGTACTTGGGGTTGGTTCCGATTTGGAGACCAGGGGATAGATAAATTTGATCGGAACCGGGAGTTACGAGGAGTTCCTTAAGGGTAGTTCCAGTGAGTGCCATCTCTTATGTTTAAAATACCAAAAGAAATTTTTAAAATGCTTTATTAAACAGAATGACGCGTCATTACCTTAATATTGATTCCAGGGACCGAGATGATGGAACCCCAACGAACTTTACTTACAAAATTCCCCATGCAATCCAAAATGTGAGAGCCTGCAGAGTGACTAACTTTGAGATGTTCAATAACATTTACAATCTTAGCGAGAATGGAAGTTTGATTACAGGAACCTATGATGTTGGAGATGTAATTAAAACTAAGAATAACACTATTTCAAAAGGGACATATACTTCGGATAGTTTGGTGAATCTTCTAAATGCCAAACTAGCTTCACAAGTGTATGGTGCAGCAGGAACTACCTATACTCGCCATTTCTACGTTACATATGATCCTGTTACCATGTTTCTAAGGTTCATGTGCGATGCAACATTTACCCTCACCTTTGGAAGTCGGATCTTAGCAAACTTCCTTGGGTTTCCAGAGCGTAGACCTGACAGTTCAGAAAATGGTTACGCTTCTGCCCTGCTGGATTCACCTGTAACAGTCGGAACTAATACTTATAATTACTACATTGACAGTGTTATACCGCTCGATCTTCTGTTCAACTCTTACATCCTTCTCCACGTTGACCCACTCAAAGGCAACTATGTAAGCAAGAACACAAGCGATGATAAAGCCCTCGCAAAAATCGAGATTGATCAAACGGTAGGCAGTCTCTTAAAATATGATTCATCGAATAATTCCATGATCCTGCATGAGCAAAACGGTTTGGTGGAAGTTGAAACGCTAAAAGTTCGTCTCACATACTGGAATGGTGCCGAAACGGATATTACCACTGATTGGTCGATGACGCTTGAACTCATTACGGAAGATGATAAAGATCTGACAAAGAAAGCATTGAAGAATGTCATTAAAGAGTTGGAGGGACTCTACTTGCCGTTCTCACGGTCATAGGAAATACTGTAGAATAAATTTGTCTCGATATTACAAATGGCAACTCGAAAGACCCAGCCAAAGAATTTCTTAGCCAAACCAGTTGAGCAAGCGGAACCAGAACGGAAACAGTTTAAGAAATCAAAAGGAACCGCTGCATATGGAACTGGTGATCTCGATAAAAATGTTCACCAGACCATGAATGCTCACACAATTGCGCTTACTTCAAACTCAAATGATGATAATGCCCTGGTTGATCAAGTCCCACTGAACCGCATGCCTGGAGCCAAACGAGGAATCAAGAAAGGACAGTTCAAATCATCGACAAAGGACAAGGTTGCCTCATCATCAACACTGCTGAAACTGCTTGATGGTGGTGAGCGACTCTACTCAACCTATTCCGAAAAAGACCATCGCAACCGCTACTTTATTCGTTCAACCACTGGTGGACTGAAATCTGTGACATACCAGTATGCTAAGAGTCTTGTTGATGGTATCGCCGATGAGACACAGAAAGAGAAGAAGATAACGGAGCAACCGATAACCAAAGAGAAGGTAGACAAGAAACCAAATGTTACGTTTGATGTGCTACCCGATCCTATTAAGGTTACCAAAGAATCACCAGCAGAACTGATTGCGAAGACAATTGATTATCAAGACTCCAACAAAACGGATTTGCCGGTCCTGAATAAATCAATCCTTCGGGTTGCCACTTCGCAGGCTGATCCAGTCAACTCGATTCCAAATGCTGCCCCAATGGTCTCAGGGTTTGCCAAGCTCGGTATTAAACCTGGTTATCGCCGTTAAGGGACGGCTCACGCATCATTTCCGAATTAAAAAAATCTTGAACATTGTTAGCGCTACGTAACCAATCTTATCCCGTAGGCTCAAAACTTCTTCATTTTTATGGAGGCGTTGTAGAGTGAAGTGAAAAATATCCATAGGTAAATCACTTTAATCACCTGTTCTATCGGGTTCAGTGGTAGAAACTTGCAGCCGACAAGTGAACCTTCTGGGTATCGGTGGCTTTATCATTTTTCCAGCATCTTCTTTCATACTGGATGCAATGCGATTGGGACCAAAAATTGACAGGAGTTTAATCGCTATATACAAACAGAAAAACTACTTAAAGATTTCTTAACATATATTAAGAGAGTAGAAAAGGACAAAATGCCAATCAGTGAGGCTCAGAAGCGTGCTATTTACCGTTATCGCAAAACTGAAAAAGGTCAAGAATATTTAAAAAAGTATAATGCGAAATTAGCAAAGCAAATGCGTGATTTATACCATACTGATGAGTGTTACAGAGCCATGAGAATCGTTGAGAGTTCCCAGCGTCTCTATGCTTCCAATGCAGTCTGCTTTGTTAAGTATCTCTATGGCGTCCCCTATTCTAACCGTGGTCGCAAATCGAAATATGTCTGTTAATTGTTTTTCTCAGCGCGATCTGCTCTGAGAAACCCGTGGGAACCGCGCTGGAACCACAAATAAAATCATTCTATTATTTTTAGAGTTCGATGATCGAGCCAACCCTTTGTTATTTTTATGAATGCCCTCGACTGAATTAATTTTGTTGGAGACTTTTGTTTTTTTGCCGGTAAAAAATTGACAAGATCCGTGCTCCTGCGGAGCACTAAGTACGGCGAAGCCTCGCGGACGCCCTCGCGGCTGTCACAGTAGGCCTATAGGCTATAGGGCACTGGCCACTGGCCAGCGGCCTGGCCGATCGCGAACAGCTTTCTGGCTAGAAGCTGGCTGGCTGACACAGTCCACTGGCCAGCTAGAGCTGGTCGGCTAGAGGAATATTAATGCCATGTACTGAGCGAGGAAATAATTAAAGGGTGGAGCAGATCGATCTAGATTAATTGAGAGGAGATTAATTATATAATATTGTTGGGAAGGAGGCCCGGGAGGGGCGAGGTTCTCGCGGCCAGGCGCATGCACAGAGCTTGCGATTCGCTTAAAAAGAATCTCGAACGCATATATATAGCATCGATGTGCAGGTCTGCGGAGGCGAGGGCGCGCGGAAAGATGTGCAGGCGTGGCCAGGATCGCATTTTTGCGTCGGCTGAATTGCCGCGCCCTGTCGCGTCCGCAGAGCTTGCGAAAGGTTTTTAAAAGATCTTAGATGAATATTGTAGCGATGCGCATGCGTGAGGATGCGAGGGCGCGCGGAAAGATGTGCAGGTCCGTGAAGGATCGAATTTTCGGAGTCGGCTGGGTCGTCGCAGCCTGGCGCATCTGCAAAGCATGCAGAATGCTTTGTCTACATCTTAACTGTTTATGCTATTGTTCCGCGCATGCGCCGCGGCGTGGGCGCGCGGAAAGATGTCCGGGTCCGTGCAGGATCGAATCTTCGCCGTCGGTTGGGTTCTTGTGGTCTTTCGCGTCTTCGAAGCTTGTGGAAGGCTTTGATAAAATCTCGAATGAATATACCCGCGATGTGGCCTGCGTGAGGATGCGAGGGCGCGCGGAAAGATGTCCAGGTCTGTCCAGGATCGAATTTTCGGAGTCGGCTGGGTCGACGAGGTCCGGCGCATTTAGAGACCGTGCGGAAGGCCTCGTCTACATCTAAAATGCTTATGCTATCGTTCCGCGCATGCGCCGCAGCGTGGGCGCGCGGAAAGATGGCCGGGCCCGTGCAGGATCGAATTTTTGCCGTCGGGTACCTTCCTGCGCTGTTCCGGCTCCGCAAAGCGGATTTCGGGGGTGTGCAGGCCGTGCTATGTCTATGCGCGCCAGTACGCATCGATTGCGCGCGTCGCGGGACCGGGCGGAACCGGCCGGATCAAATTTTCGGCCGACTCTTCGCACTGGAGCGTCGACGGCGCCCGAAATCGAGCTTGCGGCGATGCGCTCGCCCTCGCGCGTCATTCTGTATCGTTCTGGGGCGTCCCTGGCGCGATTTCGTCGCGGGACCGGGCGGGACCGGGTCCCACCTTCTGACTCGGACTGCATTTGTCGGAGGTTAAGTACCGGAATTGATCCAGAGGGAAATTCGATTTTCGCGGGATGCCTACGGGAGAGCGGTCGTCTTAGGGAAGCCAGGACGCTAAAAATGGCTGTGTGCGGGTTCGGGGAGCTGTGTTACCAGCGGCAATCGCGTCGGTGTCGAGGCAGAATTAATAATTCTGCCTCGAGGGAGTGTGATACGGAAATTATTTAGCAGGGGGGATCTCGAGTGGAAAAAAAGGTTAAAAAAGGAATTTATATCGGCGGTTTTTGGTTTTGAGAAAGAGGCTTCGCCTGACGCGAGTATAAAAGTATTTAAAGAAAACTTTTGTAGGTATATATTAATAGAGTGAACAAAGAAATGCCTCGACCAAGTAATCGAATTTCGAAGAATTTGCAGGATGAGATTCTTGGTTACTACATGCAAGCAAAAGTAGAAGACAAATTGACCCGAGAGCAGGATATCTATTTCTTGAGAGAATTTACTTTCAAAGCAATTAGAATTCCAAAGTTGATTGATATCAGAGATACACTGAGAGGTATCGTAGAGCCTCGTTTGTATCGCAAGCAGGAGAAGAAGGAGAAGAGGGCTGAGAGAGCCGCTAAGAATGTTGAGAAGCAGAACAAGAAAGCAGCCGAAGCAAAGAAGCGGAAGCGCTTTGATCGCAAGCAGAATAAGAAGGCTAAACGTTCCGCTCGTTCCCAGAAGAATGTGGAAAAGCAGCAAAGTAAGCAGTTCAAAGCGCTGGTAAGGAGGATCATAAGGGATATTGAGGCCCAGGATGGTGATACAGTCTCGCTTCGTGTGAGGTTTTACAGAATTCCTGAAGACTTTAATAACCTCCCAAACAACTACGATGTTGTTATCCACGAAGACACACCATATATTGAAACACAAAAATCCGGAAAACGCGCATTGATGGTCTCCTGCCCCAAGCAAGTGCTGGTGAGATTGCTTGAACAGGTGCAAGAGGACTTTAATAACTTCTTTGCATTGTGGACTCTGAACGAGATCGCTTCCTTCCTGATTTCTATTGGGCAAAGCAACCCTCGCAATCGAGACTATCAATTCGTTAAGGTTTTCACGAATGATGCGCCCAATGGTTCAGACATCAAGTATCCAGAGGTGATGACAATCGAGGAGATTATTGTCAGCGATAACAAAACAGTATACCCTTTGAATGAACGAGTTCTGCGAGATGGGCAGGCTCCAAAAATCGTTTCTCGTTTCGTGAAATACACCCTCAATGGTCAGGCTAAGTGTGTGATGGACCAAATATGTCCCGATGATTCACTTACCATCAAAGATTGTTTAATCGAAGCATTACATCAGGTTCTATGCAAAGGGTTTGAGTATGCCCGCAGCATCAAGAAGTATAAGAAGGTCAACTACTCCAAAGACTGGCTCTTTGCTCAGATCAAGGGATATGAACCTAAGCCTGATTCCGATTGGGGAGTGAGTTTTGATGAGCTTCTTCCTTTCTTGAAAAAGTGGCGCATCAGGTTCATTGCAATTGGAAAGGATGACAAGGTTATTCATACTCTTTCCTTCAAACCGAATCGAACCAACTCTCACTTAGTTCCCGCAAGTGTTTATGTGCAGATTGCAAACGACCACGTTTATGTATTAAATAAGGATCTCAGTAAACTGGTTCGTTCTTTCAATGGAACTGGCGCCCGTGAAACCAAGAAGAGTATGGGTTCAGCAGCCATGAAATACAAGATCAAAACACAGTTCAACGATAACAGCTTCTTTGCTTACAGCGAGGAGGATATCATCAAGATCATTGCCAGAGAGAAAGATAGCAATTCCGAAAAAATTAAGATCACATACAACAAGCCGTTACTTGAGTTGTTGGGAAGCTTCCGAAAGGCTAATCACGAGGTTCACACTTCCATTACTGATGAGGGAACAATAACATACATTCACTACACAATAGAGGATAAAGATGTAATTATCCTTCCACCAGGCAACATGGTGGATATGGAAAATATTGATGTGAACCTTGCAGATGATGCCCATCGCAAGTTGTTTGATGAGATGAGTCAGATGATGTATAGGGCGCTTATCAACAAACCCTACAAGAGCAAATATAATCCAGAAACATATGCAGCATTTACTAAAGGGCAACAGAGTGCATTGACTGGGTTCTTTGGATCTGCCTCTGAGGTCCGAACAATGGTAGAGAACATTGCCTATGGATCCATTGATACTCACAAGCTCGACATTTCCAAAGCATACACACACATCGTTTCGAAAGTGCTTAAGGTGTTTCCAGTTTTCAGTTCATTTGATAGATTCGAAAAAGTCAAAGTGTCTTGCAGCTCGGACATCGAAGACAATTCGTTCTATTCCGTGAAAGTGAAAGCCAAACACTTCAAAGCATTCAGAAATTATGGTGAGGCGAATACCTTGAATCAATACAAGAGGATTCTCGTCGATTCAAAGTATAACCTGATGTATGGTGAGGTTTTGAAAGAGTTTTACGAGGATATTAAGGATGACATCAGCATTGAGGCAGTTCTAAGACCTTATCGGATTGCCGAGAATGTCACCTTGCAGGCTTTCAAGCAGTTGTATGCAAGTCAGCTTTCGACCAAGGAGAAGAAAGACATTGCCAACCATCACATTGGTCTATTTGGTAAGAAGTCCCAGCGAAAAGCAACCACCTACACCTTTTTCAATAAAAATGATGCTCTGAATTTCATTGAAGAGAATGGAGGGACCCTGAAGTTTATAAGTTTCGATCAAGAGAAGCCAACACACACATCAGTTAAGAATGAGAAGGACATTAAATCGCCCATGATTTGGTATGTGAACCAGGAAGAACAAGAACGGGCTTTCATTGATGGTTTCCTGCCAATGCAGTGCGTGATTTACTCCACCATGCGAGGCATCATGTATCGCCTATGCAAGAAATTGCTCTCTGAGGGAGTGGGAGTCCTTGCAATCAAGACCGATGAGCTGACAATCGATAGACCATATCCATTCGAGCAGTTTGACCGAAACCTATTCGAGAACACTGGAAAGTTTGATGTGAAGCCAGCAAACATGAACTCGATAACCCACAGTAAGAGGACTTCCAAAAAACCAAAGAGCCACATGATCACATTTGATCGACTCAAAACTCGTTCCAAACCTTTCATCAATGTTGAAAAGATTGTTCACAAGGTTCACAAGTTCCAGGATGAGTATGACCTCCCAGCAATCGTAAATGCTTTGGATGGGCAAGGTAATGTGCTGATTAAAGGAGTGAAACCGGAACTGGTAAGACTACTTTGGCAAAGGCAATGGCCAAGAAGTATGGTAAGAAATGCTTGTTCGTTGCGCCTACTAATAAGAGATGCAAGGATTTGCGAATGGAACTAAAAGCAGAGTGGGGGCAGGATGCTCCTGAGGTGATGACTATTTATCGAGCCTTGAATTTGAATGTTGATGATGAGAGAATGAAGGGAAATGTTGGGAAGAAGGTTTCGGAATTATCTAAGTACGATTGCTTTGTTATTGATGAGATCTACCAGTTTGAGATTAGGGAATTGGAATCTCTGTGCGATGTGATGACTGTGCAGTTCCCAGACAAACTCTACATCGCAACAGGCGACCCCTACCAGAACCCACCCATCCAATTCATAACAGTCAATCAACGAGATTACTACAACAAGATCTTCGATAGACTTTTCAAGAACGAGGTTTACCTGCAGGTTGGAAAGCGTCATAAACTGGCTGCAGATCAGAAGAAATTCGACCAGTTATGGGAGGACTTATTCAGGACTGAACTACCAGTTTCTATTGCTGCCAGACGATTGGGCTTGAAAGTAGTTGATACATTGGAGAAGGGTGATATCTCAGTATGCAATTCAAACCGCAAGTGTGCAGAGGTGAACAACAAAATGCATAAAATGATTCATGGAGAGGATCCTGTATATAAGACAGGTGTGGAGCTGATTGCAAAGGTGCGAATGACAACAAGTGAGGGCATCATTCAGCGGGGCTTTGTTTACGAAGTGGTCGAATACAAAGCCAAGGAAATTCTCACTCTCAAAGACATTGATTCGGGTGAAGTGCATACTCTAAAAAGCGAAGATATCAAGTATTTCGCATTGACCCATGCTTTCACCTGTCACATCATTCAGGGTGACACAATCAGGGATTCTCGTGTTGTAATTCACGAGACTGGGTCCCCATATGTTACTGCTGAGTGGTTCTATGTTGCAGCAACTCGAACCCAGAATCTCTCAGATACTGTGATTTTCGTTGATAAATCCGAGGCAGCCACAATGGTGAAAACGAAGGAGGATCAAGCTCAGAAAATCGATTCCTACAAATCCCAAGACAAACAAGCCAATCGGGAGTTCTCCTTGGCAGAGTATGTTGATTGGGACTGGTTCAAAAAGCAGTATGGGAAGCAATTGGGGCGATGCAGAAGGTGCTTTGATATTATGGATTTCGAAGAAGCCACTGTTGATCGGGAGAACAATGCTATCGCTCACATTTCTCGAAACTGTTTCTTGTCACATTGTAGGTGTAACTGTTCAGCCCAGTAATGGAGAATATTCTATCATACAAAAAATACAAACAGAAGCTCATTAGTGAAGGGAAGGAATTTGATGAGGCGGAACTGAGAAACAAGTATAATAATTCCGAACTGCATCAAATTTTCAAGAAGCCTAGGAAAAAGACTACGTTTTTAAGAATAGTTGCCCAGCCATACTCATTTCAGGTTGATGTCATGTTTTTCAGAAAGTTTAAGACAGCAAATTATGGATACATTAAAGCGCTTAGTTTCATTGACATTCTAAGTAGAAAGGCATTTGTGTATGCTTTCAAGACCAGCGAAGAGATTCCGGGAATACTTAATAAATTCAAGGGCGAAGCAGGTAAGGTTGTAGGATTGGCAGGGGATAATGAGTTTTCCAGTGCGGTTTATCGAACTTGGTGCAGTGAAAATGGTGTCGAATTGTATACAGATGTTGCGAAAGAAGATCACATTTCTGCTGGGAATAAACTTGGGATAATCGATCGATTCACTCGAACCTTCAAACAATACATGAACAAACTCATGGTCTCGAGGAATACTTCGAAGTGGGTCGAATTAATCCCAGATGTGCTAAAGGCTTACAATAACTCGCCTCATTCATCACTGAACAATGATTCCCCAAACCAAGTGTTTGCAAGTCCACAGAAGCAAATGTTTATTTTCCTAAAAACCACCAAGCATAACATGGATGTTAAAGAGAATCAACCCGATAAAATCAAACCAGGAGATACTGTAAGAGTTTTAGAGGAGAGAGGTGCATTCTCAAAGGAAGGCCCCAGGTTCAGTCAGAAGATTTACAAAGTAGCTGGGAAAGATGCTAATCGATTCAAGGTGCTTGAAGATAATGGAGATGATGCAGAGGAATTAAAGAGACGTTTTAAGCAACAAGAGTTACAGAAAGTGAAACGAGATGAGATAATGAAATTCCACAGCAAATGAGGATTCAAGCTGTAAAGAAAACAAACACAGTGAATCGAAAAGTTGCAAAAGAGGGAATCAAACCAAATCGCAGCAAAGTTGTTAGAAAAAGGTATCAATTAAGAAGCGGATTAACTAAAAGGTAGTTGGGTGTAATGCATATAACTTCGATTGATTAGATTTTAGATATAACTTCGATTAAATAAAATAGATTGTGACTGAGGCTTACTGAGATTTACTGAGATTGGGGATTGGGTTACTGGGAATCATGCGGATATTGCTTGAAGGGGCAAATTATATTGGGGTAATTTTTGGGTGTAATGCATATAACTTCGATTAAATAAAATAGATTGTGACTGAGGCTTACTGAGATTTACTGAGATTGGGGATTGGGTTACTGGGAATCATGCGGATATTGCTTGAAGGGGCAAATTATATTGGGGTAATTTTTGGGTGTAATGCTCACAGCTCAGCTTGCCGGCGGGGCTGCGGGGGCGGGCGGAGGCGCTCCTGGGCGGCCGCTGGGCCGCCCGCCCGTGCCGCGTCGAGCTGCACGTGCGGGAGCACGCGGCGTGAACGATAGGTCTGCACATACGCATGTTCAAATTCTATATATAGCTACACATTTCGAATTCATGCCTCCAACCTCCAACGGGGGGCGGGGGGGGGGGGGGGGGGGGGGGCGCCCGCCGACCGGGAGGGGAAATTAAAGCGGGGGGACGATCGCGATCGTGCGAGTCGGCAGTTTGAATCTACCGGGCGCCGGCAAGTGCGCCAGCCTTCTTACTTTGCACCGTGAGACTGGCGGGGCGGGGGCGCGCGCACGGGCGGGAAAGCGCGGGGCAGGACTTCTCGTCGTGGAGGAGGACGATGTTCTTCGAATTCCCGGCCCGCCGGGCCGCGCCGCGTGCCGCACCTCGCCCAGCACGTAGTGGCTTGCCAGGACCTCTGCGTGGGCCCGAGAAGACCAGGGGCCGCCAGGCCGCCAGGTATACCAATCATTAATTATAGGGCATGCTGGAGGCCCTCAGACCTCCCAATTGCAGCAGCTCCGAGGCTATAGCTAGCTCCTCATGATCGACGCATGGCCACGGACGTTTCGAATGCGAAGAAAGAACTTCAGCTGCTGCATATGCATGTACCACTTAAAGAATCACGTACAAAATGAGAAGAACGATTCCAAACTAGTTTAAACAATATTCGCGTGAGTTTGAAAGGCACTAGCTCTACGGGGCGGCGCCGAGGCCGAGGGCGGCGGCGTGGGCGGGGCAGAGCCAGCAGACGGCCCCGCGCGGGCTCTTCAGGAGCGTCTTCCGGAGGCCGCCCAGCGCCTGCCGCGGGTCGGCGCCCCTCAGCAGCTCCTCCAGCGCCCGCCGCATCCCGTCCTGGGGCGCAGGCGGGGTACGGGCCTCAGGTGGGGCTGGGGGGCGCGCAGGGCCGGGCACTCGGCGCACGCGGCACTCGGCGACGGCGGCGGGGCGGCCGGCGTTGAAGGCGGCGATCTCGTCGGCGGCCTCGCGCAGCTGCGCCGCGGCGTCCCGCCCCAGCCGCCCGCGATCGCCCGCCCGTCCAGGCCCCTGCATAGCTAGCTCGACGGCCCGCGGCGGAGGCGGGCGGGCGGGCGGGGGCGGCACCGCACCGGTCGGCGAGGGCGTCGATGCCGAGGCGGGCGGCGGCCTCGGCGACGGGCTCCGGCACGGAGACGCCCACCGCCGCGTCCAGCGCCACCGACAGCAGCTGCGCCCCGCTCGATCCCGTACCCCCCCCCGCTCCGCTCCGCGCCCGTACCCCCCGGACGCACCTTGAGGCCGATGGCGATGTAGGGGCCCGCCTTGGCGACGAACTCCTTCGGCTTGTCGATCGCGTACCCCTCGTGGTCCGTCATGTGCGCCTGCCCGGCAGTCAGGCCCGGGCCCGGCGGAGGGCGGGGCGGGCGGCGGCTCGAGCTCGACGCGCCTTGCCGGGGCATTCGCAGAGCAGGTGCAACCGGACCTTGTTCACGAGCCAGTCCGCCGGCCTCCACCACTTGCGGTCCTGCGGGGCGCGCCGGCCCGCTCGCTCGCACGGGCGAGGGCGGGGCCCGGGCGTTTCGGGGTCCGCCGACCTTTCTGTTGAAGGGGAGGAGGACGTAGAGGCTCGGCACGCGGCACTGGTCGACGTTGAGCTGCGGCCCGCGCGCGGGGCGTGAGCCCGGCGGGCGGCGCGGGGCCGCGAGGACGGGCGGGGCGGGCGGCGCACGACGGCGAGCATCGCGTCGACGATCATCGCCTTCTGCTCGGCCATCTCCCCCAGGAGCCAGCGGTCCTTCTCCAGCTGCCGCGCCGCCGCCTCCTGCACACGTACCCCCGTCGGGCGCCTCCCGTACCCCCGGGCAGGGCGGGCGGGCTCCACGCACGGCCTGCGCCTGCTGCTGGGCCTCCAGGAGCACCTGCGCGGGCCTAAGGGCGCGGGGCGCAGAGGGAAGCGGCGGGGCGGAGCGGGGGACGGACGGCGATCTTGTCGAGCTGCTGCTGCATGCCGCCCGCCGCGAGCTCGCGACCGACGACGCCGGCCGCCCGCGCCCACCGCACGACCGCCTCGACCTGCCCGAGCTAGCATTGAGCGGGGGGGGGGGGGGGGGGGGGGGGGGGGGGGGGGAGGAGGAGGGGGGCAGAGGTAAAGGTGATTGGGGCGGGGGGGGGGCGAGGAGGGGAGGTGGGGGGGTAAGAGGGTGCGGCGACGGGCCTTGTGCGTGTCGCGCGCGTCGGCGCCGCCGGAGAGCCTCGCGGCCTGCGCCGCGTCGGCGGCGGCCTCGCTGCAGACGCGGGCGACGGCCCTCGCGAGCTGCTCGGCGGAGAGGTCGCAGCGGCGTCCAGGGGGCTACGCAGCGGCGTCCAGGGGGGTACGGTGCGGGGCGCACGCCGACGGGCACCCAGCGTCGGGCACCCAGCGCGTCGCCTGGTGCTTCTTGCACGCCCGGATGTCCCCCGGCATCGCCTCGTCCGCCGGCCACGCGGCCCCCTCGCAAACCACCGGCACGATCCCCTGTCGAGACCGCGTGAGCAGAGCAGAGCAGGGGGAGACTCGGGACGGGCGGCACGGCCGCGCCTTGCGGAGGCGGCAGGCGCGGGCGATCTCGCGGCGCAGCCAGTCGCCCGCCGCGCCGCAGCCGTCGAGGGCGCCTGCGGAGAGCAGCAGCACGAAGCACGCCGCCGTGTCGATTCGCTCCTGCGCAACGCCTGAGAGGAGTGCGGGCGGCGCGCCGGGCGAGCTCTGCCGGGCGCGGCGCACCAGGATCTGCTCGTCGAAAGGGCCCGCCTCCAAGTTCTGGTCCCAGAACACGGCGAAACTGCAGCATGCAAAGCTGCATCAGTGTGCGCGGGATGCTTGGAGGCATCATTGCGCACCCGCGAGAGGCCAGGCGGTCGCGGACGATCTGCGCGCGGTCCCGCGCCGTGCGGCGGTACGAGAGGAAGACGTGGTGCGTGAGCCTGGCGCCGGTCAGCGAGAGGGGAGGAGAAGCGTCCAGCGGGAGGCGGTACCCCGCGGGCAGGGCCGGAACGACCGCGGGCGCCGGCGCCAGTGGGCTCGGGGATGGAGCGAGCTGGTGGGAGTGGGCCGCAAGGCCGTACGGTCGCGCTAGCTCCGAGATCTGAGCCGGTGCGTTGCGAGTCAGAAGGACGATACGAGCGAAGGGGGGAGGGGGGAAGAAGGACGAAGAAGGACGAAGGACGCGTACGACCTCTATGCCGTCGTGCGGCAAGGGGGGGGGGGGGGGGGGAGGGGGGGCGGAGGCGGGCGTGCTTCCTTGAGGATGCGGCGGCGGACGAGGCCCGAATCGACGCCGAGCTCCTCGCGCAGGTCGCCCTCCGTCAGCTCCAGCAGCATCTTGCCGTCGACGGCGCAGCCCTCGAAGGCCGGGGCCAGCCTGCCGAGGTCGAGGGAGCGGAGCCACACGCACACGTCCGCCACGCGCATGCCCCGCGGTCCCGCGCCGCGGCGGCGGGGGCGGGCGCTGCCGGCGCGGATCCGGATCCACCGGCGGGCGCCGCGGCGGGCAAGGCCGCACGGGCGGCCGCCGCAGAGGCGGCTGCGCGCTGGCGTCGGAAGGCTGGAAAGCGCGAGCGGGCGTGGCGTGCGCGGACCGGGGTTGAAGGGGCGTAGTACTGGGCCGCTGCGCGGGGGCGTGAGGCACGGGGGGCCCGCTGCTCGAGCGGTGAACGTACCGGGGGCCGGGGCGGCGGGGCGCGGGGCGGCGGGTGCGGGCTGCGGAGGGGGGTGAGGGGCGGGGCGCGGGGGCAGGGCGGCGGGGCGCACCGCGGGGGCGGGGGCGGGGAGGGAGCGGAGGTAGGTCACGACGGCGGCGCACTGGGCTTCTTGGGAGACGGACAACGCATTGGTGTTCTCGTTGACGACGCGGCGGACGGGCTCTGGCCACGAGGCCACGACGGGGTTGCCGTGCACGTACAGCCCCTGCAGGGCGGCGAGGCGGCCGATCTCCGGCGGCAGCGCCGTCAGCCGGTTGCCGTTCACGTACAGCCACTTCAGGGCGGCGAGGCGGCCGATCTCCGGCGGCAGCGACGTCAGCTGGTTGTCGCTCACGTGCAGCTGCCACAGGGCGGCGAGGCGGCCGATCTCCGGCGGCAGCGCCGTCAGCTGGTTGCCGTACACGACCAGCGTCTGCAGGGTGGCGAGGCGGAAGAGCTCCGGCGGCAGCGCCGTCAGCTGGTTGCACGGCAACGACAGCTGCTCCAGGTTCGTCATCTTGGCGAGCTCGGCGCCTGGGATGCTCGTGAGCCTGTTGTAGCTGAGCTCGAGATGGCGGATGTTCTTGGGCCCCACCGCCGCGATCTCCGCCGCCGGCCACTCCGTCCGCCCCTCCCACCCCAGGTCCAGCAACCCCTCCGCCGGCATCCACCCTCTGCCCATGCCTGCGGGGCGGTCAGCGGCAGAAGCGCGCCGCGGGGAGCGCGCCCCAGCCCCGCCCGGCGGGTCCCCAGCCTGCGGGGGGCCGCCCGGCCCGCGCTGAGCCCCTCCCGCAGGGGGGCGGTGCACGCGCGCGCCGGGCTCTGCCTTTAACGGCCGCCCCGCCCGGCCCGAGTCGCGGCTCGGGGGAGCGATCGGCGGCCTATGGGAGATTGCACCCCCACGCCCAGGCGCGCGCTGGGTCCAGAGCGAAGCGATTCGTTGGTTCTAGACCAGGATCCGCCCAGCGGCAACTAGCGAGCAACCGGGGTTCTGCGCCCGCCCGGAGGAGCGCACCTTCGACGGATCGCCTTGCCGCAGCAGAGCCGAGCTTTCGGAAGCGACGGAGCCCGCCCGGTCAGAAATTCGTCGCCGGTCGCGTGCTGCCTGCTGGCGGAGCTGCGCGCCACAGGGAGCTGCGCGCCACAACAAGCAAGTGAGCGAGCAAGTGAGCGAGCTACAGGCGAGCGATGCCAGGAACCCGTCGGCTTCGCACCTGCGCATGCCGCAGTGAGCTCGAGCACCGATTCACCAGATCTAGAGCGCCAGCCTGGCAGGGTACGGCCGCACCGTCGACGCCGGGGTACGGTCGCGCCGGGCGCCATGGCGTTGACGGCGAGCTCGAGCGCTAGCCTGTCGATCAGCTGCATATATATATATAGGACCGGTGCACTGCTTGCCCCTTGCCTGTCCACTCCAAGCACTTCTCTCTCCTTCTGCAGCTGTACATGTACTCAGTGCACGTGTACTCCGTATACGTATATACGTACCATCAGTACGGTACGTATACCGTGCGCATGCGGTCCCCGGGCCGGGGGCGTCACTTTCGCAGACTGATAACGCGCCCCCGCGCGCGAATTCGAAACCCCGCGAAACCCCGCGAAACCCCGCGAAACCCCCGCCCCGCCCCCGCACGCTTGAACGAATTGTGGATATGATCATGACACTTTGAGATCAGTACACGTGGCGGGGCGGCCCGGGGCTAGCGGGCGGCGCCGAGGAGGTCGGAGGAGGTGCGGGGCCGGTGGCCGCCGCCCCCCGCGGCGGCGCTCGCCGCGGCGGCCGCCGCCGCCATGCGGTGCAGCTGCGGGAAGTAAAAGTCTGCGCGCAGAGCACCGCGCAGTTAGCCGAGCGGGGCGGGGCCGGCGGGCGGCGCGGTGGCAAGGCACCGATGCGGGTGGCGACGTTGGACTGGCGCTTGTGGAGGTGGGGCCGCCAGCCGGCCGAGGCGGCGCGCCGCAGGTCCCCCGACGCCGTCGACGCCCGCAGCAGCGCCCGCGTCGCCGCCGACGGCGCGCCCGCCGCCGTCGGCAGCGACGCGTATGACGAGGAGGGGCGCGGCCCCGCGGCCGGGCCGGCGGGCGGGAGGGGCGGCGGGGAGGGCGAGGCGAGGCCACGGGCGAAGGGCCGCGGGGGCGAGGCGAGAGGCGCCCCGAGAAGCCGATGAGAAGGGGCGGCGGCTCGAGCGCGAGGGACGGGGCGGACGCGGCGGCCGCGAGGAGGGCGACGCGGGGCGGGGAGGGCGACCGGGAGCGGGGGGAGGAGTCGGCAGGGTCGGAGGGGCCGGGGGGCGGGCTGGGGCCCGAGGCGGGGCCGGGGGCGGGCCCCTCGGGTCCCGGGGAGACGGGCCGGAAGCGCTCGAGGGCGGCGCTGACGGCGGCGGCGCCGAAGGCCTGCGAAAGGAGCGCCTCGGCCGAGTCGGCCGGCGGCGACGCGGCCGGCAGCTCCGACGAGAGCACCCGGCTCCGATCGGGGTCGCCCCCGCCGCCGGGCGGGCCCCAGCGCCGCGGCGCCGCCCGCGGCGGGCTCGCCCCGCCGTCCTCCGGGCGGGCGGGAGCGTGGAGGCGGAGGCGTCGAAGAAGGCGGGGCGGAAGGGCCGTGCGGCGTTGTGCTCGGCCTGCAGCGCGCGGGCGTACTCGGAGAGGCCGGCGGAGGGCAGGCCGAGGCGCTCGGCGGGCGCGACCGCCGGCCCCGTCGGAGCCGTACGCCGGCGAGGGGCGCCGCGCCGCCGCCGCCGCGTAGACGCCGGCGAGGCTCCAGCCGCCGCCGTCCGGCGACCCGGGCCGCCCCGCCCTCGCCGACGCCGCCTCGGCGGCCTCGCGCTCGCGCCTGCGGCAGAGCTCACATCCAAAGGGGACGGGGACGGGGAGGGCCGCCGGGGCCCGGGGCGCACTTGACGGCCTCGAGGTTGCGGAAGCGGACGCCCGAGGGGAGCGCGTGCGAGTCCCGCGGCCTGCGGCGGCGGCGGCGGCGGCGGCCGGCGAGTCAGCGAGCGAGCCGCGGGGCCGGAGTGAGCGAGCGCAGCGCACGCGGCGAAGGCCTCGGCGACGGTGCGCGGCGGGGCGCCGATCACCAGCGGCACGATCGACTGCAGCACCGCGCTCTGCGCGCCCAGTCAGCCCGGCGGCGGCGGCGGCGGGGGGAGAGGGAAACGCCGGCGCGCCATCTTGGCGAGGCGGTCGCGACGCGTGGTCTCGTGCAGCTCGTGCGTCTGCTTCAGCGCCCGCAGCGCCTCCTTGTGGTTCGCCACGTCTGAGGGGCGCAGTCAGGCGGGTGCCTTGGAGGACAGAAGGAGCTAATGATATGCTCTACGCGGACGCTATGCGGAAAGCTGCTAAGAAGCCATCAGGGGCGCACGGTGGAGGAAGTCGGAGCGGTTGAGGACGAGGACGCGCGTCGGCGAGTTGCACACGACCCGCATCGAGTGGTGCTTCCCTGCGCTCCGCCCGCGCCCCCGTCAGAGCCGAGGGGGCGGGATCGGCGGCGTCGGGATCGACGGCCCGTCGATCCCGAACGCCGGCGCCCTGGCGCGCGCGCCTGCGAGGGCCTCCTGGTCGCCGAAGTACTCGCCGGTGGAGAGGACGCCCAGCTCGCACTCGCGGTGCCGCGCCCGTCCCCCGGCCCCGGGCCCCCCCGCCTGCAGCGCGATCCACTGCACCGCCGTCAGCGGCCCCGCCCCCGGCCCCGCCGCCCCCGCCTTCTTCGTTCGCGCGGACCTGGACGACGCTGCACTCGCCTTCCTTGATGAAGTAGACGGAGCGCGCCTTGCTCCCCTTGTCCACCACCACTGCCCGGGATGGAGGGGAGGAGGAGGAGGTCAGCCGGCCGGCCAGCCAGCCAGCAGCCGGCCATCGGCGAGAACCGCACCGTTCCCGCGCTCCAGCACCTCCTCCTTGAAGAAGACGGCGAGCTTCTCGAGCAACGCGGTGCCCCAGCGGTGGAAGACGGGGAGGCGCCGCAGGAACTCGACGCGCTCCCGGATCGCCTTCAGCTCCGCCGCCTTGATGCACCGGTTGTAGTCCCCCTGCGCAAGGAGGTTAGCAAGCAAGGAAGAGAGGGGGGGGGGGGAGGGAGGGAGGGGGGGAGGAAGCCCGTCGTCTATCTCTATCCATTCCTCGGCCCCTTCGGAAGCCCAGGCCCGTCGCCCATCCGTCCAGCCTGCTCTGCCCCGGCCCGTCCCCCGCCCGCCCCTCCGGAAGCCTAAGCCCCTCATCCATCCAATCTAGCCCCGCCCCGCCCCCCGCCCGCCCCGGGACGCGCCTTGACGATGTAGAGGAACTCGCAGTCCGTCTCGCACGTCACCGTCGCGTTCCTGCGGGGGGTACGGGGCCGTCCCGGATCAGAAGGAGAAGGTCGAAACGAAGGGGCGGGGCGGGGCGGAGCGCGCCTGGGCTTGTTCTCGAGTAGGGCGACCTGAGGGGGAGGAGGGGGAGGAGGAGGAGGGAGGAGGGAGCGCGCCCGTCAGCGAGGCGGAGGCGGGGGAAGGGGGCGGGGCGGAGGCGGTGCGGGGCGTGGCGTGGCTGGGAGGCGGCCGCCTGCCCCTGCAATGCGCGCTTCGGCACCCTAACCCGCCTGCCATCGAGCCCCCTCTAATCCTACCCCGCGCGCTCTCTCCCATACGATCTCCCCTCCTCCTTCTAAGGGCGGGCGGGGGCGGGGCGGACCTGGCCGAAGACGTCGGCCTCGCCGAGGCGCGCCAGCACCGCCTCGTCCTGCACCTCGATCATCTCCTGCGCGGGGGGGCCGGCGGGCGTGAGCGGTGAGCGGGCGGGGCGGGGGCGGGGCGAGCGCAGGGCGTCCGAGCTAGAGGAAGGAGCTAGGGGGGTGTGGCATCTGGAGGGCCCGGCGATCCCGTGAGAATCTTCTAGAGAGAGGCGTCTAAAGAGGGGCTAGACGAGCGGCGCGCGGGGCGCCCCCCGCCGACTGACGGACCCCGCGGGGCTCGTCGTCGTCGCCCTCGTCGTCCCCGTCGGCGCTGTCGCGCTCCGTCTCCTCGTCCTCGTCGCCGTCGCTCCCCCGCTCGTCGGCGCTCGCGTGGTGGTCCCCGTGGTGGCCCTGGCCCGAGCCGGACCCGGGCCTGTTCGTGCCGCCCCGCCCGTCCGCCGAGCCCCGCCGCCCGCCGCCGCCGCCGCCGCCGCCGCCGCCGCCAGTGGCCGAGCCGGGCTTGTGGCCCCGGCTGCGGCCGCCCGAGCGGCCCTTTTTTCGCCGCACGACCTTCGTGTCCGAGTCCTCGGCCGAGCGCGGCTTCGGGAAGTGCGCCACGGCGCCGATCTGCTTGCGCGAGATCGCCACGCGCCCCTTCAGGATGACGAACATTCGATCCGCGAGGTCCCCCTCCCGGAACACTGCGCCGCGGGGGCGGGGGCGAGGGCGAGGGCGACAGCGGTCAAGCCCGGCGCGCGCTGCGGGGCGGCGGCGGCGGGGCGGGGCGGACCGATCTCGCCCACGCCGAGCGACTTGAAGACGGCGTGGCGGCAGACGTCCATGAGCGTCCGGTGGTCCAGGTTGCTGAAGACGTTCTTCTCCTTGAGGAAGCGCCCGAGCCGCTCCACCTCCTCCGGGTTCCGCTCCTCCGCCCGCTTCAGCATCTCCTCCTTGTTGAACCCGAGCTTGTTCTTTAGCGTGTTCACCGCCCGCTCCGCGGCGAGCACCGTCATCAGCCCGCCCAGCGCGCTCCCCGCCCGCACCAGCCTGCGCGCCCCCGCTCGGCGCCCGCGGCTTCGCAGGGGCGGCGCGCGGTCTCACCTCCTCGGGGTGCCAACCACGGCGATCGGTGCGACGCTGGCCACCGGCGAGTTCGGCGCGGGAGGCTGCAGAAGCGCATTGCTGTCCTTCCTGCTCGACGTTGGGGCTTCTCGCGGCGACTGTGCGTTCTGGGGCTGCTGCTGCTGCTGCTGTTGCTGTTGCTGCTGCTGCGGCTGCACGCCTACAGCGGCCTGGACTTTCTTGCTAAGCGAGCGGATCATACTTAGCTATGGTCTGCGCTGGTGGTCAAGCGGTGCGGAATCCTGCTTTGATTGAAGCCCTAGGTCAAGGCAAGGCTACGTCGCTGCCTCCAGGCCCAGCACGCTCATGGGCGGTTCGCAGCGGGGGCGCAGCGGGGGCGTAGCTGGCGACAACCTGTGCACTACAGCTGAGATCTAGAAAACTAAAGGGGCCCAACCTCGGATAGGAGCCCTTCCAAAGCAGGCTGCACCGGAGATTAAGTGTACCCCTACGCCAACGCAGCCGCCGCAGCGTCGAAGCCAGACGCCTCCCAGCAGTTAGAGTGAAGTAACGTGAAGATGAACGGTAGCTCTAGGCACTTCAACCCACCCGGCTCGGGCATGCTGTCCCCGCACGCGACGGCGTCACTTTCCTCCGGCGCGCGGGCGGTGACCGCTGGCACAGTGCACCCGCACCCAGTTCTTCCCGACATCCCTCAGCCGCGGTCCCCTGGGTCGTATTCACCAGGACCGACCGACTTCTGGGGTTCGCGAGCTTCCCCTTGACAGCACGCACCTGCAGCTGATCACCTTGCAGACACCGGCCGCTCTGGATTCACTTCCCCGCACAATATCACATCAGGACGCTTCGCTGGTGCGCTCCTGCACTCCCAGATGCGAACGCGCAATATTAGGTCGAGGCCTAGGCTCCGAGCGGTGGCTCCCGACGTGCAGCACCTGTCCCCGCGTTGCGCGCTCAGCGCTAACGCTTAGCAAGCGTGAGGTAGATCGAATCCGTCTGAGCGGGTTGCGTTCGCGGACGCAGAGCTGGGGGCCCGCATCACGGACCTGGACTCCGACATCCAGAAGAAGCGCGAGCGCCAGGTTGCCAGGTGCGCTCTGACTTCCCGCATGCAACGCGCGAGCCCGGGCCGCGCGCGCGCCGAAGTCCGCCGCTTGCCGCAGGCACTACGACCGCGAGACGGTCAAGGGCGCCCTCGGAACCGTAACGCAGAGGTCCGCGGGCACACACGCGCGCGCAGCGTACGGCCGCTCGAGACCCAACTGACTCGCCCGGCGGCGCAGCGTGGGGGACGTCGCCTCGCGCCTCGCGTCCCTGGAGGAGCGCATGGGCCGCGGGGAGGCCCGTGCGCGCACTCCCCGGCCCCGCCCGGCTCCGCTCGGCTTCGATGCCGACGCCGGCGCCGACGCCGCGGCCCGCAGATGCGCAAGCCGAGAAGGACCGCCTCGAGTCGCTCGAGTCGCGCGTGTGGAAGGCGAGCGAGGCCGCCCCGCGCCGCCCCGCCGAGCCTCCGAGCGACCTCTTCCGGCCCGCACGATTACTGAAGCGGCGGCTCAGGTGATGGAGGAGCGCTTCAAGGCGCTGCTGGCGCGCTCGGACCAGGAGCGCGTCGACCGCGAGCACAACTCCCTCGAGCTCCGCAAGCGGTCTTTTCGAATTTGATCTCGAATACGATCCCGGCGAATTCGAATTTGATTCGCCCGGCAGGTGCGCGGCGCTGGAGGAGCAGGTGGGCGCCCTCCGCGCCGCGCTGGACGAGGAGCGGCGCTCCACGCGCGGCCTGGAGGCCCTCCTCGCCAAGACGAACGATCGCCTCGCCGAGGTACGGTACCCCCCTCCTCCTCCTTCCCCCCATATTCTTAGCCTGTTCCTATTCAGGTGTCCAGCGCGTCGAACGCGGAGCGCGCCAAGCGGGACGAGGAGGTGGCCGCCCAGTGCGTTCGGCGGCCCCTCTCCAGGCGCCCTGCGCCACACCAAGCTTAGAGTACCCCCCCAGGTTCCGGGGCGTCGCGGCGAACATGGCGAACCTCACGGGCGCCATCGACGCGGAGCGGGTCCGACCCCACCCACCTCCCTTCTCCGATCCGATCCGATCCGACGCGATTTGATCCAGGTGGCGCGGGAGAGGGACGGGGAGAAGGTGCGGGGCGGGCTCCTGCGGGAGCTGGACGACGTCCGGCGCCGCGTCGAGTCGGACCGGAAGGAGGCCCTCGCCGCCCGCGACGCCCTCGTCGCACCCCTCCACGCCGTGCGCCCCCCAAAAGCAAAGCCCAGCGAACCTAGAGCCGGAGGCGCTCTAAGCTTTGCCCCCCGTGCGCTGTGCTCTAAGCCCACGAACCTAGAACTCAGAGCTTTGAGCCGCGGGCGCCAGCGAGCCGGAAGCTTAGCGTTAGAGCTAAGCTCCGCCCCCGGCGCAGGAGCTGCGGGACCTGCGGGAGGCCCTCGAGCACGAGCGCCGCGCCCGCGACGCAGCCCTCCAGGCCGCCGCCTCCCGCGCCGCCGACCAGGTCCGCCCCGCCCCGCCCCGCCCCGCCCCGCCCCGCCGTTTACCCACGCCAAGCTGGCTAGCACGCCTTCTTCTGAGCTAGCAAGCTTCTTCTAGCACGCCTAGGGCGCGACGCCCCCGGCCGGCCGCCGTCTAAGATTGACCGCTCGCCGGCGGGCAGATGGCGGAGGTGCGGGGGCTGGTGCAGCGGGCGGAGCGGGCGGCGCGGGACGAGGCGGCGGGGCGGGCCAAGGCCGCGGAGGACGCGCTCGCCAAGGCGGCCTTCGCCGCCGAGCGCGAGCGCGAGGTCCGGGACCGCCTCCACCGCCAGGTCAGTGGCCGGCCGGGCAGGGGCTCAAAAGAGGGGTAGATAGATAGATAGATGGGTACAGAGCGGGACGCGTTCTTCTGTAGAGCGCCCGGGTCGGGGGCAGCAGGAGGGGCAGCGGCCTGGCCCGGCCGGGAGGGCCTAGGGCCCAGCCTAGTGCTCTCCTCCACCTGCTTCCTGCGGGGGCCGCCAGCGTGATCACGCCGCCCCCAACCGCCCCCCCTCAGGTGACGGAGGAGCTGGCGGCGGAGCGGTTCGCGCGGGAGCAGTCGGACGCGCGCCTAGCCGAGCTCCTTGACGCCGCCCTCCTCAAGCTCAAGCAGTGCGCCCGCCGCCCGCCGCCCCCGCCGCCCGTCCGCTGCTCGAGGTTTCAGGAGAGCATGGGCGCCTAGGCGCTTAGCGAACTAAAACCAAGGCTCTTCATTCCCTCTCGTCGGGTCTGACTATCTGGGCGGCAGGGGAATGGAGGGCCTCAACGCGCCCCCGCAGGCGGCGGGCCCGCCGCGCTCCGCGCCCCTCTCGCCGGCCCCGATGGGCATGTCCACCACGGGCCGCTTCTCCAGCGGGGGGGCGGCCCCGCCCCCTCCGCGCACCGCCGGGCCCGCCTCGTTCGGGTTCAGCCCCCGCTGAGCCTAGCCTAGCCTGGCCTGGCCTGCTCGGGTTCTTGGAAGCCGGCGCCGGAAGCGCCCGAGCTCGCCCCGTTCAGACCTCCGCTTTTCCTGTACCCCGAGACGCTTTTTCTGTACTGCGAGATGCTTTTTCTGTACCTTGAGAGCAGTTTTTCCCTTAAATGTAACGGCACGAGCGCTAGCCGCGGTTCTTCACGCATGGCTTGCGAGGTCCTTCAGCAGGGCCCGCAGCTGTAGTATTGTGTACGCTCAGGCGGCCCCGCTACAGCGCCGCGGCGCGACCGCCCACTTTTTCCTCAGTATCATAGTATTATAGTATCGCGATCGACGATGTGATTGTTAGCTTTAAAAAGCAGATGCCATGATGCATGGTGACGAATATACAGAAGACGCTGCCTAATAGCTGTGGCCTGCCCTACGCTGCCCTGTTTGGCTGCCGCTATCTAAATCTGGAACCCGCCGGACGCGCCCTGATCAGCCGCCCGTCATGATGTTCACGTACTCGAGGTAGTTGATGAGGCCCGTGTTGTCCGGGTCAACCTGGCAATTAGCGGCAGCTCAGCCCGGTCAATTTCAAGGCACGAGCGCAGGGGCGCATGCGCACCTGGGCGAGGAGCTCCTGGGCCTCCTCCTTGGAGAGCTTGTCCTGCCCGTACGTCGTGAGCGCCTTCTCGACGTCGCCCGTGCGAACGAAGCCCGGCGGCGTCCCCTTCTCGAAGACCTGCACGCCCGCGGGCCCCCGCCCGCTCGGATGCCTTCGTGCGGCGGCGGCGCCGAGGCAGAGCGCGCGCACCTTGAAGGCGGCCTTGACCTGCTCCGGAGTGTACGCCGGCTGCGCTTTCCTCGACATCACGTAGACGAACTCTGCGGCGCGCCGCGTGAGCCGCTCGGCTCGCGGCCGACGCCGAGCAGAGCGGTGGGCTGCACCGTCGAAATCGATCTCCCCGTTACCGTCCTGGTCGATCTCAGCGACCATCGCGTCGAGCTCCTCCTGCACACGCGCGGGCAGACAGCGGCCAGCGTCAGCCAGCGCAGCAGGCGGGTGGGCGGGCTGAAGGGCACCTGGCTGGGCCTCAAGCCGAGCGTGTGCATAAGCTGGCCTAGCTCTTCCTTGCTGATGGAGCCGCCGTGGTCGACATCGACCTGGAAATAGAGCGCTCGGAAGCAGCGCGGACAGGAGAGGGCGCAGGGATGCCGCACCAGGTTGAAGATCTCCCTAAACTCCGCAATCTCCTGCTCTGACAGGCCATGCGGCATCCTGGCGGGCTAGAGGTGCTCGACGTTGCTGTTGCAGGCGTGGTGGGGAGTGGCGCAAGCCCTTGTAGATACCGCCTCCGAGCGTGCTAAGTGTCGCTGCTGCTTGCAGGTAGCGCTGTTTGCTCGCAGGTCTTTTTGGTTCTGGGTACAGGATCACAACTGCCAAAAAAATGAACCGTGCTCCGGCGCCCGGCAACATGAGCAAGATGCAGGCGGCGCAGCAGGAGATGGAGGCGGTGTCTGATATGTACAACAAGTTCGCCACCTGCCCCGCCCACCCTCGTTCCGCGTGACGCCCCGCGCGATCCGCAGCTCACGCGCGATCTTTGCTTACGCAGAATGGTGGAGACGTGCTTCAAGAAGTGCGTGGGGGCGAAGCACTCGGAGTCCGACCTGAACAGCGCCGAGGAGACCTGCCTCGATCGATGCGTCGAGAAGTACGTGGAGGCGCACAACAAAGTGGGCCAGGTCATGGCGGGCACCCGATAGGCTCGCGCACCGGTTCGCCCACTCACGAGCACCCGCCCTCCGCGCTTGCGAACGGCGAGGGAGGAAGCTCCTTAGCTAAGCTGTCTAGGTAGCTAGATCCCTCGCGTGCGATGCCGTTCTCCCCCGCGCCGCTTCCCTTCCGCCCTTCGAGCCCGATCTCCCCCAGCCTCGAGGCCTCGGACTCCCAGCGCAGCGCGCGCGTTCCTCTGAAGCATGTGGAGTAGCGAATATGTAAGCTTTGTTTTTACAATGATAGTTTCCTAGTGCCGCAGCTCGAATGCGGATGCGCTGGCGCCGGCCCAGCCGCAGCGTCCGAAGGCAGCAGCAGCTCATGATCACTCGGGCATCTAGATCTGGAGCTCGGGGGGGTTGAGGATTGGGGCGCGTTCTGGCGACTTCGCGATCACGTATGAAGCTCGGCTGCCGGGGGCGTTGAACATGTCAGCGTCTCTGGCCGGGCCATGCCATTCGGATCTAGTTCTGGAGCCGACCGAACCCGACTCTCTCGATCGGCGAGACTGCGTGCAGCTTTTGCGTCGCCATTCTTAATTATACTGGTATCGACAAGAAGAACAGGGACGGGGGGTCAGATCTAGAACTCCTCCTCGCCGTCGACCGCCGAGACTTGCTGGCCGAGCGCGTACGCCTCGAAGTCCTGCGGGGCGGGGCGGGGCGGGGCGGTCAGGAGGGGCGGCCCCGGCGGGGTCTGGTCGGGGCGGAGGGACGGGCGTACGTCGATCTCGTCCTCGACGTACGTGTTCTCGGCTCCCAGGAGCCGCGGCTCCTCCTCCTCGGCGCCGAAGATCGAGCTCAGCAGGCCCGTCACGCCGCCCGACTGCTGCTGCTGCGGCTGCTGCTGCGCCGCCGGCTGCGCCTGCGCCTGCGCCTGCGCCTGCGCCGCGCCCGCCGAGGAGTCCTGCGAGGCGCCCGTCCTGCGAGGCGCGCGCGTGCGCGCGTGAGCGCGGGCTGCGGCGGCGCGAGGCGGAGGGAGCTGGGCCGCCGCACCCGCTGCTGCCTGCGCGGTCGCGGCCGCTGCCGCGCCCGAGCCGGAGCCGGAGCCCGAGCCCGAGCCGGAGGCGCCGCCGAAGAGGTTATTGAAGAGGTTGTCGATCGCATTCGACGAGGAGGCGCCGCCCGACGAGGCGCCTGCACCCGCCTGCGGCTGCTGCTGCGCCGGCGCCTGCTGCGCCTGCGCCTGCGGCTGCGCCGTCTCCGCCGCCGGCTGCTGCGTTGTCTGCGCCGCCGCCGGCTGCTGCTGCTGCTGCTGCTCGGGCTGCTGCGTGGAGCCGGAGCCGCCGCCGACGAGGGAGGAGAGCTGGCCCCAGCCCCAGCCGAGGGCCTGCTGGGCCCCGCTGGCGACCGCGTCGGCGGCCCCCTTCGCGGCGCCCTCGACGCTGCTCGCCGCCTGCGAGGCGCCCGACGCGAGCGCGCTGCCGGCCTCCGAGGCCAGGCTACCCGCCTTCTCCGCCGCCTGGGACGCCCCGCTCGCCACCGCGCCCGCCGCCGCTGCAGTCGCCGACGGCAGTCAGGCGGCTTCGGAGCGAGAGGAAGAGCGAGAAGGGGCTCACTGTTGACGGCGTTGGTGGCCTCGGTGGCGGCGCTGGAGGCTGCCTGCGTGATCGCGTTGCCGGCGTCGCTCAGCGCCGTCGAGGCCGCCTGGTAGGCCGAGTTCGCCGTGTTGGCGATGGCGTTCCCCGCCGAGTCGATGGCCGAGGACGCGGCGTTGACCGCGCTGCTGGCGGCGTTCTGCAGCGCCTCGCCCGCCGAGTTCACCGCCCCCGCGGCGGCGCTGCCGGCGCTCTCCGCGGCGCTCCTCACCGCGTCGATAGTCTGCTGCACCTGGTTGCCTCCATCCTGGCCGGCGTTGCCGCTCGGCTGCTGCTCCTGGGCTGGCTGCTGCGCTGCCGGCTGCGCCGCGCCGCTGGCCGCGGAATCGCTGGCCGCAGTGCCGCTGGCCGCGGTGCCGCTGGCCGACGAGTTTGACATGTTCAAAAGGGAGGGGAGCTTGAGGTCGTTCACGGCGGACTGCTGCTCGGCGGCGGATCAGCGCTAGAGGGGTGCGAAAGGGGCGAGGAGCCTTGTCGGACGAACCACGGCCTGGGCGCCCGACTGCGCAGCCGACTGCGCGGCGGAAACGAGCTCCTTGACGCCGTCGACCGCCGCCTGGCCCGCGGAGGAAACGGTGGAGGCGACCGACTTGAGGTCCTTGGACCTGCTGGCCTGGGTGGATTCGGTGGATTCTCCCTGCACATCCCCGACGCTGCGGGAAACGACGTTGCTCGATTCGCTTGGTGTGGCGGATTGCGCCGGGTCTCCACCAGTCTTCGGGGCTTGCTGGTCCGCGGTGCGCGGGGCTGTTGTCGTCTCCGTCGTCTCCGGCTTCGCCTCGACTTCCGCCTCGGCCGACCCTGCCTGCTGCTGCGCAGCGGCCTGCTGGCCGACGATCTGCGGTGCGGGTTGGCGGCAGGAGACGCACGGGAGCTGGGCGCGTAGGGAACGAGACCCACCGTTGGCGACTCGGGCGGTACTTTCGGCATGGATTACGGTTGGAAATGAAGTGTAGACTCGACAAAATCGCTCAGGCCGGCGGGCTGCTGACTTCGAGGAGGTACGAGCTCTTTTTCAGTGCCGCGTGCGTGCTATGTGCAGGCAAGACGATGGTGGTGTCCGTTCAGGTGTGCTGGTGCCTTCGATGCGCTCGGGGGCCGGCTTTTCGTGCCGTGGTCTGGGCTCCTAGTCTCCTCTTTGTTCAGGGGGGTACGCGGCGAAGAAGGTGAACGAGCCCCTATCAGGGATGCACGCATGCCGCGCCGCCGACCGCGGCCGGCGCTCTATATTGCTAGATCTCTCGGAATCCGCGTCGCGGCCGCGGCGCGCGGCCGCCGGGCCGCCCGGCGGCCGGGCGCTCTGGCTGGCCATATGCATGGCGCGCGCTAGCGCTGCAGCTGGGCTGCAGCTAGCGCTGGCCATGGCTGCTGCTAGCGCTGCGCGCTGCGCATGCATATGCCAGGCGGTTAGGTTGCAGAGACGCCGAGCCGCGGCCGCTGCGACTCGGCGACGCGCGGCGCGCGCGCGTCGCTGTACATGCACAGCTGCAGAGCTCGCGATGCATATGGAGCAGGCGCTGGCGGCCGCGGCCGCGAGCTCGAGTCCCGCCGGGCCGCGATATCGATACTGCACATGTCCGGTGCCGGCGCCGGGCCCAGGCCTAGGCCTAGGGCGCCGCGGGGACGTCCGTGATCGATCTAGATCGAGACGAGCGCGCGGTGCGCATGCCGCACTGCGGCAGTGCGGACGGTCGGCGCCGCCTGCCGGGCCAGCACCGTACGCGTGGCACCACTGCGCCGTACGCGTGCACGTAATTCCGAGTTCGATCGCGAGATGGTCGCCGCGGCCGCGGCGCCGGCGCGCGCGAATCGCGATCGCCGACTCGACGTCGACGCGACGACGTCCGACGGTCCTAGCTATAGCTTTTTTTTTTTCACAAAGCCCGGCTGGGCGTTTTTGTATTGGTCAAGAGCCACATATGTAACCCCCGCGCGGGTATGTCCCGCGCTGGGTCAGTCGTTGCTAGTAGGGCTGGAACCTACCCTAACTGCTTACGCGACGGCGCCTCCAGGGGGGGGGGGGGAGGGGGGCGCCGGCGACGTGAGGGGTGGGGCGGTGAGAGGGGGGGGGGTCACGGGGGCGGGGGCCGCGGGTGAGGGGGCCTGGGGGGGAGAGCATGGGGGGGAGGGGCTTGGGGGGGGGGCTTGGGCGTGCCCGTAGGGGGGCTTGGCGGGGGGGGCGGAGTGGGCTCTGAGCCGGGCCAGGGGGGCGTAAGGGGGGGCGGAGGGGGCCGTGCGCGCGGGGGGAGGGGGGTGGGGGGGGGGTGCGCGGGTTCCTGTGAGGAGCATGCGTGAGGTCATGGGGCGGAATCGTGTGCCGGGCGTTAGGAACGGGGGGGGGGGGGTAGCAGGGGGTTCGTAGGGGGGGTGAAGGGAGCGTGGGCATTGACACATACCAGAGAGAAAAGAAATGAAAGGGAAAGGTGGAATATTAGAAAGGGCTTTGGTAAGAAATGAGAGAGAGAGAATGGGGGACCGTATACGTATGCAGGGTAAGAGGGGTCAATTGGAAAGGGCGGGGGCCGCGCGCGCTAGAACTAGACGTGGGGTGCACGCGGTCACCGGGTGGGGTACACGGGGTGGGGACGTGGCCAGGGGGGGGGGACTTGGCGGGGTACGCGTTGCGCCCAGGGCGGCCGGGGGGTCTTGGGGCTGGGCCAGCGCTAGTGGGGGGAACCTGGGGCGGAGCCGACGGGGCCGGGCAGGCGACTTGCTGGGGGGGGGGGCAGCGGCGGCCGGGGAGGCCGTTTCAGCTTCTTGGGAGGCGTTGGCGGGGGACGGGAGGGCCAGAAGCCTCGGGCGGGCGGAACCCCTCAGGCTCGGACCCCGCGGGGGAGGTCGCCATCGGCTCCTGCAGCCCTAGTGGCCCGGGCCGTGGGACGGGACAGCCATGGCGGGCCCTATCGGTCGCGGCGGAGGACGGGGACTCGGCGTCGAGGGCGAGTTCCGCCACATTCGAAGCGGTGGCGGGAGACCATCGGCCGGCAACGGCCTGTCTGGGAGCGTGAAGGAGGGCGCCGAAGGTGATTCCGGAGAGCGAGGAGGACAATGCGGCTGGACGCTGCGGTCGGGCTGGCCTACGGAGCTAGTTCGGTCGTGCGGGGTCGGAGGGCAACGCTGACGCGAGTTTTGGGCACGGCTGTGTCCCTGCAGCGCTCGCAGGCACCGGAATTCCGGGAGCCCCGCTGCGCCGGCCTACTCGCTCGCGCGTCGTGCTTTTTTCCGTACCCCTCTCCGCGTCGTCCTAGCTATAGCTATATATATAGGTCTAGTTCCGTGATCCCGGAGTCCGCCGTGCGCTGCACTGCGGCATGCGCGCGCAGCTGGCACTGCAGCTGCCTGGCCATGGCAGGCAAGCGCTGTATCATACTATGATAGTATACGTAGGCCGTACCGTAGTACTACGGTACTGCAGGCAGTGGCAGCCTGCAGGCTGCAGGCACTGCATGGCAGCCTGGCATGCGCACTGGCAGTGCGCATGCTGGTACATGTGCATGCTACGGTAGAAATTAAATGGTTGCGATCGCCCGGCGGCCGCGTGGCGGCGCGAATCATTTGCCAAGTTGAATCGCGCCGCGCGCGCTCTGGATCCGAATCATCCGATCCGCCGTACGCGTGCGCTGCGCATACGGCCGGCGGCTCAGCCGCAGTGCGCATGCAGCTGGCAGAGCCTGGCACCGTGGCACGTGCATGCGCACTGTGCACCGTGGCCCAGTGGCGCCGGCAGTGCCGGCGCCACGGTGGTGGCACTGCCTGCGCATGCGCATGCCGCTCACCGAGTCATGATCAGCGGCTGGCCATGCATATGGCATATGCATGCCGCAGTGCGCACTGGCGGCGGCAGCTGCCGCAGTGCAGGCTAGCGATGTATACGTAGGCCGTACTATAGCTACGGTAGCCTAGTAATTATAATGCACTGCAGCCTGCAGCTGCGCATGCAGGCACTGGGCCACTGGCAGCCTGGCACTGCCGCAGCTGGCAGTGCTGGCACTTGAATTTTAGTCTTGAAATCGCCACGCTGTAAATGTGCTGGCAACCTTAAGCTTATCGCCAGTTGGCGAACCACCTGTACCCCCCACAAAAAAGGCCGCGTGCCTGAAATTCGGGAGCGCGCGAGCGATCTCAGCGGATCGCTGTAGGCGTAGCCTCTCCCAGACCAGCCAGCCAGCTTCCAGCCGGAAGCTTAGGCCCAGCAGCCTTGACTAGGTGGGCGTGTTGTCACTCGCAAGCTTGACCATTAGCCCCATTATCGTGCCCGAGCTCACGGTTGACAACTGCAGTTCGTTGCTGGTAGCCCGTCCAAGCGTCTTGTCCCGTTTCGGTTATCTTTGGCGTCCCTTTCTGGAGGAACTTCGAAGGTCGGCCAGCGTGTCGTGCTCCGAAGGCTTAGGCGCTCGATGTATCGGCTGAGAGCATCCTTTACATTCATTTGCATGTCTCTGACGCGCCGCGGACGCAGGAGTGCGGACCGTGATTGAATCGGCTGTCTACCGAGTCCAGCGTGCACGGCAGTCTCTGCTCTTTCGGGTTCGTCCAAACAGAGTCATTCGTGATGCTCTAGATCTTACAGAGTCCGTCGGGAGCATGCGCTCTGCAGGACTTGTCATGCGTTGGAAGTTGCCGAGTAGCCAGGACCCAACGACGCATGCATCGGGCGCTGATGAGTGTCTTCTGTGCGTAGTGCAGGTGGAGAGCACTCCAGCGCCAGTTGGCGCCCGAGTTCGGAGTCCCGCGCCCTCCCCGAGTGGCCGCTGACTGTCCGTCCCCTGCCTACCTATCCATCTTTGCCGCCCTCGGGCTGTGCTTACGGGAGTGCGCTTGCAGTCGGACCGGTGTTACGGGGTCGGCCCATCGTAACACTCCGGTTAGCGCGAAGCTCAGCCGAGTCGGCTCTCACGCGCCCTGCTCACGCGTGTCTCAGGGCTTGCGTCGCATGATCCCGGAGATGGTAACTGATGCAAGATAGACAGATCGCATCACAGGCCATGCCTAACAGAGTTCCGCAGTTGAGGCTACACTCCACTATGGGGCGGCCAGCCTCCGTGCTGCTCTTCGCCGTGCTGCTCGGTGCGCATGCGCTCACGCGTGCTTGCTTTCCGCGATCGCTGCGTCGCTGAGCGAATGTGCAGCTGCCTGTAGCGCGGCGCTGGGGCAAATCACTGTGTCTTCTGTGACGCCCCTCGATGCTTACTCTGTCAACGCACGCTTCTCCTCCCCAGGCGCTGCAAGGGTCACCCTTTCCTGCAACGCTGGGTCTGACGGATCTGGGGCCTCGTTGAGTTTTGTTGGAGTCCAAGGCAGCGCAGGCCCATACACGAACGCTCTGGCGCAATTCGGGTTTGCGGATGCATCGACTACATACAAATGCATTCTTTCCGACGGCACAAATACACAATCGTTCCTTGGCACTACACTGCCCGAAGCTCCGACTTCTGGTTCGCCTCAGTTTGCCTCGTTCGATACTAGTGGCGTTATGGCGTCTGAGCTTCGATCCTGCCCGCAGTGTCCTTGTCTGTCACCGGGCAGACCACGATGACGGCAACCGTGAATTTCGCGGCCAATTCTGGTGGTACTGGCTTCGCCAGCTACACGAAGGTTACTGTGAATTGCGCAGTTGGGCTCACGACAATATCCTCCCAGAACACCGCCATCGCGTCGGGTGCCACGTCGGCCGCAGTGTCGATTACGGGCCTTACACAGGGAACGACGTACAGCTGCAAATCGACCCTCTCGAACTCCGCCGGCGAGTCCGTTGCGTCGTCGGCCACGTCGGCCACCACGCAGGCGCCCCCGACGGCGACGCCCTCGCCCTCGCCGATCCCGACTGCGACGATCACCCGCGTCGCGGCCGGCACCGTTACGACCGTGGAGGACCGAACGAACAGCCTTAAGCTCCTCATCGACTACTCCGGCCTAAACTTTGGGCCCGGAGGCGTCGTCGTCTGCGGAGAGAGAGGCCAGAGTTTCACCCTCTCGGCCTCGTCGGGTACAAATGTCGAGGTCTTGGTGGGTAACCTCCAGCCCTCGACCCAGTACACCTGCGCCGTGTGGGTCACGGACAACACCGGCCAAATCTCCGCCCCGGTAACCTTCACCAGCAACGACTTGACAACCACCCCGTTGAAGCCTAATGTGACGAGCGTCACCGGAACGGGCCCTACGGCACTCAGCGTCTTGGTCAGCTACGCGTCGAACAGCGGCTCAGTCGGCAGTGGTGGTGCCAAGACCACGGTGGCCGTCAACGGCGTCGACAAGCAGTGGGACACACAGGCATTCGCGTTCAAGCGGGTACGAGTTTTCGCAGCCGGTCGTGGACGCGCCGCCGCCGTTAATGGATGTCGCAGTTTACGCTGCTGACGGTCGCCTGCGGCTCTTCCACCGTTACGGCGAATCCGGCCGAGTCCAGCACGTCAACGGTAAATCGATTCTTCGATGCTATGCCATGCTTGTTCTGATCCCGGATGATTCGCGTAGACCGTCGCGATCACAACCGGCCTGGCGGCCTCGACCTCGTACTCGTGCAAGGCCACGCTGGACAACGTCAATGGCAAGTCGTCGATTGAGTCGACAGCGGTTTCCGGCTCGACGGCTGCCGCTGCGGCTCCGGCCAAGCCGGTCCTCGTCTCCGTGAACCCGTCGACGACGTCCATCAGGGCGAAGGTGCAGTGGACGCAGGGGGACGAGAACGGAAGCCCCGTTGACCTCGTCTCCGTCGTCTGCGTCAACGACGCGAATACCGCGCAAACATTCACGGGCACATCGTCCATTACGATCACGAGCGGGTACGGCATGTTCCAAGCGAGCGCGGCTTCGACGGACGAGGCCACTCGCGACGTTGACGTGACGGGCCTCACGATCCTCACCGCGTACACGTGCAAAGCGACGATCAGAAACAGCGTGGGCACCTCGCCTCAATCGGACCCGGGGTCGGCCACCACGCTCCAGTTCACCCCCACGCCGAGCCCCTCTCCGACTGCGAGCGCAACGCCCAGCCCCAGCCCGTCGCCGAGTCCCAGCCCGTCGCCCAGCCCGTCGCCCAGCCCGAGCCCGTCGCCCAGCCCGAGCCCGTCGCCCAGCCCGTCGCCCAGCCCGAGCCCGTCGCCCAGCCCGTCGCCCAGCCCGTCGCCCAGCCCGAGCCCGTCGCCCAGCCCGTCGCCCAGCCCGTCGCCGAGCCCGAGCCCGTCGCCAAGCCCGTCGCCCAGCCCGTTGCCCAGCCCGTCGCCGAGCCCGAGCCCGTCGCCCAGCCCGTCGCCCAGCCCGAGCCCGTCGCCCAGCCCGAGCCCGTCGCCGAGCCCGAGCCCGTCGCCGAGCCCCAGCCCGTCGCCCAGCCCGTCGCCGAGCCCCAGCCCGTCGCCGAGCCCCAGCCCGTCGCCCAGCCCGTCGCCGAGCCCGTCGCCGAGCCGAGCCCGTCGCCGAGCCCGAGCCCGTCGCCGAGCCCGTCGCCGAGCCCGAGCCCGTCGCCGAGCCCGAGCCCGTCGCCGAGCCCCAGCCCGTCGCCGAGCCCGAGCCCGTCGCCGAGCCCGTCGCCGAGCTCCAGCCCGTCGCCGAGCCCCAGCCCGTCGCCGAGCCCGTCACCTAGCCCGAGCCCGTCGCCGAGCCCCAGCCCGTCGCCGAGCCCGAGCCCGTCGCCCAGCCCGTCGCCGAGCCCGAGCCCGTCGCCCAGCCCGTCGCCGAGCCCGAGCCCGAGCCCGTCGCCCAGCCCGTCGCCCAGCCCGTCGCCGAGCCCGAGCCCGTCGCCCAGCCCGTCGCCGAGCCCGAGCCCTTCGCCGAGCCCGAGCCCGAGCCCGAGCCCTTCGCGCACCCCGAGCCCGTCGCCGAGCCCGAGCCCGTCGCCGAGCCCGAGCCCGTCGCCCAGCCCGTCGCCCAGTCCGAGCCCTTCGCGCACCCCGAGCCCGTCGCCGAGCCCGTCGCCCAGCCCGTCGCCCAGCCCGTCGCCCAGCCCGAGCCCGAGCCCGAGCCCTTCGCGCACCCCGAGCCCGTCGCCGAGCCCGAGCCCGTCGCCGAGCCCGTCGCCGAGCCCGTCGCCGAGCCCGAGCCCGTCGCCGAGCCCGAGCCCGTCGCCGAGCCCCAGCCCGTCGCCCAGCCCGTCGCCGAGCCCCAGCCCGTCGCCGAGCCCCAGCCCGTCGCCCAGCCCGTCGCCGAGCCCGTCGCCGAGCCCGAGCCCGTCGCCGAGCCCCAGCCCGTCGCCGAGCCCGAGCCCGAGCCCGAGCCCGAGCCCGTCGCCCAGCCCGAGCCCTTCGCCGAGTCCGAGCGCCACTCCGTCGCCGAGCGCGACGCCGAGCCCGTCACCCACTCCCGAGGCGTTCAACTCTATCCAGGGCTACGACTCTTACGGTCCGCGTCCCATCTTCCATCCGTAGTCTTCGGGGAGCCTGCCCCCTCACGCCCCGGACAGGTTGCAGGACCGCGCCGCAGTGGACGCGGGCGACGCTCGTCAACCAGACGACGATCCTGATCGAGTGGGGCCCGTCCCAGTCCGGCGGACCGCTGCGCGACTCGGCCGGCGGGCGCGCCGCGGCGGGGCTCGCGCGCCGCGCGCTGCTCGACAACGAGAACGACGACTCGAAGATGTCGAACGACGACGTCGAGAGCAGCTGGGACGGCCTCGGCTGGTCCAAGCTCGACAAGAAGTGCCGCGAGTGGGCCGTCGGCTTCTTCGACAAGGGCGAGTCGTACGCGTGGAACAGCGCCAAGTGGGCCTCCAACGCGCTCTCCTCGTACCCGAGCGACCGCATGCTCGTCAGCGTCGCCAGCGCCATGGGCTGCCGCAGCCAGAAGAAGTACGCCGACGACGAGGACTGCATCAAGAGGAACCGCGCCCTCTTCGCAGGGACCCGTGCGCGCGCCTTCCATCTGCGCTCTCTCTCGCTGGCCCCGCCTCGCCTGACCGCGTGTGTCCCGACACGGCGCAGCGTACCACATGCGCGTCGTCCTCACCAAGGTCCGCCCGCCCGGGCGCTCGCTCCGCCCTTGAAACTCGGCGCCTGACGACGGCGGCGCTTGCGCAGAACGGCGGAGGCGTCGCGAAGCGGCTGACGAACCTGGACGCCCTGAAGAAGGACATCATCTTCCCGCTCGTGGCCACCACCCTCACCAAGACCACCGAGACGACGGCCTTCTCGGTCTCCTGGAGTGCGCGGCGTCCCGCCCGCCGGCCGCCCGTCCGCTGACTTCGGCCCGCGCGCAGCTATCGCGTCGCTTGACCAGGTCTTCTCCTCGACCGGGAACCGCGGGACGCTCTTCAGCACCGCCGGCGTCCGGGCGCCGACGCTCTCGTCGCTCGCCGTCGTCGCGACGCCGTCGAAGGCGACGAGCCCCGTGCCCGCGGCGAAGGAGATCTCGCCGCCCACCATGACCGGCTCGGTCCGCTTCGAGGGCCTGACCGAGGGCGAGGTCTACACGGTGCAGGTCAGGGCCGTCTACGCCACCGACGCCGACGCCCCCAACAACCGCATCGCCGTCAACTCCGTCCCGGCCACCGTCGGTGCGCCCAACCGGCCGTCGCGCCTTGTACGCGCTCGCCCGCCGACGATCCCCGCGCAGCCCCGCCAGTGCCGGAGACCTACAACGAGGACCCCACGCGCGACTCGTACGGTGCGCGCCGTTGCGAAAGCCTGCGGGCTCGCCTCCTGACGCTCCGCGCAGGGTGCCCGCTGGCGCCGCAGTGGACCCGCGCGACGCTCATCAACCAGACGACGGTCCTCTTCGAGTGGGGCCCGAGTCAGGTCCGCCGCAGCGTCGGCCTGGCCCTCGGCGCCCTCCCACGCGTGACGAACGAGCCGCCCCGCAGTTCGGCGGCCGCACGACGACGTACACGAGGCCGCAGGACAGCATCGACAAGGAGGCCGCCGAGGCCGCGGCTCGCAGCAACAGCGCCAACGCGAGGCCGTCCCGCGCGCTCCTTGGCGGAACCGGCAACTCCGGCACGACTACCGGCACGACCACCGGCGGCTCGAGCTCCTCCTCCTCCTCCTCCTCGACCACCACAACGACCACCACGACCACCGCCGACGACGACGTCGAGAGCGACGAGGACCTCTCCGACAACCTCGGCTACTCGAAGAAGACCGGCACCTGCCGCGAGTGGGCCGTCGGCGTGTACGAGACGCTGAACAGCAACACGTACGCGTTCAACTCGGCGCGGTGGGTGTCGGCCCCGCTCTCGTCGTTCAGCTCCAACAGCATCCTCCTGGACGTGAACCAGCAGTGCGCGTCTACGAACAAGAAGTGCAGCGCCGGCACCAACACGCGCGTCTTCACGAGCTTCGCGGCGCCCTTCGACGCCCGCGTCGTCCTCACCCAGGTACCTGCTCGCCGCCGCATCCCACCCCGCCGCCTCGCCTCCCCTTGGTGCGCCGCTGAGCGCCCGCGCCCGTCCGAGCAGAACGGCGGCGGCGTGGCGAAGAAGCTGGCGCCCATCGAGGACCTCAAGAAGCGCTTCTCGTTCATGAACTCCACCATAACCGCCTCGCTCGTCAGCAGCAACAACGCGTTCATCGTCCGCGTCACGTGGAGTGCGCAGCGCCCCGCCGCGCCGCGCCGCCCGTGGTCGCCCCTGACGCCGGCCGCCCCGCAGCGTCGTACCAGTTCCAGGCCGGCCTGTTCGGCACCGCCGCGAGCCTCCAGCGTAGCTTTGTCCTTGGCGGCGCGTTCCGGGCCCCGACCACGACGGCGGCCTCCATCACCTTCACGCCGCTCGCCCCGCTCAAGGCCGGCGCGACCGTGCAGACGCGGGACCTGGCGGTCCCGTCCAACCCCGGCACGCTGGCCACCTTCGACATGGCCGCCCTCGTCTCGGGGCAGACCTACGCCGTCGAGGCGCGCGCGCCCCGCCGCCCGCCGCCGTCGCTACCCTCGCCCTCCTGAGCGCCTTCGCGCGCAGGTCGTGCAGACGCTCACCGCCGACGTCGGGGACGTCAAGACCGTGAAGCTGACCTCCTCGCGTTCCATCGTCAGTGCGTGCAGCCGCGCCCGCCCCGCCGCCCGGTCTCCCGAGCCGACGCCCGGCCGCCCGCAGCGTTCGGCGCGCTCACGACGTCCCTCGACATCCCCGTCTCGTCGCTGCTCTCGGCGGCCGACATGGCGGAGCTGATGGACGGCGGCAGCCTCACCTCCTCGGGCACCTCGACCGCTTCGAACGAAGTCGCCCGCGCGGCGAACCGCGCCGCCACGTCCCTCGACATCACCTTCAGCACCCTGCCCTGCTCCGCGCTCAACGCCGACGTCATCCGCTCCATCCTCGCGGACCTGAAGAAGGTGCGCCGCTGCTCGCCCCGCCCGCCCGCCCTTCGTCCTTGGCCCCGCCCGCCGTCCGACGCTGCCCCTTCCTGCAGGCGTTCAACATGGCGACCGTCGACCTGCGCCTCGGCAAGATCACCTGCGTCGTCTGCAAGACGTGGAAGAACGGCGTGTGCACGGCGCGGGCCCGCCGGCTCCTCGGGGCGGTGTCCGACGACTCGGCGGACGGCGTCGCGACGGTGACGGCGGTCGCGCGGCCGATCGTGGCGGACGGCACCACCGCCGCCGAGCTCGACGCGCTGTCGGCGACGCTCGACCAGCGCATGTCGGTCATCCAGACGCTCGCGGCGAACAACATGCTCGACTTCTCGACCACGCAGAGCGCGGCGGGCGTCCCCATCTCGGTCGCCGCCGTCCAGTACGCGCGCGTCGACTCCGGCAACAACGGCAACGACGCCGCCGGCGGCCTCGGCGGCAACCTCATCGGGGGCATCATCGGCATCATCGGCGGTGTCTGCGTCGTCGGCCTCATCGTGGTACGCACCCACCCACTCATCCACCCGCACCGCCCGCCCCTTCTTCCTTCTTTCCGACGCTGACGGTTGCGGGGCGGCAGGGCCTGGTCGTCGTGCGGCGCCAGCGGAATGTCGCCCGCCTCCGCGTCGTGGCCGCCAACCGCCGCGCCGCCGCCCGCCGCGCCTCCGCCCCCGCCGCCGTCGTGCGCCCCGCCCCGCCCGCCCTCCCTCCCTTTCGGTTTCCCGAGCCGAGCGTGCGTGGCGGCAGGGCATGCAGGTGGACGAGGCGGAGGGGGTCACGGGCGAGATGGCCTCTGTCCTCGTGCGGCAGCCCTCCATGCTGGTTCGTGGGAGCCGGGTTTCTTGACTCGTGCCTCAGGTTCCGACTGACGCGCCGTCCACGCAGCGCGTGGACGGGCAGCGCGGCCTGCAGCGCTACGCCTTCGTCCGCTGGCTCACGGGCAACCACGGCACCGCCGTCGCCCCGACGCCGGCCCCGGCGGTCCCCGTGCAGCAGCCGGCCACCCCGGCGACCCTGGCCAAGCCCAGCGAGGCCCGCCGCACGCCGTCTCCCCGCGCCCAGGCGACTGTGTCCCTCTCCGAGCGCGACGCGGAGCCGACTCCCGAGCCGCCCCCGCCGGCCGCCGAGGCCGTCCCCGTCCCCGGCTCGACCGTTACGGAGGACCCGGCCGGCGCCGGCGCCCTGCACGCCCCGCGCCGCCTCCCGCCCCTCAAGACCCCCGCCTCCGTCGCGCCCATTGTCACCGACCCGTGCGGCCCCGCCCCGCCCCGCCTCCTCGGCGCCCCGCTCACGCTGCGCCGCACCGCAGGCCGTCGGCGCGCGGACGGGACACCGCCCAGGCCGTGCCCAGGTCCAACTCCGGCCGGTCCGCCCCGTGTGTGGGGCGATCCCGCGCCGCGCTGACGCCGCCCCCCGCGCGCAGCCGCGCCAAGTCCCACGACTCGTCGTCGCCCACGGAGGCCACGCTCGCCGCCGCCTCTCAGAAGCTGGAGGCGGAGGCCGCCGGCGAGGGCGGCCGCCCCGGGCGCGTCCTCGACCTGCCGCCCCTGCCCGGCGTCCGCTCGCACTCGCCGCGGCCCTACGCCTCGCCCCTCGTGACGCACGCCTCGGGCGGCGCCTCGGGCTCGGGCTCCCAGCTCCCCGCCAACGAGTCCTTCTCAAAGCCGGGGCAGCCGCACCCCATCCGCCGCCCCGGCTCGGCCTACCGCCGCCCCGGCGCCGGGTACGCCACCGTCGGCAACGACATCGACCCGGCGGCCGCCGCCGCCATCGGCACGCTGGACATCGCCATCAAGCGCCCGGCCTCGGCCCAGCCGAAGAACCGGAAGTAATCCGGCCCGGCACGCGTGACGCGCGCCCCGGGCGCGCGCCCGTCCGCCACCAAACACCCCCCTCACCCACCCCTCTCCCCCTGCGCCGCGCATCGCTACTTTGTTTAGCCCATATTCGCTTCAGTTGTTGCATGATTAGGCAGGTTTTGCGCCTCGCACCGCTTTCTCCATCTATTTTTTCAAAGCGTACGTCGTGTATCTCGCTCCTCTGGAGCTTATCTTGCAGCACGTCGACGGTGACCGCCAGCAGCCTTAGGCACAGCGCCCACCATTCGCCCAGTATACAGCTTTAGCCTGGCCCTTCGATATACGTGTTTACTTTGATAACGATGTATTTAGCAGTGCATTGAGCCAGTTTGCGGCTGCAGCCGCGCGCCTTGGCCCTCGCTGGCAGAGACACTGCTCAGCACCTTGTGGGCCCCTTCCGAAGTTCCGCTGCTACGGACGCTGCAGTCCGTCCCATTACAAAGCATAGAATCGATATCATGAGTGCATTGTCCACATATGCGTATGCAGAATCCTCTGAAGAGGAGTCAAATTTGATCTGGAGCTGCCTGAGCGCCGTGTCTACCCCTAAACGCCCAGGTTGAATTCCGAGCGCGCGCGCAGCCAGCGCTGGCAAGGCAGCTCAGCGCTAGCGTATAGCTCGAGCGATGGAGTCAGTGGATCCGGCCACGCGCGAGCGGCTCGAGCAGCTGCGGGCGTGGGATGGGCTCTTCGAGACTCTGTACGCGGCGGCGGCCGGCGTGGCGGCGGACAGCGACGCGCTCGCAAAGTTCACAGGCGGCAATGATGGAATGCAAGAACTCGTGAGCGCTGCGCGCGCCAAGCTCAAGCAGATGCGGGAGTCGATGGAGGTCGGTTCGGGCGGGCGAGGGCTTCGGGGCGCGGTCGCTCACGCATTTCGACAGGAGCTGGAGGTCGAAGCCGAGGCGCAGGAGCGGGAGGCCGACAGCGTGTTCATCCTGGAGCTGCTCAACAAGGCCCGCCGATCGCTGAATGAGTGGGCCCCTCGTCGCGCCTCTGACCGGCGGCGCTTGACTCGCTCGGGCGAAGTTTGCAGGATCGCTTGCGGGAGGCGATGAAGCAGTACTCGGAGAACGTGCGCGAGCAGCGGATCAAAGAGCGGGAGGCGCTCCTGTCGGGGGCGACGTCGAGCGAGCTGAGGCGAAGAGAGCCGTGCGCGCCCGCATTCGACGCCACGCGCATGCATTGCAGGGGCAGCTCGAGCTCAGAGGAGCGGCAGGCGCTCGGGGGAGGACTCGCTGGCGCAGGCGCAGGAGGCGACGGACGGCCTGCGGCGCACGCGGCAGATGCTCGCGGAAGCAGTGTCGCAGGGCTCAGCGACCATGGCTCTTCTGGGTGCGCGCGAGGCGCAGGGACGACGCTCCGCCGCGAAGCTTACTTACGCCCCTGCAGACCAGTCCTCGCAGACGCTCCGGGCGACGGGTGCGAAGCAGGAGGCGGCGAGCGACTCGATCGGGACCGCGCGGGGACTCATCACGGGCCTCGAGCAGAAAGAGGCCAGAGACCGAGCCATGATGGTACGCGCACAGCGCCTGCCGGCGCCCGCGCCCGCGCCCGCGGCGCTCGCTCACGCCCGCCCCGCCCCGCAGATGGGCGCCTTCGCGTTCTTCGTCTTCGTCTGCTTCTACATCCTGTGAGCGCCGCCGCGATCGATATCCTGGCCTGTCCCCCGGACGGCCCGCGAGCTTGCTAACTCCCGGGCAGGTACAGGAGGCTTCCCTCCCTCGGCCTCCTGTCCTCCTCGCCCGCCGCGCCCTGAGCGCGCCAGCGCTGTTGATTCGCCTTCTGAGAGCGTTTGAAACATTCGCACGATCTGAGCTTAGGGGGCGGGGACCGGGGCCGGGGCCGGGGCCGGGGCGGCGCGGGAGGCGCGGAGCTGCCCGCAGGCCGCGTCCTTTTCGGAGCCGCGGGTCCGCCGGACCGAGACGGCCACGCGGCGCGACTCGAGCGCCTCCGCGAACGCGCCCACGCGCCCGCGCCCGGGGCGGCGGTACCCCCCCTCCTCGATCGCTGCGGCCAGCCGCGCGCGGGGCGTCAGTCTAGGGGGATCCAAGTAAGATCTAGGGGGGTACGCGGACGTACGGTTCCAGGGTATGAGGTTGACGTGGGCCTGGAAGCCGCGGAGCCTCTTCGCGAGCTCGACCGCGTGCTCGGGGTGGTCGTTTACCCCCTCCAGCAGCGTGTACTCGAACTGGGGGGGGGGAGGGGGGGGAGGGGAAGGGGGTGGGGCGGGGGGCGGGGGCGGGGGAATCAGCGAGGTCGACCGACCCGCTAAGATGCTCTCAGGGCAGGACGGGGCGAACCGAAATGCGGCGGCCGGTGGTCTGAAGGAGCGCCGTGTAAGAGAGAATGGGAGGAGGGAGGGACGGGGGAAAGACGCGGGCGGGGGTACGAGCGCACCTCGACGTACTCGCGGCACTCGGCGAGAAGCTCGTCGATGGGGTAGTGCTCCGCCGTAGGGATGATCCCGAAGCGAACCTCCTGCGGGAGGTACATCGTATGGTGGGGGAAGAGGGGAGGGGGGGGGGGGGGATGTCGAGGAAGGCAAGGGTAGTACCTGGTTGGGGGCGTGGAGGGAAACCGCGAGGGTACTCTGGGGACGAGGGCGTTGGGGAAGCAGGGGGGGAGAGCGGGGGGGGGGGGGGGGCGGGGGGGTACCTGGAGGTGGTAGCGGGCGAGCTCGCGGATCTTGCCCTGTATCCCCACCGTCGAGATCGTGATGTGGCGCAGCCCGATGCCCACTGCGAAGGCGTGCGTCGGCGGGGGCGGGGGCGGCGGGGGCGGGGCGGGGGCGGGGCGGGGCGGGGGCGGGGTGGGGGCGGCGGGGGAGGGGGGGGGGGGGGGGAGGGGGGCGGGAATCTGACCGTCCTCGTTGAGGCAGCGAACGGAGCGCAGCACCGAGTCCAGATTGTTCAGCGGCTGGGGTACCAGGTCACCACCACGATAAATGCGGGGCCGGCGGGCCGGCGGGCGCGGGGAGAAGGTGGGGGGGGGGGGGGGGACTCTACCTCGCCCATCCCCATCTGGATCGACCGGCCTCAGCGATTCGGGGAGGGGGGGTGGAAGCGAAGGGGGGTACGCACGAAGACGATGTGGGAGACGCGCCTCTCCATGCGCTCCTGGATCGTGAGCACCTGGGTACGGGTACCGTCAAGAGAGGTCGCATCGTGCGGATCTCGCTGAGACTCAACGGACCTGGTCCACGATCTGGAGAAGGGGGGGGGGGAGGGAGGGGGGGGGGCAAGTGAGCCGAGGGGGCGGCCCGGGTCGGGTGAGGGGGGGTACCTCGTTCACGTGCAGATTCCGCACGAACCCGCCCTTGCCCGTAGCGCAGAAGTCGCAACGCATCTGAAATGGCGAGATCCTCGGATCGAATTCGGCCCGCGCGATCAAATCGCGAGGGCGCACCGCGCAGCCGACTTGGGAGGAGACGCAGACGGTGAGGCGGCCCGAAGTGGGGATTCCCACCGCCTCTATGACGTTCCCGTCTGCGTGCGACGCGACATTGGTGCGCTGTTGCCGGCGCATAGCAGCAAAGGAAGGCGCAGCGCACCCGGCAGGCGCAGGAGCATTTTGACTGCAGGGAAGGACGGGACGGGTCGGGGCACCACGATCAGCGAGCGCGTCTCGCAACTTGATGGAGCGCACGCACCGGTGCCGTCGAGCGTCTCGCGCTCCTCGACGACGTCCAGCCGGCCGATGTTAACGTCCTTCAGCGTCTCCCGCATCTGCTTGGAGAAGACGGTGATGCTTTCCACCGTCCGCGCGCCCTTCTTGTACACGTAGTCGTGCTGTGGCAAGCGTGCACGTGAGTTAAAAATACGCGCAGCTGCAGGAAATGTGCAATTAAGCCAGGAGGAGCGCACCAGCTGCCGGGCCCGGTACGCTTCGAAGCCACGATCCACCATGATCTTCACCATTTCCGAGTGCGGAAGGCCAAGCAGAGAGCGCCTGTCGATGTCCCGCACAGAGAGCTCGCTGAGCGACAGCCTGTTCGGATCCGCTGCAGCTGCAGCTGGCGCTGCCTGGGGCGGCTCGAAATCCAGGTCGTACTCATCAAAGTCGCGCTCGCGGAGCCCCGTACGGCGCGGGGAATCATATTCACGATCCCGGAGCGTCGTACGACGAGGCGCTGGACGATCGCGGCGAGGGGGATCACTCGAGCTCGACGGACGGCCGCGACCAGCAGCTGGGCGATAGCTACTGCTGCTCTCTCCGCGGAATGATCTATCTCTAGTCGATGCTGCGGTGGGCTTCCGTCTGCGCGCCTGCCCGGAGGCGGGCCCGCGATCCTCGTACGCGAAGATTTTGGTGCCTCCGGTCACGGGGGCGTCGCTGGAAAGAGGCGCGCGCTCCACGTGCAACTGCCTCCAAGCCCCCAGCTGCTGCAGCTGCAGCCGAGGCGCAGCGAGCGCGACGAAGGCGGCCATCGGAATTCGAATGCGTATCTTCCGGATTCGAACGCGCGACACGCAAGTGACGGCGCGCGCGGCCGGGCCGCGGCCGGGCGCCGCGCCGCGGCTCGCGTTGCCTGGTCATGACATGCATGTCCGATCCCGCGCCGCCCACGGCAAGCTGCCAGCTGCAAGTACTGCTAGTACGGGCTTCCGAAGTTCCGAAGTTCCGAAGTGAAGCCCTCGAAGCTCAGCTGCAGACGGTCCGACTCGAGAGAAGACGGCCAGTGGCCACTGGCCAGGCCGAGGGCGAGCGGCCAAAAAGAGCCTTATAGCTACTGAGTTCCGGACGGACCCGTCACGCGTGCGGCGTGATTCGGGAGTGAACTTAGAAATTCCTACACGAGATACACCTGAATAAGCATCCTAAGCTACATACTGCAGTGGAGACTCGAGATCTGGGCGCACGGCGACTCTCGATTAAATCCAGCCGAACGTGCTCCTGTCCGCGAAGCTCGCGTCCTGCGAGCGACGACAAGTCTCGAGCTCAGCGCGCGGCGACCGTCAGTAGACATCGCCTCGCTCACCTCGGACGAGAAGACCGCGCCGGCGAGCGAGCCGTCCGCGTCGCAGAAGGGGCCCTCGCCGTGTGCCCCCGCGTCCTCCGCCGCGTCCTCTGCGAACGCTGCTGCGCTCTCCTCCGCCTGCGACAGCGGCAGCGGCAGCTTGAGCGGCCAAGCCGCGGCGATGCCGGGCGGCCCGGCGGCGGGGCGGGGCGGGGCGGGGCGGCCGCGGGGCGCGGGGCGCGGCACCTCGTGAATATCGGTGTCCGCCCGGTACGCCTTCTGTGTTCCGCTGATCGACGTGAACTGGGGCTTCTCGAACACCGGAACGACCAGGTTGCTGCACTCCGTCTGCGCAGCGTCCGGGGGCGGTCAGCCGCGCGGCCCCGCGGCGGCCGGGCTGGGCCAGGCTGCGGCGGCGGAGCGCGGGGGCCGCTGCCCGGGGGCGCGCTGCTCGCCTTCTCGAATCCCGCCTTCGTCATCCACTTCTTGTCCACGCTCTTGCCGCCCAGCGCGAAGCACTTGTCCTTGAATGACTCTCCGGCAAACTTGTCCTCAAGCACTTTGCCTGCATTTGGCGGTCAGCTCTGGCGTCCAGGGGCGCAGAGCGACCGCCACGGGCCATGCACCTTTGCATCTCGGTTCGGAGTAGCATTTCTGGTTGGCGGCCCGGCGGCGGCAAGCGGCGTCAGCGACCTGACAACGCGGAGGCGCACACGCACGATGACCGCGGGACCCGCGCACCTTCTGCGAATCGAAAGCGTGTTAGTGGTCGTGAGATGCATGAGCCGGGCGATACTGACCGGAAAGCCTTTCAGGCACTGCTGTGGTTGGGCAGGAGCCGCAGGGGCAGCCGCGACCGGCTGGGGAGCTCCGGGATATCCATACGGTGGATATGTGTACGGTGCAGCAGGCGGAACTGCAGCGGGTGGCGGCTGGGCCGCTAGCATCGCCGGCGTTCCGGTGGTCGCCGGTGCGCCGCCGGGCGGCGGGGGCGGCAACTGCGGCGCTGCTGTCGCCATTGCTGATTAGAACTCGCCTCCCTGCCGACTGCCCGCTCTCTGCCGAGTCGTGTGCTGCTGATGAACTTCACCACCGCGTTGTGGTCAGAGCGGGGGTACACGCGCTTAGAGGGAAGAGACGGGTACGAGAACATTTCCCACCGCGTCGGCGCGCGGCTGGCTGCGGCCCGTCCATGGCGCCGCCGCTGTCGCTCAGCGTGACCAGCGTGAGGTAGACGGCTGGCGCGCCGAGCGGCGGCGTGAAATGGGTGTCGAGTTGGCGTTCTCGGCGGCGGTCCTCGTTGCCGGCCATTCCGTAGGAGATTCAGGAGCGCGCGCGTTAGGGGATTGCTTCTATGTTGTCTCCGGTGCGGCGAGGAGCTCCGCGGGAGCGGCCGCGGCGACGTCGGCTGGCCGCAAAGTCGGCCGGCTTTCGCGCAAAGCCCACGCCGCCACGCGCCGCAGCGTTAGTGAACGCGCGGCAGCCTTGGCGTGGCACACTGGCGCGGCGACGTGTTCCGTCAACACGTGGACGGCGCCCGGCCCCCGCTCCCTTGCTTGGCGCTGGAGCTCATCGGCGCTTTCTCATTTCGTTCCGCTCCTCATCTCCTCGCAGTCGAGTCGCTAGATGGCGGGTCTTTTCCACATGCAGGGAAGCTCAGGTCTTTCCGTCGACCTTTGCTTGTCAGGCGTAGTGCCTTTCTTGCCCTCCGCTATACGTGGGTCTTCCCTAGGGCGGACTTCCACGTCTGGAGGGTGTTTGCGCGCTCTGTTTGCCTTCATCGGTCTGCGTAGGGCGCCGGGCTTTTTCTGCAGGTGTATCTTTCGGCCTCTCGCCCCATTCGTAGATATGGGACGTAGATAGAATTTCTCATCACTTAGACAGAGCACAGCACTCGACGGTCCTCAGTGTTATCTAGTCGGAGAGATAAATTGGGCGATGTGAAACTCCTAGTAGTTGTTGTTTTGTGCTAATGCAAATCCTTCTCACACGCGCTTAGAGGAGGGGGGTCGATACACAGCGGGTACACCAGAGCTGAAGAAGCGCTTGGCGGCGGACTGCCTGTAGCTAGCGGATGCCTAGCTAGCAGGAGGAGATGGCGACCGCGCCAGCCGTGCGGTCAAAGATAACGCCGCTGCCGGATCCGGACGACCCGCACGATGTGGAGGTCGCACGGCCGCCGGGTGTACAGCCCGCGGAGGTTCTCCGGGCGGCTAGCGGCTCCTCGAGCTCACAGAGCGTCAAGCCAGCCCCTCAGGCACCAGCCGAGCACGCTACGCAGTTCCGAAGGGTCCTGTTCAACGATGCGGCCGCGAACGCTCTGCACAAGTTCTGCAACAACGTGCGGGAGCTCCAGGCCCCTTGGCGTGGCCGCCCCGCTGAGCAGCTCCGCAGGTCATCATCACGTCCAAGTACACGCTGCTCAACTTCATCCCCAAGAACCTGTTTGAGCAATTCCGGCGCATAGCCAACATCTACTTCCTTATCATCGCCATCCTACAGGCTTGCCCCCAGCGGGCGCATGCGCAGGCGCCTTGCGGCGTTAGCTAACGAGCCCTTCGACCCCCGCAGGTCTCCACCGACCTCTCCCCAACCTACGAGTACTCCACCCTGATCCCACTATGCATCGTGCTTGGAATTACCGTGCGTGCCGCCCCCCCGCACCCGCCGCCACGCACGTAACCGACCGCGGCCCTGCCGCCCGCAGATGATCAAGGAGGGATACGAGGACTGGGTGCGTGCCTGCCGCCGCAGGACGGGCCGTGCGCCTCTCTCCTGCCTGCGGCATCCGACGCGCCCCGCAGAAACGCCACAAGTCGGACCACAAGGTCAACATGAGCGTCGCGAAGGTCCTCCGCGGCGGCAGCTTCGAGGACGTGCTCTGGAAGAACGGTGCGCGGCTAATGCAGCGCAGCGCGTCGCGGCGCGGCGCGGCTAACCCGCGCCGGCGCAGTGGTCGTGGGCGACATCGTCCTGGTGGAGAACAAGCACGACTTCCCCACCGACCTGCTCATCCTCGCATCCTCCGAGGAGCAGGGCGTCGCCTTCATCGAGACCTCCAACCTGGACGGGTCCGCTGAGAGAGCTTTGCCAGGGAGAGCTCGGCGCCTGACTGGGCCGGCCGCCGCGCAGGGAGACGAACCTGAAGATCCGGTCGGCCCTGGACGCCACCGCCGCATACACCTCCCCCGAGCAGATCGCCACCCTCCGCGGTCCGTTTCCCATCCTTTCTTTCCCTTCCTTTCCTCGTCTTCTTTCTGATGGATGGCCTGGCAGGCTCCGTCGAGTACGAGCTTCCGAACAACAAGCTGTACAACTTTGACGGGACGCTCCGCCTCGGTGACGACCGGGCCGTCCCCATCGACATCAAGAACATCGCGCTGCGCGGCGCCGTCCTCCGCAACACGCACTGGATCTACGGGCTCGCCCTCTTCACGGGCAAGGACACGAAGCTCATGCAGAACTCGCGGGCGGCGCCCTCCAAGCGGTCCAACGTCGAGCGGACCGTAAACATCCTCATCGTCATCATCTTCTTCTCCCTCTTCGCCCTCTGCTCCGTCTCCACCATCGTCGGGTGCGCCCCCTCGGCCCTTCGGCTTGTCTATCCTCTTTTCCCCTAAGGCCCGCGCAGGTCCTTCTGGGTCAACCAGAACCAGGAGACCTGGTACCTCCCTTTCCTCCAGGGTGCGTGTACCCCCCTACTCCCTCCCACTTCCGCCCGCCGCGGTGCGACGGCCCGGGGGCAGGCCAGACGGGGGGTACCACCGCCCTCTACTGGATCACCTTCCTCATCCTCTACAACAACCTCGTACCCATCTCGCTCTACGGTCCGGCCCCGCCCCGCCCCGCCCCGCCCCGCTCTGCCCCGCCCTCTCTCCCTTCCTAGCAACGCCCAGCGCTGCCTAGCTAGCTAGCGAGCGAGCGAGCGAGCGCCCATAGAGCCTCCCCCACGCCCCCAGCCCTCCCTCCCTTACTCTTCCTTTCCTTTCCTTCCCCGCGCAGTCTCCATGGAGCTGGTGAAGCTCTACCAGGCGCAGCTCATCGATTCGGACGAGGAGGTCCTTTCTTTCTTTCTCTTTCTTTCTTTCTTTCTTCTATCTTTCTTCTTTATCTGAGACGCCTCCAGATGTACAACGCGGAGACCGACACGCCGGCGCTCGCGCGGACCTCCAACCTGAACGAGGACCTGGGCCAGATCCAGGCGAGCAAGCCAGCCGAGGAACTACTACTCTCTAGGCAGTTCCTTGCCCTTTTTGACGCCCCGGTTCCGCACCGCAGTACATCTTCTCGGACAAGACGGGCACGCTGACGAGGAACGAGGTGCGCGGCGCTCGCGTTGGACGAAGCAACGCTCGGCCCGACGCGCCGCGCCGCGCAGATGGAGTTCCGCAAGTGCACGATCGGGGGAGTGGTCTACGGCGCCTCGCTCCACCCGGAGGACGACGCGCCGAAGCCGGCGCCGCGCAAGGGCGACCCGGGCGAGGCGACCGGCGGCGGCGGCGGCGGGCAGCTGCAGCCCCCCGGGACGGCGACGGCGACGTCGAAGGAGATGGCGCCGGGAGCTCTGACCGTCAAGGCGGTCGACGAGGGCGAGGGCTCGGCCCCCGCGGACCCGGCGGAGCCCGAGGCGGCCGGCTTCCACTTCACGGACCCCCGGCTCCTCCAGCACCTGCGGCAGGGCGCCGCCCCGGGATCCTTCTTCGGCTCGCACCCGAACGCGCAGCTCGTGCACGAGTTCCTCCTCTGCACGGCCGTCTGCCACACCGTGATCCCCGAGCGCGCCGAGGGCGGCCGCACGGTCTACCAGGCGGCGAGCCCCGACGAGGGGGCGCTGGTGCACGCCGCGCGCTGCCTCGGCTACGCCTTCGTGGGGCGCACGGCCAAGGGCGTCCAGCTGAGCGTCGGCGGCCGCGAGGTCTTCTACGAGACGCTGAACGTCTGCGAGTTCAACTCGACGCGGAAGCGAATGTCCGTCGTCGTGCGCGCCCCGGACGGCCGCGTCGTGCTCTACACCAAGGGCGCCGACTCGGTGATGCTGGAGGGGCGCTCGGCCCCGTGCGCCTTCGGCGAGTCCCTGGAGGAGCACCTGCGCCAGTTCGCCACGGACGGCCTCCGCACGCTCGTCCTCGCCCGCCGCGAGCTCGAGGAGGAGGAGTGGGCCGAGTGGAACGAGGTGCGATAAAAATAGACATTCATAGGGAGGCCGCGGTCTGACTCGTGGCCGGGCGGGGCGGCGGTAGCGCTTCCACGCGGCGGCGACGGCGCTGGCGGGGCGCGAGGAGAAGCTGGACGCGGCGGCCGAGGAGATCGAGCGCGACCTGGAGATCATCGGCGCCTCGGCCATCGAGGACAAGTTGCAGGAGGGCGTGCCCGACTCCATCGCGACGCTCGCGGCGGCCGGCATCAAGATCTGGGTCCTCACCGGCGACAAGCAGGAGACGGCGATTAACATCGGATACGCGTGCCGCCTCCTCACGCAGCGGATGACGCTCCTCATCGTGAACGAGGAGACGCGGGCGGGGACCGAGGAGGCGCTCTCGAGGCGCCTGGACGAGTACCGGGACCAGCTGGGGACGGAGAGCGAGAACCTCGCCCTCGTCATCGACGGCAAGAGCCTCGGCTTCGGTGCGTGCCCGCGCTCTCCTTCGCTCAGAGCCTAAAAGCCTTCAACGACGCCTGTCTGTCCGTCCGTCTCTGACGCCTGTCTCTGGCAGTGTTCGGGGACCGGCAGCTGGAGTCGATGCTGCTGGAGCTGGGCAAGATGTGCAAGGCCGTCGTCGCGTGCCGCGTGAGCCCCCTGCAGAAGGCGCAGGTCGTGCGCCTCGTGAAGACGAGCGTCCGCCCGACGCCCATGACCCTCGCCATCGGCGACGGCGCCAACGACGTCTCCATGATCCAAGAGGCACACGTCGGTTCGACGTCGCTTCGCTTCGTTCCATCTATCCATCTTCCGCCCCGTCTGAGGCGGTTTGCAGGCATCGGCATCTCGGGGAAGGAGGGCATGCAGGCCGTGCGCGCCGCCGACTACGCCGTCGGCCAGTTCCGCTTCCTCAAGCGGCTCCTCCTCGTGCACGGGCGCTGGAACTACCGCCGCATCTCCCGCGTCATCCTCTACAGGTTCGGCTTGGTTGCTTGTTGTCTGTTTGTTTGTTTGTTTGTTTGTGCGTAAATAACACCAAGTTGTTGTGCAGCTTCTACAAGAACATGATCAACGTCCTCACGCTCTTCTACTTCGGGTTCTACAACGGCAACTCGGGCACGACGCTCTACGAGTCCTGGCTCGGCGTCGGTCCGCATTTCCGACGCCGAGCTTAGAAGAGAAGCACCGCTGAGAAGATCGATCGCAGGGTGGAACGTGGGGTGGACCTTCTTCCCCATCATCTTCCTGGGGGTTCTGGACCAGGACGTCTCGGCGCAGGCGGCGCAGGACAACCCCTCCCTGTACCTCCCCGGGCAGTGGAACACCGACTTCAACGCGCGGCAGGTCACTCACCTCACCCACTCACTCAACTCACTCTCCACTGCCCTCTCTGACAAATCTCTGACAGATGCTGACGTGGGTCCTCAACGCCGTCGTCCACAGCTGCGTCGTCTTCTTCCTCTCCCTCGGCGTCTGGTACGAGGACGCCGTCATCTCCTCCGGCCTGCAGGCGAGCGAGCGAGCCAGCCTTTCCCATTCCGCCATTTGAAATAATAATAATAATACCCGCCTCGTCCCGCTCCTGATCTGATCCGATCCGGGGCGGGGCGGGCGCAGGGCGGTCTCTTCTCGTTCGGGACGGCCGTGAACATGTGCCTCATGCTCACCGTCAACTTCAAGGTCCTCATATTATCTGATTGGAAGCTATTATCTTATTAGAAGCGTTAGGTCCTCGTATCTATCTAATTCGAAGCGCCAAGGTCCAGACGCCACCGTTCTAACTGAGAGCTCTCTTTCTTCCTTCGTCCCCTCAGATTGCGCTGGAGACATCCTACTGGACCTCGTGGACGCACGCCGCCACCTGGGGCTCCACCCTCCTCTGGTCCGCCCCCGCCTGCCGCCTCCCGTGTCGCCCTTGGGTAGAGTAGTAGAGGGGACACCGCCCGCCCGCCTCCGCTGAGGGGGAGACACCGGCTCTCCGGGACGGCTAGAGGGGGGGTGGCTAGTGCTCTCGAGGGCCCCACCCTCCTCTGGTCCCCCTTCGCCTTCACCTTCGCCCGCCGCCTAGAGTAGTAGAGGCGACGCCGCCGCGCGCTCTAGGGTAGAGTAGAGTAGTAGAGGGGACACGGACGGCTAGAGCCTCCGACTCCGACTCCGCTGCCTTTGCTCTCCGCCGCCTTTCTCACCTCAGAGTCTCTCTCGCCCGCCCGCCCGCCAGGTTCGCCTTCGTCTGCGTCTACTCGCTCCTGCTGCCCATCTCGTGGGACTTCTACCACGTCGGCTTCTTCATCTTCTCGACCCCGGCGCTCTGGTTCTGCGCCCTCCTCATCCCCACCGTCGCCGTCTCCTTCGACATCGCCGCCAAGTTGTAAGCTTTGCATTCTTAACTAATCTTACTCTACATTCTCTACTAACGTAAACCTCAGCGTTCGGCGGACGTACTTCCCGACGCCGCTGGAGATCGTGCAGGAGGTCGAGCGCGGCCTCGCGGACGACCGCATCGCCTCGCCCCAGAGCTCGCCCGGCGAGCCGCTCACGTACGAGGCGCGCGCGAGCGCGCTCCTCCGCTGGTCCGCCACCGCCGCCCGCGAGCAGGTGCCGCCCCCCGCCCCGCCCCGCCCCGCCCCGCCCCTCTTAACGTCTCCATCGAAATTGACGCGTGGACGCTGCGCCGCGCAGGAAAAGCTCTTCACGAGGCTCCTGCGGCTCCGGACCGCGCTCCCGAAGATCTCCTCGTCCGTGGGGGCCGAGAAGAAGGGGGCGGCAAACGGCGCAGCGAACGGCGCGGCGAACGGCGCCACCGCGGCGCCCCCGCCCCGCCGCCGACCGCGCACTCGGCGGCCGCGCCGCCGCCGGCCGGCGGGGCCGCCTCCGGATCCGTCGCGGCGGGGCCCGTGGTGGTGCCCCTAGAGGAGGACGAGGCGATCTCTATGACGGGGAGCCTCCAGCTGCACCCCGTCACGCTCCGCTTCATCGGGCGGGACGACCTGGAGGCCGCCTGGCGCGAGGACCACGTCCGCCGCTCCCTCCGCTTCTCGCGGGCCGCCCTCGGCGTCGCCCTCGCCCTCTTCGTCGGCTACCTCTTCGTCGACGTCTTCCTCATCGGGTCGGGCGTCTCGGACTTCTCGCGCCTCGTCGTCCGCGCGTGCCTCCTCGTCATGGGGATCCTCATCTTCGGGTTCACCTTCACCCAGTCCTTCCGCCGCTACTTCCAGTCCATCATCTCTTCCATCTGCTGGTTCACCGGCATCTCCAAGGTGCCTCCAGCAGATGTTAAGACATTTTTAGAGAGAGCTGTAGCAAGAAGATAGCAGATTTAAAGACATTTTAGAGAGAGCTGTAGCTAGAAGAAGGCGGATTTAAAGACATTTTAGAGAGAGGAAGGCGCATATAAAATCTATGAACGAACCGAACCGGCCCTACCCAACCCAACCCAGTCCGCTCTGCTCCGACTCTGACTCACCGCGCCGCAGACGCTGCTGATCACGGACTCGGGGGTGCTGGGCGTCGCCATCTACCCCGTCTTCCTCTTCCTCGTCGTCCGCCTCCGCTTCGTGAACGCCCTCATCCTCTCCGTCATCGACCTCATCGTCTACAACGCCTTCGTCCTCATCCGCGAGATCATGCCCTTCTGGCAGGTCAGTCAGAAGGGAGGGAGGGAGGGAGGGAGAAGGGGAGGAAGGAAGGAGGAAGGGGCCGCCGCTCGAGCCTAGTTCGGCTAGCCGGCGCCCTAGCGACGCGCGTAGGAGTAGTAGTAGGAGTACCTCCCCACGAGCCTAGGCCGCGCAGCGCCAGCCAGCAAGCCGGCCAGCCAGACAGCTGGCTAGACGCCCTTGCCCTTTACACGCCCTCGCCCTTCTTCGGCCTGACTGCCTGACCGGCCCTCCTTCCCCCCCTCTCAGCTGCTCCGCTTCAACTTCTTCTTCTTCCTGACCTTCTGCTTCTCGGCCTACTCCTCCCACAAGATCGAGTCCGCCGTCCGCCGCGACTTCTTGCTTCAGGTACCCCGGCCCCTCCTCCTCCCCCCCTCGTCCTCCATTTCTTTCTTGAGCGCCCGCCCGCCCGCCCCCGCAGCGCGTGCTGAAGAAGGAGCGGGAGAAGTCCCTCTCGATCCTCGAGAACATGCTGCCGCCCCACGTCGCCCAGGTACCCCCCTCCCCCTGCCCTCGCTCTCTCCTCCTCTCAAGCTTCTTCAGCGCATGCGGCACGGGGAGGGGGTCATCGCGAGCGAGGAGAAGTGCGTCTCGATCCTCTTCTGCAACATCCTCGACTTCCCCAACCTCGTCGTCAACCACTCCCCCCAGCAGGCGAGCTCTCAACGAACTCGTCGCTAACATTCTCAACCAACCAACTCTCCGCTCAGCTCGTGGGGCTGCTGGACCGCGTCTACAGCACCTTCGACTCCCTCTCGGAGCTGCACGTCGTGCAGAAGATGGAGACCGTGGGCCCCACCTACATGGCCTGCGCAGGCCTCCAGGTCCGCTCTGCCCCGCCCCTCCCCGCCCCGCCCCCCCCCCCCCCCCCCCCCCCCCCCCCCCCCCCCTCCCGCCCCGCCCCAAGACACAGCGGAGCCGAGCCGAGCAAGCCGAGCGATCTATCTCTCCGAGTGCTGCTATGCTCCGGACGACGCGGTGGCGGCTGGCTGACGCTCGCTCGCTCGCTCGCAGGACTCGCGGTCGGACCACGCGGTGGCGGTGGCGGAGATGGCCCACGACATGCTCGCCGGCGTGAAAGCCTACACCACCAAGTGCGCCCGGGCCCGCGAGCCCCATCCCCCGCCCCGCTTAAGCCCCGCCCTCCTCCTCCTCCTACCCTTAGGCCCCCGCCGCCGCACTCTGCACTCTGCCACTCTGCCACTCCGCCGCGAGCCCTATCCCCCGCCCTCGTCCGCCCCGCCCCGCCCCGCCCTCCTCCTCCTCCTACCCTTCCGCCCCGCCCCGCCCTCCTCCTCCTCCTACCCTTCCGCCCCGCCCAGCCCTCCTCCTCCTCCTACCCTTCCGCCCCGCCTCGCCTTGCCTCGCCCCGCTCCTTGCGAGCCCCGCCCGCCCGCCCGCAGGTTCGGGGACCCCATCAAGGTCCGCATCGGCATCCACACGGGCCGCGTCATCAGCGGAGTCGTGCGCCGCCCCGCCCCTCCCTGAAAAGAGGCCTCGGCTGACCCCTGCTGCTCGCCCAGGTGGGGTACAAGAAGCCGCAGTACTGCCTGTTCGGGGACACGGTGAACACGTCGTCGCGCATGCAGTCCACCGGCATGGAGGGCCGCATCCAGGTCCGTGTGCACCGAGCGTCTAGCATTCATCCCCAAAGCGCGGCTCTAGCGTCGGGGGCGAACAGGGGGCTGCTCCCAGCGTCTAGCGGCCCCAAAGCGCGGCTCTAGCGTCTAGCATCGGGAAACAGAGCAGAGCGCGTGGCGTCGCGCCCTCTCCTTCCTTCCCTCCCCCTAGTGCCGCCTAGCAACGCCCTGCGCTTGGCCAGCTAGCCAGCTAGCCAGCGAGCGCCCACGAAGCCTCCGCCACGCGCCCCGCCCCGCCCCGCGCCCAGCTCACACCCTGTACCCCCCCCAGGTCTCGGCCTCGACGCTCGAGTTCCTGAAGGACGACTACGTCATCGAGCCGCGCTCCGTCCAGGTCCGCTCTATAAATAGAACGCGGTGATTGTTTGCTGCGAAGAGGCCTGACGCTGTTCGGGCGCAGGTGAAGGGCAAGGGCGAGATGAAGACGTACCTTCTGGGCCCCCGCAAGCGGCCCCTCCGGGCCCCGCCGCCGGGCCTGACCCCGGGCGCCGCCGCCCCACCGGCCTCCCCGGCCATGGGCGCCCCCGCCTCGCCCCGGGCGGCCGCGGCTGCGGCCGCGCCCGGCCCGGCGCCGCCCTCGTCGGAGGGGGGGAAGGTGCACCCCAAGGGCGAGGAGGAGGGCGAGGAGGAGGCCGCCGCCGGCGGCGCCGGCGGCGCGGGCGGGGCGGCGGAGGTGACGCGCATGAACCCCGTCTCGCTCTCCTTCTCGGGGCAGCCGGAGCAGGAGGCCTCGTACACGGCCGAGCAGGGCCGCCGCACCCTCCTCGAGGTCCGCTCTAAAAATAGATCGGAGGGGGTAGATAGCGCCAAGTCTTCGTCAACTCTAACCTTTATCAGGTGCGCTTCGGGGCGGTGATGGCCGTGCTGGGGTACATCGTCTACTCGTTCACGGACTACACGAACGACTCGAGCCCGGGGGAGGTCCTCCGCTCTACGGACCCGGGCACCTTCTCCGTCGTCCTCGGCGTCCGCTACGCCTTCGTGGCGCTGGCGCTCCTCTTCGTGCTGGCCTCGTACGCGGCGCCCCGCTTCGGGCGGCACGCGCAGCTCGCGACGTCGGCCTTCGCGCTCCTCTGCCAGCTCGTCATCATCCTCATCAATTTGATCCAGCGCCGCAACTACGAGCACCGCATCGTCCTCGCCTCCATGGTGCGCCAGGAGCCATGTTGAAGGCACCGCGGCGAACCTCTATCCTTCTATCATATCATTCTATCTATCTATCTATCTATCTATCTTTCTAACCATCCATCCATCCATCCACCTATCTTATCGCCCCCCCCACCGCAGGTGTTCGTGTCGCTGATCTTCAACGGGGCGGGCCTGCGCTTCATCAACGCGACGGCCGTCAACGTCGTCGCCCTCGTCCTCTGGAACGTCCTCGCCAAGGCCTTCATCCCCTCCTCCCTCTGGATCTCCCAGGTCCCTGCCCCCCTTCCC